>CM077617.1:5897803-6482697 GCA_039566895.2 Turritopsis rubra | reverse complement strand
TTCAGATGATGTCGCACCAACACTGATCACACAGGAACTTAATCTGCACGTGGTGGAAACAACGTTAAAATAAAAACCAAATACAACATTAGTACAACGTTATTGAAATAACCTCTAAGCAACGTTGGCTTCTATACGTCAATATAACGGGATAACGTATAAACAACATAACAAGTGACAACGTTATTGCAACATTGTTAAGCTGTTGTTGTAACAACGTTCAACGTATGACGTTAATCTGGCATTGTAAAAACGACGTTCAAACAACAGCCCAAAAAACAATATTATTACAATGTTATTGAAGCAACCTCTTAAAACGTTGAAAACAACTAACTTTAATACAACGTTTATATTGCGTCAGATACAAACAACAAAACAACATGTAATAGCAACGTTAGTACAACGTAGTTTTGATCATGTTGCAGCAATGTGGAATATATGACGTTTATCTGATGTCATAGCAACGACGTTAAAACCACCGAATCTATTTCGACATTGCTGCAACGTTATTACAGCTAACTTATGAAGTCAGTATTCCGTGTTGTCTAATTTCGCATATCTTTCCATATGGACACGTATCCATTGTTTTGCGGATTGTATGCGTAATTGATATGCAGAGATATTCATCTTGCATACGGACACTTTTGTATCCTGAACTATTGCCCGCGTAGTAGGGCTGTATTCGATACAAAAATTCGCGCGATCTTATTGTTCAATTACGCTTAAATATTACGCCATTCCGTTCTATACTCACCGGTGCAGCCGCTGAAGTGTCAGGGCAACAATATTTTTTGTAAAAATAAGAGGCATGAATGTAAACAAACACATAGAAAACATAAATAGATAGATAGAAAAGAGATTGTAGGGACAAATGATAATGGAAACAGTTAAGGAACTCATTGCATTGCATTTTTTCTATTTTTAATAACAAATCGAATGTCACACAAAAATGAGAAAAAAAAGTTTGTTTAGCATTTTTTTTTTGTACAAAGCGAAATATAATTTTGAAGAAACACAAACGTGGTAATAACCAATATACTAACTGGTTATTTCGGGCATTACCGGAGGATATTGACTGACGTCATAGTAAAGACCGAGCTTGCGAGGGCAGTATGTGCAGTACTCATAACCAGTGAGTATAGGGTAAGTGCATTTACTTCATATACTTGAACTATACTTCCTCCTATCCTTGAGATATCTGTATAACTCCGGAAACAAAATAAACGGAACCCGCATTTTACTTTAAAGCAAATACGAACGAAAGATTTTTTTACTGCTTTTGATTTATCCTCATATTTTACATGAAATGCAATTTGTATCAGCCATAGATACTTAAATGTAATGAAAGGGAAACAGAATGATATTTCCTTTATTATACATATTTCATAAAAACACATTGATACTTTGTAAAACAATACACAATTATCTTGAATACAATATAATACTGGTTAATTACATGATGGATCATATTTATTCAAGCGGAAATTGTTGTGTAAAAAACTAATGACTTATGCAAAAGTCCACATATATCGAAATGCCGTTGTGAAATATAGAAATTTTTAAAAGAAATATGAACAGAAATGAAACTTCTTGTAGCTAGTCTAAATATTTAAGAACCTTCAATACTCACACGTTTAAAAAAATCTGAGAGCATTCATTGGCAATGCGACTACCATGGACAGCATCATTAACGTTACAAAAGTCTTCATGATTTTTCACTTTCACTCAATCAAAGTTAAAACTACATAAAAATCAACTGCTCACCCAACCTTTATCTTGGAGAAAGTAATCATGCGTAATAGCTTACATTGTCATAAATTAATAACATTTTGATAGGCTTTTAAATATGTAATTAGTAGAACCGCAATTGTGGAATATTATGGCCAATCGGAAAAATAGAATACAGAAAAACCTCCTAAACGCTGCATAGAGAAAATTTAATTGTGGGTTATTAGTCGTAACATAAAGTCATTTTGATTATTTGGTTATGTATTGAAAAGAAAATACCAATGAATTATAGCAAAGAATGCGGAAAATGTGTCGTGTTTAGTAATAAACTAGTACAGCTTGTAAAATGTTTTACAGTTTCATTTTCCTTCAATGATTTACCACAAGATTCCCACCCGTGCACTTCCTCAGAATATGGCAGTGATGGAAAATATAGCGGAGTATAGCGTTTATATAAATTTTACATGTTAATTTACCCATGAGTTACTGCCCCATCCCCACCCGTGCTTTCCGTCTCCAATTTATTAGCCACATATTAAGACCCGTAGCCAAAATGTGGAACCAAAAATTATGTCAGTTTTCCCCAATGGTTATCGAGATATTTACCTTTGAGTAACGCAATGTAATTGTTTCTCATTGACGTCGCCCAAGAAAGTAGTATAAAATCTTTTGTGTGAACTTACGTTGCGCATCCACAGAATAAACGCTTGGTGACTAACCTTACTAAAATGAAATTACTGTTATTTTGGATATTTTTATTCAGTACGAAGACGCAGCAATCGAATTTACAGTATTGATATAACGTGTAAAAGTTTTTACAGGTTCATTTTCCTTTAATGAGTTACCACTCCAACACCCTCTCTCATATGCAGGGGTGACAAATCAATGAATTGCAAAAAATAAATAGTGACATGTTGTAGAGCTCGAAAAGTATATCAAGAAATGTATCGGATCGCATGTTGTCGATAAACCGTTACAGAAATATTGACGATCAAAAATTTTATTGACGTCATAGGATGTGAGTCATGATTGGCCCATTCAAAAATATTTCGTCACCCTATCGCTAATTTCGTGAACCCCAAGTGACGTCAGTTATTCCCATTGGTTCTCGAGATTTTTGGCCTTGAATGTCGCGTTCTATTTAGGTTGAATGCAATGTGCCATCTGACGTCGTGCAACTCCTTTTATAATACTTATCACTATTAAAATCACAACTCAGTTACGCACGATATAAAACAAACAAACAAACAAACAAACAAACAAACAAACAAACAAACAAACAAACAAACAAACAAACAAACAAACAAAAACAAACAAACAGCATCTTCATCGTTTCACTTTTCCATGTTCTAGAAATGTGAACGTTGTGAAAAAACACCATTGCATCGCATTCTGCTCCGAGACCTTTCATTGGCTTCTCTTTCGCGCAACAATCTATGACATAAAAAAGCACCTAAGAAGGAGTTCAACATACCAAGTACTGGGCGCAGATTCCCAATTCGGAGAAACAACGTTGCCACATCTGATGCGGTCATAAAACCGTTTCTTTTCTAGTAAAGACAAACTACTATGCATGCACACGTATTAGTATAGAGCGATAGTATCCCGTGTGAAAACATTTTACGGTTCCACTCTCAAGAATCATGATAAGAAATATAAAAATGGAACCCAAAAATGTTTTTGTTTTATTTTCCAACTATTGTGTGAAAACGTAAAATTGTCTTTGCTCGTGATATCTGAATCAAATATGAATTACAATATGAATCGCCAAAAACATATTCCTGCCCAGGATACAACAAAAGTTTCATTCTTCTATAAATTTGACAAATGACTTCCGAATTGCTTGTATCATGATTTAAAACCATGATTGGCACATTCATTCTTGTTTCCCATAATATTTATTTATAATCACTTTTCTAATCTAAAAAGAAAGAAATCGTATACAACAAAATCAAGCACATGATCATCAGAAACATAAAATAAGCTTTCAGAATGTAAAATAGCACTAAATAAATAAGTCATGTGCCCTTTTCACTATAGAATCAAGATAAACAACTTGGCTTAAATTCCAACTAGACATTCCTAATTGACATACGTAAAGCCAGTAACAATAATCAGTAGGTTCCCCTAAAATGCACATGGTGCAGCAAAACAGCAACTTGAAAAGAAGTCATATATTTAGCAGTTATACTTAATAATATATAATAGCAATAAAAGCATAGCTTAAAACAACGAAAAAGAAAAGCTAAAAACAAACTGGAATGTGTTAAGTACAGAATAAAAAGCTATAATTCAGGCTGGCGGTGTGGGGTGTAGGGAGAGGGAGTGTTGGATGTTTAGTGAAAAATAATACGCATAAAATCCAGAAATTGGAAACGGGTTTAAACTTTTCTCCATACTTCTACTTTCACATCACAAAAAACACCACACCTGAAAAAATGAAATATGAAAAATGTCGAAAAATGAGGTGGAAATAACTCTGCCGGGTTACCATCTTTACCAAAAAAGCTCCAAAATAAATCTTTTTTTAATTGAGTAAATAAGACCACCTATCGTGCAAGCACGCGTATTGAGTAATAAGACCACCTACCGTGGAAGCACGCGTATTGAGTAAATGAGACCACCTACCGTGCAAGCACGCGTATTAGTATTGCGTGATATATTAAGCCAACACTAACTGTTTATGATGGCATTACCGGAGGATATTGACTGACGTCATAATAACGTACATGACGGAAGTCAATATTTGAAGATAATGCCCGAAAGAAACAATTAGTTTATGCGTTATTACCTGCAAGTGAGTTTGATTCTTTGAAATTACTTCCCTACGTGTACAAAAAAATTTGTAAGCAAACTTTTTTTTATTTTTGTGTGACATTCGATTTGTTATTAAAAATAGAAAAAAAAGCAATGCGACGAGTTTTCTTAATTGTTTCACTTATTATTTTGTCCCAACAATGTTTTTTTTATCGATCTATCTATGTTTTTGTTTACATGCATGTCTCTTATTTTATAACAATATTGTTGCCATGACACTTCAGCGGGCTGTACCAGTATCATTACTTAAGTTTATCATTAAAAAGTATGTTTTTTAAATCAAGGAACACCCAAATAAAGGATTTTAAGCCATGGTGCTTATCTTGGTTGATGGAAAATTCAGGACACATGAGGTTTATTTATTTATGACGGTTACAGCGAAAGTAAAATACCGTGTTTAAACACCCTTGGACTACTATTACTACTACTACTACTAATCTTTTTTAAACATAAAATAGCATGTAACTTTTAAGAGGGAACTATCAACAATTACGAAAATTGCATTTTTCAGCTTCTATTGACGTGACCCAACATGTTTTGTCAAAATATGATGAGAAAGAATGTTTTAGGCATCTCATGAATATGTCATGAGCTCAAAACTATTTTTGTACCAAAGAAGCATAATTGCCCTGGAACGTTTCTGGAAGAGAGGCGTTATTCGAAGGGCGTTGCTTTGGAAGTGAATGAAACATAAGAGATGTGAGATGAGCGACGAAAATTTGCACACTCAAAACTTAATTTAAGTAGCTTATGACCATAAAATTTCGGACTTCCTGAAATTGGTCAATTTTGAACAGATAAGACGTTCCACTGTGCGGCTGGATAATCGAGACAACAAAAATCTCTTCACTCATCCCGCGGAGGGAGAGTGGTAATATTTACCGACTGATGGCCTTGTGGTAGAGTGCTCGCCTTCAGTGCGGGAGGTCAGGGTTCAAATCCTGGCTGAGTCATGCCAGCGACTATAACAGTATGAATCGATCCACTCAGCTTAGCACTCAGCTTGAGAGCGGGATTGATATCTGAGGGGGTTGTCTGGTTGAGCGGTTGAACCATACTTACGGCTTCCGTAGCCCAAATGGGGGCTTTAAATGCTCTGGGACCTCCTTCGCAGGACCCTCATTGATAACAGTTCTATCAGAACTGAAGAGGCTATCCTGGGTAAACATTAATATTAAAAATAATAATTACATTTCTGCGAAATGGCAACTAAATTTCATCGAAATTTCATGAGATATCTGTTCCAGGAATTCAGAAATCCAACTTTTCAGAAAAGTAAGTTTAAGATTATCCCCGCATTTCCGAATGTTTTGCGGAGCTGGAAGCACGTTCACACTTTTCGGAACAAAAATCGGATTCAGTGCAACGGTTTGCACCTTAAGACGCCCCTACACCATCAAGGGAAAAAGGTGCCGATCAACGTGGACGATCACCACGTGAAGAAAGCCTAGTCGAAGTTATGCTTATTTAATTTTAGGACGCCTGTGGTGAACAGAAAGCTAGCGAGACACAAAATGTATGTGGAAAAATATCGACAAAGCTTGTGGTTTCTTTCAAACATAAAATCTCACCTCTCACTTTTTTGACATTATAGAGGGGTGTTCCCCCTTAATGTAAGTGTAACTTAGGCTGACAAAGTTTAAAACTCGGATGTATATGTTTGTATCTATTGCTGTTATCGATTTGCACCAGATGGTTCTTGTTTAGTGCTATTTTAGATTCTTAGAAGTCATTTTTTCTATTTTTTATGATGCACTTGCTTCTGTTCTATATGATTTCTTTCTTTTTAGATGAGAAAATTTAGTATAAAAATGATAATGTATAAAAATGAATGGTTTTATATCATCACTAGTATACCGTGTAAAAATTTTTTACATCTTTCTCAATAAAATGTTTTTACACGCTATGCTAATCGTTTTATAATAACTCTATGTAATACAAAAACGCAGTCCAAAACGCTGCTTAAAATCTTTCATCGATTCATCTGCCATACTAAGCATTTGATAATCTTTTCTAAAATAAATCCTAACCAATTCTTAATTCTTTCCACTTTCTAACTTTATAGTCAACCAAAAATACTTTCAGACTTTGTGGTGAACAGATTTATAATTATCAATACTAAATTTCAGATAAAAATATTCACAAATTGTGAAATATCTCACTCACACACTACACTGCCCATCATAAAACTAACTTTTGTAGTATATACAGATTTACATATAAGATATAAGGTATTAACTAAATCTTAAAAAGAATCATACCTGAATAATGTTTCTTTCTTCGATGCTGAGTTTTCTTTCTCTATAAATTCCAGGAACAGAGAGATCGCCAATTAGAAAAACGCCATCGGTAATTAATTTTACTCACTGCCAAAACCAACAGATTAATCAAATCTCTAATCTTTTATTACTTCTTGACTTTCTTCTTTCTATCATTGTATTAAAAAATACCATGCTCGACACTAAATTTTCTTTCTTTTATTTGGAAATCTAAGAAAACAAACCAAAACTGGATAAAATGCCGTTTGATACGTCTTAACCTTCAACATTACATATAAGTCGTAGATATGTAAAACTATTCTTCGTAAAAAAAAATTTTTTTCTATGCATGTTTCTTATTAATACTCCGGTTTAAAGAATGTAAACAAACGCTTCTTTTTTCTTCAAACGACTACTTTTCATTTTGTCAATAGCTGCTCGTTCGATTGTAATTCGAAGTCTCCGCCTGAGATGCTATATCATGTCTTCCCTAACGTATTTTATATCATAAAACAATTATAAGCACTAAGCCGGAGTGCCTTATTCTAATACGGAAAAAACATAAACAAATATCCAGTGACGAACTTCCCGAGAAATTTTACCTAACGTTCTTTCTTTAAAAGTTAGGTAAGAAAAAAGCAAGATTTAGTATTAGTATAAGAAGATTGCAAGAAATGTGCGTGAATACGCCAGAATGCATGATGACATCAAAAAAGCGATGAACAAAAGTGAAGTCACCCTAGCTATAATGATCGATTACTCAAAAGCTTTTGACACCATAGACCACCAAAATCTACTATTGAAGCTAAGAGATATGAACTTTTCCTACGATTCTCTTCAAATTTTGTCGAGCTATTTGAAAGATAGGAAACAGTATGTACAAGTTGAAGACAAAACCTCTTCCACGAAACCCATGTGCTTCGGAGTTCCGCAGGGTAGCATATTAGGCCCTGTGCTATTTAATCTCTACGTTGTTGAACTTTCAGATCAAGTGATATCATCAAGTATACAATACGCAGATGACACCTCCCTCTACCGACACTGCAGAGTCAAAGATCTGCAGCTAACCATTAAAGAGATGGAAAAGGACGTCGAGAATCTTCAGTCGTGGTCAAAGGATAATAATCTTCTATTTAACAACGACAAATTACAGCTCATTATATTCCATTCGCAACGTCTAAGAAACTTTCCGAAAAATCAAAGTCAACTTTTCCGATGTTCCGGAAAATCGATTGAGCACAAATCAGATGTTAAATTGCTTGGAATTCACCTTGATCAAAATTTATCATGGTCAACTCATATCAATGCTATCATCAAGTCTTCTCAAGGAACACTGCGTGCTCTCCGTAAATTCAGTCGCTTTACCCCGTTTCATGTTCGAAAAACCTTGGCTGAAACAATGATACTATCCAAGCTTAACTACAGCAATGTCGTTTTTGCTCAAATTCCAAAATATCAAATACAACGACTACAAAAGATCCAAAATATAGCAGCTGGATATGTTATATCTCGTTATGCTAACTTGAATGACGTAATTAAATTAAAATGGCTACCTGTCAAAGAGTATATGGAATTTAATACCGCGAAAATTGTCCACAAATCGCGTCGAGATAAAAACCATCCCAGTTACCTTAATGTTGAATTCTTTGATCCAAATAAGACGCTGCGTTCTACTTCCAAAGAGCCATTGGTTAAAGTTGTTGGTGATGGATCATTCCAAAGTCAAGCCCGTTGGTACGATGATCTACCAGAAAATATTAAATCTTTAAAGACTTTAGAGAAATTTTCTTCAGAAGCCAAAAACTATTATTTTGATAAGGCCTTAGCCCGGGCCCTGTCACTCTGATGTTTATTTTTTTACCTTAGTCTATTCTCAATTCTAGTTTTGAACTACCTCTTACTTTCTATTTTGCAATGCTATGTTTCGCACCTCTCGAGCTCGATTCTCTAGTTCTTTTTTTTTTTTGTTGGATTTTTTTATCATAACTGCATTTTACTACTATTAATATTCTAACGCAATTATTTTAATAGATATATTTTATTCATTATGAATTTTAATTTTAATTTTTTTAGTTTAGGCGGAAGAACAATTTGTATAAATTGAAGCCAATTTAATGTAAAATAAAAATAAATAAATAAATAAGAATGCGATAATTGGATATTTTAATGTGGGCGGTAGTATCCGATGTTATACGCTCATTTTTAATACTATTGTCGTATATTACTGCATACTTATGTAGAGTTTTTTGAGTAAGCAGTATGCAATGTCGTATATAATTATTATATAAAATATAGGAGATAGGCCAGATTGCGACAATCGGATATTTTTGGTGTCCGGCAGTATGCGATGTTATACGATCATTTTTAATGGCTTTATTGTATGTCACCGTATATATATCATATATATCGTATATATGATGGATATTTTTTAATTAAGCGTGGGAAATAGAATGCCATGCCGTACACCGTGTACCGTGTATCAGCATTGAAAAATTATTTTCTTTAAAATTGGTAACTATTCTGATGATGATTATACTATCGTTAAATAAATTGATTTTAAACAATCCTGTTTAACATATACATTAGTAATATGAATGAAATTGCCACAGATTGCACCTGTATTCAGTACGCAGATGATTCCACCCTGTATAAACACTGCAAGCCTTCTGAGGTTAGTAACAACATCAACGAGCTCCAATCGACCATCAAAGACATCTATTGGTGGTCAAAAGATAAGAATTTGATAAACCCAGAAAACTGCGATGTAGAGTCTACCTCATCGTTTTTATTTCATTGTTTACAATTTTAATGAAGCCGGTCAATAGGGAAATATATCATATTAATCTATTGCGAGAAGACTCTACACTACTAGGTACTAAATGCTTATAGTAGCGGTTGTGGTTTGCGTTACATCCACTGTTTTTAGAATAATCGAATTTTGTTTTCGAATCAGACTACAATTTTCTGATAACAACGATATGTTCTTTACTTCCGTTTCCCTGTATCTACTTCTTTCCCAATTTGTTTTAGCCATTGATGTCTCTTAGGTTATGATTACTTTGGGGGAATTCACTCCTCCACAGGGAGATTTAGACACTGTATACTGTTTTGCATACTTTCACATGATCAGAGGCAGATCTAGAACCTAGTCGAAATTTAAGGAGGAGAGCACGGTCATTAAGCGTATAAAATAAAAACATGCAAAAAACCAAATCAAAACTTACGTTTCTACAGAATATTCATGACTCTGTACTCCTCCATTTTCTTTGACTAACCCTGGATCCGCTGCTGGAACTTTTACCCTATGCTTATAAAGAAAAATTATTGTATTTCTCTCTTTTGAAGTTGTTGAATTAAAAGCCAAATAATTGCGTAGTAGCTTTGGATATCGTGATGTGTTATGAGAAGTTCGTAATTTTGCTCTCAATTTTTTAGACTGTTGTGCAATGAACATAAATTGTTGTGTACATAAATAACCTAAATGGGAAGTTAGCCTTTGTTATATTCTATTCTGTTCACCTGATTTTAAATCTAAAGTAGTACAGGAAGAATTAAAGTCAAAATATAACAAGAAATGCTTTGCATATATACAAATCGCGTGAAGGAGGCTCTACGTGTTAGGGGTTAAATAAATTATGCCGCACTTAAAAACTTGTTCGACAGAGTTCGCATGCTCACAAACATACACAAATCTTGCTCTTGCATTCAGGCTTAAATCTGTGACATGTACATACTCAACAACCGAAACAATCTTTTTTTTAAAAAAAAATAAAAATAAAAACAGATTTAATAGTTCAGTTAAAGCAAAGAATTTTGGCAGAAATGAGAAATTTTATTCAAGGAGATTTCTTCTTCAGATTACAATGAATGGTTCAAATATAGTATTACTATATATGATGAATATATATATGATAATACCTGCATATTCACTGAAAGAAGTTTCGTTTATATTCATATGGAGGCAAGCTGGTACAGTTAGCCGGACTGATTTACTTAAAGATCTCACCATTATTAAGAAATCCTCATAAAAAGAAATCGTGAAGATGTTCAGCCCCATAGGCTATTAATAATTCTTATTTGACAAATGTACTTTCAATTATCACGTGTGTGAAATTTAAATTTTGTAATAAATCAAGCTCTTGTTCCTTTCTAAATTAGCTGAAGGGGGAAGGGGAGAATGAATCGAGAAAACGTTTGTTCAAGTGAAGGTTTGAGTTAACAAGTGATTTCGAAAAGGATTATGGAAGGTTCACTAGAAAATAGTTCGAAAGTTTGATTTCTCCAGTGTTTTACCAGAAGTCAACTACCTTATTTTAGGAAATTAACGCGGTTTTTAAAAATCTGTGTTAATTTCATATACCTAAATTTCTCTCAACGTTGATTTAATATGGGCAAATATCACAAAGGCGTTATTTTATATGCAAACTTTTTCAATATTTTTCAAATAAAAAATGTTTTAAAGCTAATATTCTTGTGTTGTTTGTGTTTTTTCGCAAATTCGCATTAATTTCATACATTCTGATTGGATGGCTTCGCGACATCCTTATTTTCAGTAAATGAAGTTACCTACATTTTCGATTCGCATGCTCGCCATCCGAATACTGGTTTACCAAACCCTAATGGTGTGTCCGTGTTAATGAAATTCGATTTCATTAAACAAGGAGAAGATTATATTAAAAATTTATATCTGAACGCAAATCGAATTGATAGTGTCTATTACCAAATGCAAAGTGTTGATGTACCGATAGGTAGCGCTGCTTTAATAGGAGAACAAAAAGCGCTAAGAAATGAAAAGTTACGTTATTCAAGAAAACATAAGTTAAATGATTCTAGTGAGAATGAGGCAAATCTAGCGAAATCATGGGCTTTTATGCGATCTTACAGAGGCTGACATTTCTTT
The DNA here is from genome assembly GCA_039566895.2 of Turritopsis rubra. NCBI lineage: Eukaryota > Metazoa > Cnidaria > Hydrozoa > Anthoathecata > Oceaniidae > Turritopsis > Turritopsis rubra. The sequence continues at coordinate 6,470,994 of CM077617.1, read as the reverse complement.
TGAACAGAAATCAAAACTTGCAGAAAAAAATTGCGTTGACATGAATAACCAACGAGCTACACTTTCTGATAAGCAAAAATCGCAATTGCGGGATAAGAATAGAGCTTGTATGACAAAACAACGAACTGAATTATCGGATGAGCAAAAATCTGAACTAATTAAAAAGATCGGCAAAAAGATCGAGTCAGTAAACATAAGGATCGATAGAATCATTTAAAAAATCATTAGTGAAGGGCCTTTTTACATTTGTGTATGTTGTCATAGAACCTTGTATAAACAACCTGTTCGCATCTTTGCCGAAAATATATATGATGTGGATGCAGGAATTTTTGCCTTCCGTGTGCTTAGTTTCGATAGCAAAGAATACATATGGCAAACATGCCATTTAAAACTAATGAAAAAGAAACTTCCCTGTCAAGCTGTTGTTAACGATTTGGAAGCTTTAGAGTTGCCAAATAGCTTTATTGATACACGCAAACTTGAAAAAACAATTATTTCAAAAAGGTTGTTATTCAAAAAAATCATTATTATGCCGAAAGGACAATCTCCCAAAATGAAAGGATCCATTTGTAATGTTCCCATAAAGGCAGATGAAATTTGCATTATTTTACCGCGAGGATTGGATAACAATGGAATAGTTCAAGTTGCTTTTAAGAAGAAAATGTCGTTCAAATCCAACGTTCTTTTTGAAGCAGTAAGGCCTGATGTTGTCATAGGGATTTTGATTTATTTAAAACAAAATAATGCATTGTATTCTAACATCGGGATAAATTTAGATAATGTCCCTCGCCGTGGGTTGGAGAAATAAACAATACATTTGATGAAGACGAGGTTCATTTTGTAAGCGAAAGTCAAATTCCCCATTTCAAACAAGCTCACCAAGAAGAAGATGAGAATCCTTTAGATCAATTTCGATTAAATGCCTCTGAAACTATTTACTTGCCCGAGATATGAGAGCGTATGAAGTCAATGATGATGCAAACGTAACTATTGCACCAGGAGAAAATAAGGAACCCTTGCCTATAATATTTGATGATGATTGTGAACTACTTGCGTATCCGTGGTTATTTCCAACTGGAACATTTGGATATACTCATGAAAGAAAGGAAAAATTGAGCCTTTGCAAATATTTCAACCAAAGATTATTAAATTATAAACAAACATTTGCTTCGGACTCTGATTATATATTTTTTGCTCAATCACTTACTCAGCATTTGAATTTGAATCGACCAATCAACATTGCCATGAAAAAAATAAAATCTGACGGACTAACAGCTGGCGATATTTCGCAAAATTTTAAACAAAAAATTGGAGACCTAATAGCTAATGACGAAGCATTCAATTTCATGAATACTTTAAAGGAACCCCTGCATATTGGTAACGATTTCTTTTTGAAGTACTGGCCATGGTTAAACAGTTAAGATTGCCCACTTATTTTATGACTCTTTCTGGTGCAGATCTCAGGTGGAACGAGCTAGTTGAAATCATAGGAAAATTAAACGGTACGAATTTAAAGATAGAAAAGATTGAAAATTTGAACTGTTTTGAAAGAACAAAAATTCTCAACAGTAACCCAGTTCTCTTGGCCAGACACTTTCAATTTAGAGTTGAAAATTTTTTCAAGTACGTAGTTTTAAAAGGACCTTTTGGAAAAGTTATTCATTATGCTATACGGGTGGAATTCCAATTATGAGGTAGCCCTCATGTTCATTGTTTACTCTGGGTGGAAAACGCACATATTTTATGTGAACGAAATAAAGTCGAATATGTTGCTTTTGTAGATAATGTCATCGAATGTGAACTACCTGAACAACAAGGCAATGCTCATTTGTTTGACTTAGTAAAAACATATCAAACTTAGTCATTCCAGGTCTTGCAGAAAATATAAAAATGTTGAGTGCAGATATTCGTTTGGTAAATTGTTTACAAATAAAACACGAATAGCGGAGCCAATTCTTGAGAACTTCACTGAGGAAGAGAAAGTTAGAATGCTGCAAACACATGCATATAACCTTTTATTTTAGTTCAAGTTCAAAAATATATCAATGAAAACTTGAATCCAAGGCGCCGTAACATGTACGACCCTACAAAAGAAAACTACGACCCACCTAAATCCATTGATGAAATATTAGAGGTATTAGACTTTGAAAAATCAGAATATTACCGTTCACTAAAAATGTCACCTGATAATAGTTATCAGATCGATTTCAAACGATTTCCTGGTTCCTGCGTTACAAATAATTATTTTGAAGATGGTTTACTTGCATGGGAAGCAAACATTGATATTCAACCTGTTTTCGATTATTACAAAACTGTAGCTTACATGTGTGCATATCTCTCAAAATCAGAGGATGAATCCACCGAAGCAATGAAACAAGCAGCTAAAGAATCATATGAAAATGGTCAAACTGCTTATGAAAAAATGAAATTAGTATCCAAAGTTTACCAAAAACACAGAGAAATGTCTATTCAGGAAGCAGCTTCGATTGTTTTGCCAGAAATTTGGTTACGTAAAACATGTCCAGCAGTTTTTTCCTTTGCAAATAGTAATCTTCCTGAAAAATATGTTATATTATGTTATATTATATACATGGATAGACCAGACTTTTCAAAACGGAAAATACTTAGTTATGGAGAATCTCTGTTTTGCTGACTTTCTTTCCAATTATGTCTTGGATACAAAAACAACCTATGAAGGCGAAAACGATTGTCAACCAGACGTTCTTGAAGATTTGTTGTTAGATGAAGAAAACACACAATTACCAGCATCTGTTCCACTCGTGTCATCAAAGGAACGAATAAAACTGTACCTAACAAAATAACGAAACCAGAAGCCTATGTTCATCATATGTTGTTCATGTTTTATCCTTTCAGAAATGAAATTGAATTAAATGCTACACTTTTGGGAACATATTCAGAAAAAGTGTTAGATCCAGCAGTTTTAGACGTTATCAACGCTAATAAACAAATTTGTGAACCCCACGGTGAAATAGTCAATAATGCGTTTGTTCATTTTAATGAAAATAATGCAAACAGCTTAGATGCAGCTGGAGAACAAGAAAATAATTCTGTAAGAGATGAACTAGACCAACTTCCAAACGATGATGATGAGTTTAATGATAATGCTGATGATAACTATTGTGGAGCACCAGCTCGTGTACCATTAACAGGTTCTGATGATGAATTGAATGAAAGAATCCGTTCTTTAAATAGAAAACAGCGAAAGTTTTGACTTCATTAACAAATGGGCAAGACAAACAATGAAATCTATGCAAAACAAGGAAGCAACAAAACCTGATCCTTTCCAAATATTTATCTCTAGGAGTGCTAGTTATGGAAAATCACATTTATTAACAACAATCAAAATGTATTTACAGAAAGCTCTATCCTACAGTTCAAGTGATTTTAGCCAAGAGAGAATGTTAATGTTAGCGCCAACGGGAGTAGCCGCTGTTGATATGGATGGTTCAACTATCCATTCAGCTTTAGGAATATTACCAGATCGAACAAGTGGTAAATGCGTTTCTAAATTAAGTGACAAAAGAAGAAGTACCTTTAGACAGAAGTATAGTGAACTTAAAGTAATAATTATCGATGAAATATCAATGGTGTCAAATAATTTCCTATTGTACATTCATCAGAGATTGTGTGAGATATTCGGTTGTACTCGAGATCTTCCATTTGCAGGAATATCAGTGATTGCTTGTGGTGACTTTTATCAATTACCACCTATTCAACAAAAACCTGTGTTCTCAGAGTTAAATGATATATCGTTCATTGTTGGCGATATTTCAAGATTGCTGAACTAACCGAAGTCATGAGACAACAAGGTGATCAAACATTTATTGATCTGTTAAACAATATTAGAATAGGTTTGCTTACAGACAAAGATAAAGAAATACTACAATCGAGAAGAATTGAGAAAGACGACCCTGACTATCCAACAGATGCAATTTCATATTTGGGCTGAAAATGCTTTAGTTGATGAAGATAATCAGAGAAAATTATATGAACTTCCAGGTAGAGAGTATGAAATTGAAGCTATCAATAAGTTGCCCGAGAATATCACAGCAAACGTTATTGAAAAGATCTATCAACGAAATCAAATGGATACTGGCAGATTAGCTTGTATATTTTCAATTAAAGTAAACGCAAAAGTGATGCTAACATCTATCCTTGACGTCGAAAATAATAATAATAATAATAATAATAATAATAATAATAATAATAATAATAATAATAATAATAATAATAATAATAATAATAATAATAATAATAATAATAATAATAATAATAATAATAATAATAATAATAATAATCGATATATTTCTAGCTCCATAATTTACATGGTTCTTCTTCTAGAAATGCGAGATTTATAAAATGTATATGCGTTGCGTGTATATAAATTAACATTTTTTTCTTTTTTATAAATTTTTAGCAATAACTTTGTCCAGTAAATATTTAAATGTTTTTCGTTTGAAACTGTATAATGTATCACTTTCTCGGACGGTCTTTGGTAGGTCGTTGAAGATTTGTTTGGCGTCACTTTGAAAGGATCGGTGTTTGTTGTTGCATATGATGGTAGGGCCAATATTTTCGTGATTATTTCTAAGGTTATTTTTCTTGAGTTCAATGTGGATGTTTTCGGGTGCATCTATTTTTTGGCTACCTTTGAAGGCGATGACGGCAGTTTTCAGATCGTTCTCTTATTGGCAGCCATGGTATGCTGAGTACGTCGTTGACGTCCGCACGTTTGTTCCAAACAAATCCAGCAGCAGCATTTTGCACTTTCTGAAATCGTTTTTGGAGATACTCTGGTAGGTTTTGGAGAATTGCGTTGGCATAGTAATTTTGAAGACTGTATTTGTTCTAGATTATCACCACTGCATGCTATATGGATTTTGTTCTTATCAAGCTGGTGTGTACGGGAAAAATGTTTGGTAGAGAAAGTTATTAACTTTGTCTTCTTGTTATTAAAGACGAGGTTTGATGACGAAGACCATTTTTGAAGTTCATTTATGTCATCTTCAAGTTTTTTGGTTGAATCTGGGAGTGCTTTTGGAATTGAATGGATGTATAACGTAGTATCGTCTGCGTATTGGATGGAATTTGAGTGTTTTATGTGGTTTTTCAAGTCTGCCACGTAGAGATTGAATAGGACAGGTTCCAGTATGGATCCTTGCGGTACACCAAAGCCAGAGTTAAGGATATTTGAATTCTTATTCTTAAACCTATTAAACTATCTGTTACGTTAAATTTTGATGCGTACGAATTTGAAGCTATTGATGGCGATAATTTAAATAAATACAAAAACGGATATTTACCACTACCCATTCCTGTTGGAAAAACTGTAAATGATATCAATTTTTCAAAATCAGTAGCTGCTGTTTCTAATCAAAAAATAAAAATAGATGGAAGTTTATCGTTACAGAACGAATCAACGTACAAATTCGTCGGAAAAAACGAAGATGGAGACGCATCATTTGGACACACTATTCATGTTCCATACACCTCATTAAAATACTTTGAAGTTCCGAATTTTGAATTTCAAACATTGAGGCTAAACGCAACCAATTCAATCGCTGTTTCATATCAAAAGGGAATCAAGACTTCTGTTTTGTCCACACTATCCTCGACTCAAGAAAAAAACGTAGGCGAAAGCGCTATAAATGCTATTATTAACATTCCATTAATTGACGATAAAGACAACAACAAGAGAAAATGGTATAACCTGTGTGAATTATCGGTATTAACAAGTAATGCATCGTACAAGAACGAATTAACCGAATTCAATTACTCAATGCTTGGGCTCGATGGAAAAAACCTTAATCTAGCCAAAGACAACAACTTAACAGACATACTAATTGCGAAGGGAAACTTACAACAGTATTTGTCCTCAGGTAACAAACGAAAATCATCATCTATGGACACTTTAACGATAATAGAAACTCTCGTCATCGACTTCGACGCGAACACACAATCCTACTATTTCGACTTTGCCAATAACAGTCAAAAGGTCATAGATTTCTTTAATAATAGAAATAAAAATGGTAGTTCATCATATACGTTATCGTTAACGTCTATGTTAATGCCAACTAAATTAGAAAGAGATGAAAACGGAATATTTCTAACGTGTAGCGGAATAGACAACTCGGTAACCGTACTATTTCATCAAAACGACAAAACACGGGTGGACGAAGAAAATATCATTGCGCTACTAAACCTGAGTGAAGACGAAAATTACCAAAAACTGAAAGACAAACAGAACAATTTCATATTCAACATACAGGAAACGTTGGACAACAGTGGAAAGATACACCACCAGACTTTCCCGATATCATTTAACGAACTGTCGGAAATAAATAATTTCAAAATATCGTTGAGAAGTGTAAAGAACAAAAGTATTAAATTCGAAAAATCAACAGAATTTAAGACCATCATATTCACATTTAAAATCAGTCGATTAGACGGTGGAAACAATAAACGTAATAGATTGTAAGAGAAAAAAAACAGCGAGATGTTTAACACTAAAAGAAATCACAGGTACTTGAACGCTGGCGCTTCAACGCACAGCAGCATGTTCAAAAAAAACGTAAAGAACGCGATATTTTCACAAATCAGAGGTGCGTACGAAAAACACGGGGTAGAAATGAAAAGATTAAAAGACGAAATGCGTAAGAAAGACGAGGAAATAAACCAACACAAAAAGAAATATGAAGAGATGAAAGAGGCAGAACAGAACGCTGTAAAAATGATAAAGGGAAAGTTCTCGACTTTAAATAAAGAACTCAACGAGAAGATGTCGTTAATCAAAGAACTCCAAAGACAAAATAACGGACATCAAACTACAAATAACAAAAAGCAATCTAGATCATCAAAAAAAGGTAGTCGTGCGACTAAAAAAAAGAAACAAGAACAAGAACAACAGTATAATTATAGGGACGAAAACGATGAGTCTAGAAATTCCAGCGATGAAAATAATGACGATGTTGACAATGAAAACAATTATGGAAATTATAACGATAGTTATAATAATTCAAATGATTCAAGTGATGATGACGATTATACTTCTGGTGCTACTGTTGGTCAAAAGCGAAAAAAAAAATAATAGAAATAGTGGAAAGAATACGAGAAAGAGTCGAACCGGAAATACCAATAGTGGAAAAAGAAGAAGAGGTAATGGATCGTCGTCTGCAACAAGAAAATATTTATACTACTAAAAGACCATTGTAATTAATTTAAAGTCAAACGAAATAAATTGTACGAATAAACAACTGATTTTTTCTTTGCATACAATAAACGTAAAAATGGTGCAAATGCAAACACCTAAAGGTGTACACGACACCAATAGTGTAGAGGCAGAGAACATGGACACAGATGACGTTATGAACAGGGCGAGTAACGCGAACGAAGTCCAATCCAAATTGAACAATGTTAATTCGCTAATCACGAAAGGGGAAATTCAGCAAAGCGTAGTAGAGAAATATTTTCCAGGCTATTTAAACTTGAAACGAAGCGGTGTCATCGCGTCTACGCACAGGAAAACCGTGTACGCACAGCCAGGTTACAACAGCAAACAGAAAATCATATTAGATATCGATGTGGGACAGAACAAGAGATTCGTACCCAAAAGTTGTAGGATAATATTACCGATAAAATTTACGAAACCGGACGGAAAAACAGCGTTGCCAGACACAACAGCTTTAGTTAACTGTTGGCCAGCAAAGTATATACAAGATATAGTTGTAAAAACACTGTACACAGACGACAATATTAACAAACAGACGATAGAATTGGATTGTAGCAGATTCGCGGACATGAAGTTGTCGTTCATTCCCGAAAACAAACTCTACATGTTCGACAACGACTACAACTATTCGTCCGCCGTCACGTCCAGCGCAGTGAGAAGAAATTTTACTGCTCCCACTTCGACCGCAATTACCAATAAAATAAATAAATGGAAATCGCTTTGGCAAAACACCACAACGGGAAACGAATACGAGATATCACTAGAACATCTCTCTGAATTTTTCAACATTGAAGACCTGTTTAAAGTTCCCATAAGAATTGAACTCAATCTGTGCGTAGACATGAACAAGATATTCGAGTCTGTAGCAACACTATCATCTGGAAGTACATCCAAGTCCAAAGAAACCGTAGGAATGATTCACTTTACGAGAGCACCCTATCTGGAATACATAGAGTTGTCGATGGCACCCATCTATCTCACGTACGACAACCAGTTGGAGTCTACGTTAAAAAACTACTATTACAAGATAAACAAAGTGTACGACAAACGAATAGAGGAATTAAACACTGGACAAAATTTAAAAGAACTCAACTTCGCGGGCACGACGTACCAATTCGACTTTTTAGTCACCAATGTAGAAGACAGGCAGTCGAAACAACACCTTTCCGCGTACGACACGTACGGTAGTGAATTGTCAACACTCAATATAAAATCCATCGACTTATCAAACAACAATTTGCATAACGACACAAACTCCTATTTTCACCTGACAGACACTTCCGACAAGCGTGAATTGTACAGACAATACGCTGCGTGGAAATTGGGAACATGTTCAATGTTGAGTAGTACACAGATGATGGACTCAGAAAGTCTGACAAGATTGCCAAACTATTCGAGTTACTGGTCTGTAGGATACCCGATTGTCATAGATTTAAGACAGTCGAGAGGATACATGTACAATGAGTTGGAAGGACTGAATGGCAATCATGGAAAATTAGTAGTTAGATTGGGCTTCAAGAATTCGGCCACTACTAACTACACCATAACGGTAATCGGAGAGAGTATAAACGGATCGTTCTTCAAGTACATCGATCACGGAATTTCAAAAGTAGCGAGCGACGTGTACACACCAAATCGAGGTTGATGACACAACAATAAAAATATAAAAACAAACAAATAATAGCAATTAAATTTAATAATAAGGCATTAAAATGACGGTGTATGGCTATCGACGATTACAAACTGGTAGGGGTAGGAGGAGGGTACGACGAAGACGTCGTAGAATGCGAGGTCGTGGTGCAATAATGAACTTCTTGAAAATGGGTGGAAAATCGTTGGGAAAAGCAGTATTAAAAAACGCTAGAAACATAATAACAGACACAATGAGTAACTATCAGACCGAAAAGAATAGAAAAAGAAAATAAATTTACACAACAATAAAAAAGGAATTACCAAGTTGAAAAATTTCACAATAACGATTATCGTTAATACAAACAAACGAAAAAACAAAGAGATATAATGAGGAAAAGCTCGTATATTCAAAGATCACGAAGACGAAGAACACGATTTAAAAAACGAAGAAAAGGAATGCGTGGTGGAATTTTCCCATTATTACCACTATTAGGTGCAATAGCTCCAGCTATTATTGGTAAATTGTTTTAATAAAAAAAATATAATATAATGTTATTTATCAACTGGAAAAAATTATTTTAAACAACATGTCAACGGTACCAGAGGGACTGTACGAAGAAGAGATTACCAAATTCGTAAACGATCACGGTGGAAAGTACATGAAATTTAATCATGTCGCTACCATTGCCGTAGACGAAATGGACGAATATTTTGAAAAGACCGTCAGGAAACTACACAACAAACACACTATACTACCATTTGCTATAGTAAACACAGACATGCGTGAGGATCCGGGTACGCATTGGTTTTCCGTATGCAATTGCAAGGGAGGACTAGTGCTATTCGATTCGTTCGGTCTGTTCGGTTTCAGGAATTTCCTAGAATCCGACGACGAACACCTAATTCACAAATACTTCAAAGGACTACCACCACACAACAAAGAAACGGCGTACAGAATATGGAACGATCCGGAATTGTCTTTGACGAAATTGGAATTCCATCGTGAACTGTGGGTGAAGGACAACGGTAAAAAAATGACAAATGACGAGCTGTCACCGATGGCAAATAACTTCGTGAAGTTAATCTTAGCGTTTTCCACGTTGTGTAAAAAGTCAGAGTGTAACATAAACATTTGGATTCTAACAAATTGTATTCAAAAAGAAACCTCCGCTTATTGTGCAATATATCAAATGTTAACGTACTACGAGATATTCAATCCGTTGAACACCGCCAGTTACGTAGACGACAAAAAGTTTACTGCCGAGACGTTCAAGAAAATCTTGCGTTCACTATACGACACTGGAAGTACACGCGCAAGAATACGTAACGACGCAAAGTGTCAACTGTTCGTAGACGACTTTAAGATAAAAGGGGAATTCCTACCGAAATCTATTTACAGTGACGATGGTAACGATGAAGAATTAAAAACTGACGATGATGAAGAAACAACAGACGAAGAAGAACAAATAGTAAATAATGCAAATGGAAATGTATAACAATAAAAAATATATTTATCATAATAATAATAATATAAAAAATCTCTTTTATTATTTCTCTCATTTACCATTCCTAAAACATAATCGTAGACATGAATACCTACAAAGTTTGTAGTCACATAAACACGTTGTATATCGACGAGATATTGTCGAAAGAAAACGAGAAAAAGGAAATTGTAAGAATATACTGTTACAACATCGGTGGTGATGACATCAATAGTAGTAGATACAAATTAAACAAGACAAAAAACGTAACGTGCGTAAGGATATCACCGTTATATACCGCAACAAATCGTAAGTATAAATTATTGTGTAATATGTGTCTGTATACCGGTTTGAACGAATTGAAATTCCTACATTCTTACGACGTGTACGACGAGTTTAACAATCAACTGAAAGAGTTGGAAATCGATGGACCAACGAAAAAGAAATGCATTTCGTGTCACGTCGAAAGAAATAACAGAAATAGTGACAGCATTTATCATTTTGACCTACTGGAAAGATACAACGAACCATACAAGTTAATACAGTTATGTAATGAAAATAAAGTATACGTATGTGAAGAATGTGTGTACGAAACAATAATCAACTTCAACAAAAAGGAAACTAACCAACTGAAAAAAATCAACTTGAATGCTGATGACAATACGTTAGAACAGATTTGCGACGAAGATCAACCATTTTGCATATGTAAAAAACACTTATCGTACAAAAAAAATCAACACTACCTAAAATACGTCTCCTTCAACGACATGATGGAGTTATGCAAGAAAATCTACTTGTGTAACGGATTGTGGAAAGACCTAGCAATTTCCTACGAAATTTCAGACGACACGCGTGAAATAATCGATCGATCTGAAAAAGGTATTAAAAAAGTAATTGCTCTATTCACTATGATTCAAGCAAAATACCCGTACACGACGGTAGAACAGCTGATTGAAAAACTACATCAGCACAGGGTAACACAAGAATTGCTAACTGTTTTCGAATTCATAAATAAACTACACTTTGTCGAAGTCAAAATAGTAAAGAAAAATACTGTGACAATATAAACAATATTAAAGTATGAGAAGAAAATATATTAAAAGATCACGAAGAAAAAACCGAATGCGTGGAGGTTTTATTTCATTTAAAAAATACAAATCAACTTATGACGTAATAAGGGATTTTATTAACAGACATCGGTAGAATAATATATCAAATCAAATTTTTATTGTTTAAAACATTGACGATTGATAGATAATGAGAAAAAAAACATATATTCGAAGATCAAAGCGTGTACGAAGACGATATAAAAGACCAAGAAAAGGACAACGTGGTGGTTTGTTTGGATTAATACCAGGGATATTGAAATTAACATTTGCTGCAGCTAAAGGAATCGTTAAAAAAATAGGTGGTTAAAAAAATAAACAAACAAACAAACAAAAAAAAAAGACGAGACAATGTGAATAAATAATATAAACATTACGCGAGTACATTGTTGTTATTTAAATCGAACACGTATGATCAACAGATATGGTTGAAAAATCTAGATACGTTTGGCTAAAAAGAAAATTAAAAGAGAACGAAAATGTAAGGAGAGTATTTGGTAAAGAACAAATCTGGTGTGGTCAATGCAAACAGATTTCGCACCAACATAACGAAAACGAATACAACTGTATAGCTTGTGGAAAGATATATTGTGAATGTCGCTTTCTGTGTGTAGATTGTAACAAAGAAACAAGTTTGGACAAGTTAATAACGACAGCTCACGAAAAGTGTTGTGAATTGGCTTGTGAACACGTATATGGTTGTCAAAAATGTAGAGATAAAACATACGCATACGAAAACGTTTACATGGAAAAGCGTACAGTTCCCAAACGGTGATGGAAACAATTGTAATGAATTTAAATTCGTTTGTGGACAGTGTCGTGAAGAAGTGTACGGATCCATATGCAATTGTCCACTCAAAAGAAAGGGAAGTAATAACTGCAATTGTATATTCGCGTGTGGAAAATGTTATGAGGAATTAGCAAAATGTACTTGTAATTTTTATTCTACGAACGCGAAGTCTGTAATAAATCGTTTTGTCTAAATATACGGTCTACGAAATATTACGACCACGTCTAACGAGTGTTAATGAAAAATCCATTACAAAAGTCCGACGACCGGCAGGTGGTTGGTTGCTAACCGTAGATCGTAAATAGCGACCTGTTAGTTACGATAAGTTTATTGTAACGCGTAGCAAACAAAAGGCAGGTGGTTGGTTACTAACAATGGATCGTAAATAGCGACTCGATAGTTACGATATAAGTTTATTGTAACGCGTAGCGCAAATATTTACCATGTTTTAGACACGCATGCGCTTTGAGATGATTTTGATTTTACTGCTTACGCCGGAATTTGAGAATTGGATTTTCTCCTGAGTCCGTATATCATCATCAACTACTATGCCGAAATGTGTAGCTAGCAATTTATTTGTTATTATGAAGGTTCCCCTTTAGAGAAACAAAGGTATCAAGATCATTATTATATTGTTTTGATAGTGTTTGATTGATATCTTTTTGTTTTAGATTAGAAAATTGAATAGTATAGATGAATGTTATACAAGAAGAGATACATGGTTTTTGTATCATGATGCACGAGTGGAGTTTTGGGTTTTAAGATTTCCACAATTCATAGCAGAATAAAGATTTGAAAGATAAAAACATAGCAGAATAAAGATTTGAAAGATTAAAACGTCTCAGAAGGTATTGTTTTTATTAGATAATAGGGAAATTTGAAAGTATTTTCTTATATGTCAGAAGTTTAACCATGGTAAGGTAGGAGTATACATTGGTTAGGTAGGAGTATACGTTGTATTGTCTCTTTTCTAAATCTCTGAACATTGGAATTTTAGCTTTTAGATTAACTGTACAACTTTAGAAATCTCTAAATAGGCCAAATAGCACTAAAACATAGGGATAATAGCATTCTTTGAATGATCGATGCAAAATATTTGTGCTAAATATGATATAATTTCAACATGGAGAAACACAACAATTTTTGTATATACACAGATTTATCATGGCAGTATTGCGTGTAAAAACAATTTATGGAGAAAAACTGTAAAATGTTTTTACACGCTACACTAGTATAAAATATTTTAATAAAATATATGTATCCATGGTTACAGCTCACGCATGTATATTTGTTTTACTTTAAGCAATATAGTTTATTCAACTTTATTTACACTTACAAATCTTTTTAAACATAAAATGGAATGTAACTTTTACCCTCAAGTATTAAAAATTACGAAAATTGCATTTTTTAAGCTTCCATTGATGTGACTCAACAGGTTCTTTCAAAATATGATGATAAATAATGTTTTAGGCATCTCATTAATAATTAATGAACTCTAAACTATGGAATTTTTACCAAAAATGCGTAATTGCCCTGAAACGTTTCTGCAAGGGAGGTGTTATTTGAAGGGCGTTTGCTATGAAAGTAAATGAAGCATAAGAGGCTGACGCGTGAGATGAGCGACGAAAATTTGCAAAAACTTAATTTAAGTAGCTGATAACCATAACATTTTGGACTTCCTGAAATTGGTCAATTTTGAACAGATTGGACGTTCCACTGTGGGGAAGATAATCGAGATAAAAAATCCCTTCACTCATCCCGCGGAGGCAACAACATTTGTAACAACATTTCTGCCAAATGGGAACTCAATTCCATCGAAATTTCATGAGATATCTATTCCAGGAATACAGAAATCCAACTTTTCAGAAAAGTTAGTTTAAGTTAATTTCCGAATGTTTTTCGGAGCTGGAAGCACATCCACACTTTTTGCAACAAAAAATCCGATGCAGTCCAACAGTTTGCACCTAATGACGCTCCTACACCATCGAGGGCAAAGGGTGCCGATCAACGTGCACGATCAACACGTAAAGAAAGCCTAGTCGAATTTGTGCTTTAATTTTAGGACGCTTGTGGTAAACAGAAAGCTAGCCAGACACAAAAATTATGTGGAAAAATATCGACAAACCTTGTGGTTTCTTTCAAACATAAAGTCTCACCTCTTACATTTTTGACATTATAGAGGGGTGTTCCCCCTTAATGTAAGTGTAACTTATGCTAACAAACTTTAAAACTTGGATGTATGAGTTGAATCTATTGGTTTGTATTGCTGTTCCGATTTGCACCACATGGTTCTTGTTTAGTTCTATTTAAGATTCTTAGAAGTCACTTTTTCTAATTTTTATGATGCACTTGCTTCCTGTTCTATACGATTTCTTTCTTTTTAAATTAGAAAATTTAGTATAAAAATTATAATGTAAAAGAATGAATGGTTTTATATTATATGGTATATGCAATTGGGATAAATCATTCATAGAAGAATGGAACTTCGATTGTAACCTGTGTATAGATATAATATTTTTTCCCACTTGAGTAACAGAAATTTAAACCAGGCTGCCCGGGGTTAAAACATAATTTTACAGCTTCCCTCAAAGGTTAGAATAACAAAAAAATAACGTACTATTTCCAGGCACATTTTGTGGAACTCCGTTTTGATTTTATTCCCTTCGATCCTCTTTGTCTCTTCAATGAGTTACCTGTAAATTCATTACTTTCACATAGTACGAGAATGGATTTTCGGGAGTTGTTGTTATTGGCAACATCAGAGTTAATACTATAAGTATTTCGCTCTCGCACTGGGTGGTTGTTTACTACTAGATTGAGTCTCCTTCTTTGAGGATTTTTGTTGAGTATTTCTAAAATTATAATTGGTTTTAGTTGTTTCATTTTCTTTATAATTTCTGTAGTTACATATATCGGTATTAGTTCAGATTACTTATGTTTATTCATAGGACTTTTTTCGACAAGGAGGCAAGAGAAGCTATGTTGGATTTCCATACAGTCAATATAATAATAACGCCAGTGATGTTTAACTGTCGTGTCAGTAAAATCGAACAATAGTTTTATGTATTGAGATGCTCCTTAACATACTTTTCATATTTAGTTACTTGACCGTTACATTAAACCACGTAAATGTTAGAGACTGACAGGTCTGGGATCAAGGTTGTCAGTTGCTATTTATAATTCCATCTGGATCTCGCATTCAGTTATGCAATTATTTTTATTTCAGTAAACACATGACGTGTCAGTAAAATCGAACAATAGTTTTATGTATTGAGATGCTCCTTAACATACTTTTCATATTTAGTTAAGTGACCGTTAAATTAAACCATAATGGCCTTGACGTAAAGTAAAGCCACAATTACATTACAAACGTTTCCATTAAACAGTATAATGAAAAGGCAAAAACTTTTTACCAGTTAGAATGTTCCCAAAAAGAGTTGAATTGACTGATTGGGGAAAAGTGATTTATGATATAATTCGAACTTAAAAGATATGGTGTTTTTTGATCATGTTATAAAGTTCAGAAATATGAAGATTACTAATGGCTTTTTGAATAAACCCTGGGGAGGAGGTTGGACAAATGAACGTTTTGGTGAAATGTTTGACGAACTTCTTACTTAGTAGTATAATTAAAAGAAGGAAGATTTACGTTTAACATTCGCTTTGAATTTCATTAATTTCACATTCTTTGGACTACGTTACCCGCATTGCTAAAACATTGTATCAAAAAATATTTTTAGGATGGGTATATTTGAAATATCAGAGATGTGGAAGAGAGAAGCATATTAAGATATATAACGAATTATAAATGCTTGAACCTTTTTTTATCTCAACTTCGATTTCAGAGTTTCTTTTCGTTTTTTGACGGAACTAACCTCAAAAGATTGAAAAAGAGCTATTTTCCTTTATCTAAACTGGTTTCAGAGAATATGTGATACGTGTAAACATACCTTTATATTCATGCGCTATAATCTGTATAAAATTTGTTTACAATCTGTAGATTAAGGTGTAATTGGTTTGTCAAGTCGCACTGATTTGAAGTTTCTCATCATTACGACTTAGAAACGAAAACTTATACCCGTTACCAAAATGAAGTTGATGTTTTTCTGTTTCCTTACCTTGTTGGTATGTTCTATTATGTTGAGTAAGTACATTTTATATAATTTGAATTTATTTTCTATATTTTAGAAAATTCCCAATCATCAAAATATATTTGTTTATATCTTCTAGCAGATGTTTCCTGTGCTGAGAGAAACAATGATGAAAATGGTAAGAATCCCTCACTGTATAGACTGGTATTTTGGCAGTCAAAAAAATAGGATTTGTTACTTTTGACTGCCGAATCGGGTCGCTCTTCTGTAAAAACCGTAAACAATATTTACTCGTCTATACACGTATCCTTTTTATAAAAAGCCACAAAAGGTTTTACAACTGAGAAAGAGAATAAACTTTTACTCTTGTCGTGTTTAAGCTAATAATGCTCTCTGAGCTGAAGAGGAAGATATATTATCAGCGATTAATTTATTTGAAATCAAGAGCTTTCGACCAATCTCAGGTCATTATAAGTTTTACAGGATTTTACATTTCTTTCTATATCCATTTATCCAGGAATCCCTACTTTTCGTATCTTTCTTACTCTTGCGATTTGAAGGTGAATAGCTGGATTTAAGTCCGATTTTGGCACTGATTGGTTTATAAGTTTTTATATAATTTGGTTTGAACTTCTTCTGTCCTGGCCACACTTACCAAATTCAGTTTTGCTTTAACTTTGTTCATACATGTAAGACAAAAATATTCGAAAAAAATATTCATGAAGGAAAAAATATTCATGAATAACAGATCATTCATTGCAGGAGTTTCATTGATTTAGTGATTTAAATCTGCTTTATTCAAAATTATAATATGCAGAATTAGCCGTTCCCATTATTCATTTTCTCTATAATAAATCATACAACTACGACAATGCAATGCTCTATTTACTCTCTTTGGGGTTTGTTTAAACATGTCACTAATGACAGTGAGAATATCAGTTATGTTCATGAAGATTTTTCGTTATTTCATTGAGACATTTTTAATGATTTTTATATAAAGCTTAATTGTTGTATAACGGAAACGGCCAATTGTTACGCACGTTTTCAGTTTCGACGAGACGAAAATGTCCTGCTGTCTTTCAGGCTGAAATTGACTTATTTTACAGAAACTGACCACAGTCACCATTACGCAATTTTATTGGAATACGAATTATATAAATTGACGTTCAGAAAATCTAAACGTAGAAAAACGAGTTAGGAATTTAGCACTTGACAATTAAAGCTCTTATATCTTGACCTAAAGTATTATGATGTACTTCTCTTAACGCATCTCATTGTCATTGTCCCTTGTAACAGCATAGTCATACAGTGAAATCTCGAGATTACAAACCCCCGATGTAACGAAATCTCGTTATTATGAATTTATTTCTACTTCTATTCAGTGTTCATTATATTGAGATTGCACTTTATTTGTCATCGACATATTGCATACAAAACAAATGTCCAATGTCTATGTCCTCTTTTATGAGTATGAATGATGATAATCAGAGAATTCCTGTTTTTCATAGCGACTATCAAATTATTAAAGAAGATGAACGATATCTCGAATAACATCAGATATAAGAGAAGCGCTGAGGAAAACAACATGAAAACGATATGTATGTATGTTTTATAAAGGTTAACATGTTATTAAACTCCAAAGAAACAGTAAGTTAAACCATGGCTGACAACCACGTCAGTTTAAAAAAAAATCTACAAATTAAAAAAAGGACAAAGTGTTTTTTATCTTTAATTCACCACGTGTACAGGTATTATCTATGCTTACTAATGGCTTATTAACTATTTAGCCGCTTAATCGGGGAAAATATTGACCGAGGTTGTGACTGAGGCTAATAATTCCCCAAGTATTGACAGGCTAATGGGGAAAAGATAATTAAGAGAAGATTAATAGTCCTGCTAAAACTTTTTTTAGTTCTAATTAAATAAAATATTAAAAAGCCTAACATATTTTCCTTCTGTTTTCTTCTATTTTCTGTGCTTGCGATTTAGGGTCTTCCTCATCATCTTTATTTCTGGGTTTACAATTTTTATGAAGCCGGTCAATAGGGAAATATATCATATTAATCTATTGCGAGAAGACTCTACACTACTTGGTACTAAATGCTTATAGTAGCGGGTTGTGGTTTGCGTTACATCCAGCGTTTTTAGAATAATCGAATTTTGTTTTCGAATCAGACTACAATTTTCTGATAACAACGATATGTTCTTTACTTCCGTTTCCCTGTATCTACGTCTTTCCCAATTTTTTTGCAGCCATTGATATCTTTTAGGTTATGATTACTTTGGAGGAATTCACAGGTGGATCTAGATCCCAGTCGAAATTTATAGAGGAGAGCACAGTCATTAAGAGTATAAAATAAAAACATGCATATAACCTAATCAACACTTACGAAAATTCATGACTCTGTACTCCTTCATTTTCTTTGACTAACCCTAGATCCGCTGCTGGAAGTTTTATGCTATACTTATAAAGAAAAATTAGTGTATTTCTCCCTTTTGAAGTTGTTAAATTAAAATGCCAAATAATTGCGTAGTAACTTTGGAAATCGTGATGTGTTATGAGAAGTTCGTAATTTTGCTCTCAATTTTTTAGGGTGCTGTCGTCTTGGGATCGCCGTCTGTTGTAAATAAAATTAACCTAAATGGTAAGTTAGCCTTTGTTATATTCTATTCCGTTCACCTGATCAAATTTTAAATCTGAAGTACTACAGTAAGAATCTAAGCCAAAATATGATTCAGCAGATTTGCATATAGTTCCACGGACAATTTCTCCACCTCAAGTAAATGGTGCAAACCTTCCAAATTTTTATAAGATAGTAACACTAGAGGTAGGTTATGCCTCGTTTTTTCGTGCATTTTTATCACACTATTCGGAGGAGAAATGGTAAGTAATCATGCTATACATCATACAACATACTCTTCATGACCAGCAAGCACAAGACGTTGTTTTATCGTCAGACCAACGACGCTATAAAAACGTCCACATAACGTGTGCATGATGGGCAGATAGCTGATGTTTGTTGATTTATTTGACTTGATTGATTGATTGATTAATTTATTCAGGGAAAATGAAAATGAAGTAACTGAACCGGAAGATATGGAAGTGATGGGCTAATTATTATTATTACTTATTTAAATAATCATTTTATATGTTTTTTTATGTACACCATATGTATTTCCAATTTTTTTTATGTGCACCATTATTATTTTCAGTTTTATCTTTTTGTAATTATTTATGATTAAAGAATCGAGAACATATGGAGATCAACGTACATTCCTAATTACATGCTTTCGGTTTTTGATATATATCACAGTTGTAATGTTTTGTTAAGAATATACTAGGCGCAAATTTGGCGTCTATAAAATTCTTGGAATGCAATAGTTGTCTGTTTACCTTTATTAGCTTAAGGAATACATTTTACAACAAACGTGTTTGCATAAGAAATGTTTGGCATTTTTGCGATTTTCTCGTAGCAAATAAATAAATAAATAAATAATTAATTGATCAATTCAAAGTCAACTATAAAATAGCAATTAATTCTTTGTATAAGCTGACTTGTATCTTCATTGCTACGACACTACACAATCTGTAAGTCTATGAGATTAAATTGTGATCGTAACATCAAATCATGAAATGATCCAATATAATAAGAAAAGTACATAAACTAATCTCACTTTGTTAACAAACACGTAATGGAGGATAGAGACAATTGATAGTCGTCGTTCGCCGCCTATATTTAGCCTGCGTCTTCCCAGCCGCACTTAAAATTCACAAAAAATTAAATCAACTAATTAGTAACGTATTACAAACTTGTAGAGCTCGAAATTCTGATCAAGAAAATGTATAAGATCATTTGTCTACGACGAACCGTTGCAGAGATATCCTCGATCAAATATTTTAATGACATCGCAGCGGCACGTCTAGCTTCATGAAATCGTGAGAAAATATGCAGGTCTAATATGATGTTTAAGAATATTTAGAATGAACAAATAAAAAATCTTGTTAGCATAGATTCATAGTAGATGCCCCTTACAGATTAATAATCCGATTAATAAATAAATTACAATCTTGTTTGTGAAGGAATTTTAAGCTCATTTTAGGCCATTATTGCTTTCACATGGAGCAACTACAATGGACCAGAAGGACTGAGAATTTACGAAAAATTAAATCAACCAATTAGTAACAAAAAGTATTACCATCTTGTAGATCTGTAAATTCTGATCAAGTAAATGTATAGGATCATCTGTCTACGAGGAACCGCTACAGAAATCTTTTTGCACCCCATCGCCACTGTCGCGGCCACCAAAAACGTCAGTTATTTATAGTGGTTCTCGAGATAATTTTTCCTAAATTTCGTGTTCGGCTTGTGTCGCAATGCATCGGTTTCACATTGACGTCACACAAGAAAAAATAATTTTAGTGTAATCTTACGTTGCTGACTCCCAGATCTCTCTCACTACTCGCGTCTACCCTTTTGAGTGACAGACAGACGGACAAACAGAGAATCGAGTATTAATATATAGGATACTCTTTTCCTGCAGTTTTTTTTAAACGCAGTTTTATGGCCTAGTCATCAAGTTTCTCCTCGTTTTCAATATCATAATTGCTTTTAACTACTACACTGGGGAATTGGATGAATAAGTGACTATTAGTAAGTAATAAGGTTGAAAATCAGTAAAACAATACGATGCATAGAAACGAGGCGAAGCTTCATAATACGGACATAATACGGTGATTAAACAGAAATTCGTAAAGATGTATTCTTTCCAGATTAAGTATTCTATCCATGTGGGCACACGACGTTGCAACAACATTAGATAGTAATTGTATTTGCGTCGGCACATCGGCAAATTAAGTGCAACTCTGTGCGAAGGTATTTTAAAAGTTATTCTGGCCGACGGGAGCGCAACGCCGTAGCAATGTTACACTTGTAACTGCAGAACAACTAAGTTCAATAACGTTTATATAATCATCGTTAAAACAACATATTAAAAACGTTACCTCAACATTGTTCAGATGATGTCGCACCAACACTGATCACACAGGAACTTAATCTGCACGTGGTGGAAACAACGTTAAAATAACAAACCAAAATACAACATTAGTACAACGTTATTGAAATAACCTCTAAGCAACGTTGGCTTCTATACGTCAATATAACGGGATAACGTTAAAACAACATAACAAGTGACAACGTTATTGCAACATTATTAAGCTGTTATTGTAACAACGTTCAACGTATGACGTTAATCTGGCATTGTAAAAACGACGTTCAAACAACAGCCCAAAAAACAATATTATTACAATGTTATTGAAGCAACCTCTTAAAACGTTGAAACAACTAACTTTAATACAACGTTTATATTGCGTCAGATACAAACAACAAAACAACATGTAATAGCAACGTTAGTACAACGTAGTTTTGATCATGTTGCAGCAATGTGGAATATATGACGTTTATCTGATGTCATAGCAACGAGGTTAAAACCACCGAATCTATTTCGACATTGCTGCAACGTTATTACAGCTAACTTTATGAAGTCAGTATTCCGTGTTGTCTAATTTCGCATATCTTTCCATATGGACATGTATCCATTGTTTTGCGGATTGTATGCGTAATTGATATGCAGAGATATTCATCTTGCATACGGACACTTTTGTATCCTGAACTATTGCCCGCGTAGTAGGGCTGTATTCGATACAAAAATTCGCGCGATCTTATTGTTCAATTACGCTTAAATATTACGCCATTCCGTTCTATACTCACCGGTGCAGCCGCTGAAGTGTCAGGGCAACAATATTTTTTGTAAAAATAAGAGGCATGAATGTAAACAAACACATAGAAAACATAAATAGATAGATAGAAAAGACATTGTAAGGATAAATAAGAACTGAAACAGTTAAGGAACTCATTGCATTGCATTTTTTCTATTTTTAATAACAAATCGAATGTCAGACAAAAATGAGAAAAAAAAGTTTGTTTAGCATTTTTTTTTTGTACAAAGCGAAATATAATTTTGAAGAAACACAAACGTGGTAATAACCAATATACTAACTGGTTATTTCGGGCATTACCGGAGGATATTGACTGACGTCATAGTAACGTACATGACGGAAGTCAATATTTAAAGATAATGCCCGAAAGAAACAATTAGTTTACGAGTTATTACCTGCAAGTGAGTTTGATTCTTTGAAATTACTTCCCTACGTGTACAAAAAAATTTGTAAGCAAACTTTTTTTTATTTTTGTGTGACATTCGATTTGTTATTAAAAATAGAAAAAAAGCAATGCGACGAGTTTTCTTAATTGTTTCACTTATTATTTTGTCCCAACAATGTTTTTTTTATCGATCTATCTATGTTTTTGTTTACATGCATGTCTCTTATTTTATAACAATATTGTTGCCATGACACTTCAGCGGGCTGTACCAGTATCATTACTTAAGTTTATCATTAAAAAAGTATGTTTTTTAAATCAAGGAACACCCAAATAAAGGATTTTAAGCCATGGTGCTTATCTTGGTTGATGGAAAATTCAGGACACATGAGGTTTATTTATTTATGACGGTTACAGCGAAAGTAAAATACCGTGTTTAAACACCCTTGGACTACTATTACTACTACTACTACTAATCTTTTTTAAACATAAAATAGCATGTAACTTTTAAGAGGGAACTATCAACAATTACGAAAATTGCATTTTTCAGCTTCTATTGACGTGACCCAACATGTTTTGTCAAAATATGATGAGAAAGAATGTTTTAGGCATCTCATGAATATGTCATGAGCTCAAAACTATTTTTGTACCAAAGAAGCATAATTGCCCTGGAACGTTTCTGGAAGAGAGGCGTTATTCGAAGGGCGTTGCTTTGGAAGTGAATGAAACATAAGAGATGTGAGATGAGCGACGAAAATTTGCACACTCAAAACTTAATTTAAGTAGCTTATGACCATAAAATTTCGGACTTCCTGAAATTGGTCAATTTTGAACAGATAAGACGTTCCACTGTGCGGCTGGATAATCGAGACAACAAAAATCTCTTCACTCATCCCGCGGAGGGAAGTGGTAATATTTACCGACTGATGGCCTTGTGGTAGAGTGCTCGCCTTCAGTGCGGGAGGTCAGGGTTCAAATCTTGGCTGAGTCATGCCAGCGACTATAACAGTATGAATCGATCCACTCAGCTTAGCACTCAGCTTGAGAGCGGGATTGATATCTGAGGGGGTTGTCTGGTTGAGCGATTGAAGCGCACTTGCGGCTTCCATAGCCCAAATGGGGGCTTTAAATGCTCTGGGACCTCCTTCGCAGGACCCTCATTGATAACAGTTCTATCAGAACTGAAGAGGCTATCCTGGGTAAACATTAATATTAAAAATAATAATTACATTTCTGCGAAATGGCAACTCAATTTCATCGAAATTTCATGAGATATCTGTTCCAGGAATTCAGAAATCCAACTTTTCAGAAAAGTAAGTTTAAGATTATCCCCGCATTTCCGAATGTTTTGCGGAGCTGGAAGCACGTTCACACTTTTCGGAACAAAAATCGGATTCAGTGCAACGGTTTGCACCTTAAGACGCCCCTACACCATCAAGGGAAAAAGGTGCCGATCAACGTGGACGATCACCACGTGAAGAAAGCCTAGTCGAAGTTATGCTTATTTAATTTTAGGACGCCTGTGGTGAACAGAAAGCTAGCGAGACACAAAATGTATGTGGAAAAATATCGACAAAGCTTGTGGTTTCTTTCAAACATAAAATCTCACCTCTCACTTTTTTGACATTATAGAGGGGTGTTCCCCCTTAATGTAAGTGTAACTTAGGCTGACAAAGTTTAAAACTCGGATGTATATGTTTGTATCTATTGCTGTTATCGATTTGCACCAGATGGTTCTTGTTTAGTGCTATTTTAGATTCTTAGAAGTCATTTTTTCTATTTTTTATGATGCACTTGCTTCTGTTCTATATGATTTCTTTCTTTTTAGATGAGAAAATTTAGTATAAAAATGATAATGTATAAAAATGAATGGTTTTATATCATCACTAGTATACCGTGTAAAAATTTTTTACATCTTTCTCAATAAAATGTTTTTACACGCTATGCTAATCGTTTTATAATAACTCTATGTAATACAAAAACGCAGTCCAAAACGCTGCTTAAAATCTTTCATCGATTCATCTGCCATACTAAGCATTTGATAATCTTTTCTAAAATAAATCCTAACCAATTCTTAATTCTTTCCACTTTCTAACTTTATAGTCAACCAAAAATACTTTCAGACTTTGTGGTGAACAGATTTATAATTATCAATACTAAATTTCAGATAAAAATATTCACAAATTGTGAAATATCTCACTCACACACTACACTGCCCATCATAAAACTAACTTTTGTAGTATATACAGATTTACATATATAAGATATAAGGTATTAACTAAATCTTAAAAAGAATCATACCTGAATAATGTTTCTTTCTTCGATGCTGAGTTTTCTTTCTCTATAAATTCCAGGAACAGAGAGATCGCCAATTAGAAAAACGCCATCGGTAATTAATTTTACTCACTGCCAAAACCAACAGATTAATCAAATCTCTAATCTTTTATTACTTCTTGACTTTCTTCTTTCTATCATTGTATTAAAAAATACCATGCTCGACACTAAATTTTCTTTCTTTTATTTGGAAATCTAAGAAAACAAACCAAAACTGGATAAAATGCCGTTTGATACGTCTTAACCTTCAACATTACATATAAGTCGTAGATATGTAAAACTATTCTTCGTAAAAAAAAATTTTTTTTCTATGCATGTTTCTTATTAATACTCCGGTTTAAAGAATGTAAACAAACGCTTCTTTTTTCTTCAAACGACTACTTTTCATTTTGTCAATAGCTGCTCGTTCGATTGTAATTCGAAGTCTCCGCCTGAGATGCTATATCATGTCTTCCCTAACGTATTTTATATCATAAAACAATTATAAGCACTAAGCCGGAGTGCCTTATTCTAATACGGAAAAAACATAAACAAATATCCAGTGACGAACTTCCCGAGAAATTTTACCTAACGTTCTTTCTTTAAAAGTTAGGTAAGAAAAAAGCAAGATTTAGTATTAGTATAAGAAGATTGCAAGAAATGTGCGTGAATACGCCAGAATGCATGATGACATCAAAAAAGCGATGAACAAAAGTGAAGTCACCCTAGCTATAATGATCGATTACTCAAAAGCTTTTGACACCATAGACCACCAAAATCTACTATTGAAGCTAAGAGATATGAACTTTTCCTACGATTCTCTTCAAATTTTGTCGAGCTATTTGAAAGATAGGAAACAGTATGTACAAGTTGAAGACAAAACCTCTTCCACGAAACCCATGTGCTTCGGAGTTCCGCAGGGTAGCATATTAGGCCCTGTGCTATTTAATCTCTACGTTGTTGAACTTTCAGATCAAGTGATATCATCAAGTATACAATACGCAGATGACACCTCCCTCTACCGACACTGCAGAGTCAAAGATCTGCAGCTAACCATTAAAGAGATGGAAAAGGACGTCGAGAATCTTCAGTCGTGGTCAAAGGATAATAATCTTCTATTTAACAACGACAAATTACAGCTCATTATATTCCATTCGCAACGTCTAAGAAACTTTCCGAAAAATCAAAGTCAACTTTTCCGATGTTCCGGAAAATCGATTGAGCACAAATCAGATGTTAAATTGCTTGGAATTCACCTTGATCAAAATTTATCATGGTCAACTCATATCAATGCTATCATCAAGTCTTCTCAAGGAACACTGCGTGCTCTCCGTAAATTCAGTCGCTTTACCCCGTTTCATG
The DNA here is from genome assembly GCA_039566895.2 of Turritopsis rubra. NCBI lineage: Eukaryota > Metazoa > Cnidaria > Hydrozoa > Anthoathecata > Oceaniidae > Turritopsis > Turritopsis rubra. The sequence goes on along the minus strand of CM077617.1, from coordinate 6,444,812 downwards.
TTCGAAAAACCTTGGCTGAAACAATGATACTATCCAAGCTTAACTACAGCAATGTCGTTTTTGCTCAAATTCCAAAATATCAAATACAACGACTACAAAAGATCCAAAATATAGCAGCTGGATATGTTATATCTCGTTATGCTAACTTGAATGACGTAATTAAATTAAAATGGCTACCTGTCAAAGAGTATATGGAATTTAATACCGCGAAAATTGTCCACAAATCGCGTCGAGATAAAAACCATCCCAGTTACCTTAATGTTGAATTCTTTGATCCAAATAAGACGCTGCGTTCTACTTCCAAAGAGCCATTGGTTAAAGTTGTTGGTGATGGATCATTCCAAAGTCAAGCCCGTTGGTACGATGATCTACCAGAAAATATTAAATCTTTAAAGACTTTAGAGAAATTTTCTTCAGAAGCCAAAAACTATTATTTTGATAAGGCCTTAGCCCGGGCCCTGTCACTCTGATGTTTATTTTTTTACCTTAGTCTATTCTCAATTCTAGTTTTGAACTACCTCTTACTTTCTATTTTGCAATGCTATGTTTCGCACCTCTCGAGCTCGATTCTCTAGTTCTTTTTTTTTTTTGTTGGATTTTTTTATCATAACTGCATTTTACTACTATTAATATTCTAACGCAATTATTTTAATAGATATATTTTATTCATTATGAATTTTAATTTTAATTTTTTTAGTTTAGGCGGAAGAACAATTTGTATAAATTGAAGCCAATTTAATGTAAAATAAAAATAAATAAATAAATAAGAATGCGATAATTGGATATTTTAATGTGGGCGGTAGTATCCGATGTTATACGCTCATTTTTAATACTATTGTCGTATATTACTGCATACTTATGTAGAGTTTTTTGAGTAAGCAGTATGCAATGTCGTATATAATTATTATATAAAATATAGGAGATAGGCCAGATTGCGACAATCGGATATTTTTGGTGTCCGGCAGTATGCGATGTTATACGATCATTTTTAATGGCTTTATTGTATGTCACCGTATATATATCATATATATCGTATATATGATGGATATTTTTTAATTAAGCGTGGGAAATAGAATGCCATGCCGTACACCGTGTACCGTGTATCAGCATTGAAAAATTATTTTCTTTAAAATTGGTAACTATTCTGATGATGATTATACTATCGTTAAATAAATTGATTTTAAACAATCCTGTTTAACATATACATTAGTAATATGAATGAAATTGCCACAGATTGCACCTGTATTCAGTACGCAGATGATTCCACCCTGTATAAACACTGCAAGCCTTCTGAGGTTAGTAACAACATCAACGAGCTCCAATCGACCATCAAAGACATCTATTGGTGGTCAAAAGATAAGAATTTGATAATCAACCCAGAAAACTGCGATGTAGAGTCTACCTCATCGTTTTTATTTCATTGTTTACAATTTTAATGAAGCCGGTCAATAGGGAAATATATCATATTAATCTATTGCGAGAAGACTCTACACTACTAGGTACTAAATGCTTATAGTAGCGGGTTGTGGTTTGCGTTACATCCACTGTTTTTAGAATAATCGAATTTTGTTTTCGAATCAGACTACAATTTTCTGATAACAACGATATGTTCTTTACTTCCGTTTCCCTGTATCTACTTCTTTCCCAATTTGTTTCAGCCATTGATGTCTCTTAGGTTATGATTACTTTGGGGGAATTCACTCCTCCACAGGGAGATTTAGACACTGTATACTGTTTTGCATACTTTCACATGATCAGAGGCAGATCTAGAACCTAGTCGAAATTTAAGGAGGAGAGCACGGTCATTAAGCGTATAAAATAAAAACATGCAAAAAACCAAATCAAAACTTACGTTTCTACAGAAAATTCAGTTTCAGTTAGTTTTCCAATTTTAAGATTTTGTGGGATACTCATCAATTGCTTTGACTTGGAATAATGGACTTCCCAGCATAGCAAGCATTGCTCTATTATGTTCATTGACAGGGGCATTCTCAGCGTAAATGTGAATGGTATCCAGTGGATATTCAATATGATTTTTATCAATAAACCTTGATTGAAACAGGGTTTTATTACTTTCATCTAATCTTCCTACTCGTACTTGATTTAGAATAGTGATAAATTCATCATTTCCTCTCTGACGCATAACTTCATTTAGTTCAACTAATAATTTTTTTTCTCCATAGTTCAAGGCCAAGCAGACCTTGAAGGAAAGAAATATCATAAATATAGACAGGCTTTCCTTGCATTGGTGGAAGCTGATAAAAATCTCCACACAAAATAACTGGTTTCCCTCTAATTGGTTTCTCACAAGAAAATATTTCCCGCAATCGAATGTCAACATCTCTAAATAATCTATTGGCAACTATTGAAATTTCATCAATGATTATCAGTTCAACACAAGATAAATTCAATCGCAATGAACCCTTTGCTTTATCATTCAGGGGAAATAATTTACCACAGGTAGGTATTTTTAAACCAGAATGAATTGTGGTGCCACTTATATTTATTGCGGCAACTCTAGTAGGTGCTAATACCAGAACCCTTTTCTTGACAGGTCCACCACTTTTATACATAAATACTTTAGTGACTGAATGGTAGATGGTGGTTAATAAATGTGACTTTCCAACACCACCACCACCTGTTATAAAGAGATAGAAAGGTTCCATTTCTTGTGGGTTCTTACAGTTAAGATTTTTAACTAAATCAATCATTCATTGCAAAACAAAGTCAAAAACCGTTCTTTGTTGATTATTTAAGGAACGTATCCTTGCATTAATACCCTTGTCAGAAAGTAACAGCGACGCAACTGAAACCTCTGAAATATGAGTTCTAATTTGTTGTTGTTGTTCTTCTTCATCAAAATTGACCTGATCAGCTTGAGTTTTCGCATTTTCTTGCTGACCAGATGAATCATAAGGCATATTAATTTGTTCAGTGAGGAATTGTTCATATGCCTCTTGAACAATATCAGAATACAGCTCAATATTCTGTCTATTTTCGTTGACAAGGGAAAATACTTCTGGTTTATTAAGTTTTTCAATGTATGATCTATTATCTGACAATAATTCTTCCTCACTTCTGAATGGATAGAACATGAATAACAGATGATGTGCATAAGCTTCTGTAAAGGTGTAAAGTAGCATCTTAATTTCTCTTTGATGACATTAAGGGGATCACTAATGGGTAATTAGTCACCGGGTGGTTTTTCTCTATCAAATGATCTGGAAGTTCATTTGGTTGGTAATCATTTTCTTCAGCAATTTCCTTCAATGAGTAAATCTGAGAAACTCACTAAAGCAAAAGCCATCTAAGACACTATACCTACCATTTGAAAAAGTTGGATTTGGTCTATCACAATACCTATCCACCATATTGCGTTTAAAGATAGCAATGGAATCTTCGGGTAATTCTTTAATTTCCTTTTCAATGAGGCATACACGATAACTGTTGAGCAATTTACATCTGTCTTGATAAGTCAGTGAATTAATTTCGTGTTCTGTTATGTTTTGTCCTTTAAGTTTATAAATAATTGCTACAAGTTCATTCCAGCTTAAATCTGCACATGAAAGAGTAAGGGAAAACGTTGGACAACCTAATTGTTTTACCATTGCTAATACTTTTTTCAATAAGCAGGAGTCCCTTGCACAGAACTCATAAAGCTGTATGCTTTATCATTAGCAATGAATTGCTTAACTGTTTCATTAAAATTTTGACTAAGCATTCCAGCTGTTAGATTTTCACTAGATACTTTCACCAGATACTTCTGATTCCGTAAATTTAATTGCTGCAAAACAGAATTAATAAAAAATAAATAATCGGGATGAGAGGCAAACTTTTGTGTGTAACTAAACAGTGCCTGGTTGAAATTTTTTGATGGGCTTAAACTGACATCTCGCTTGATGTTATATCCAAATTTACCAGTGGAGAATAAATGTGAGTGAGCAAATTCTTCACGATGTTCATTAGTGAGTATAGGTAATGGTGTTAAACCTTCACCTTGAGCTTAGTTCAGGATTTCCTTGTCGATTTCATCTTCAGTTGGAATAAATGACATGAAGGTAGATTCATCTGCACTAAAGAGAATCTTCTGTTGTTTCTAATTCTTCCTCAATTTCAAAGTCAATTTCATCTTTTTTATCAGTTTCAAGGTAAACCGAGTTCTTCAATATCTGTCAACAAATAATCAATAATATTGTTCATTTCCACAGCATCATTTTCATATACAACATTTTCTGGTATGTTTGATACATCAATTCCTCCATTTTCATAAAGGTGATTCAAAGTAAACGCGACCTCTATACTCCAGCTTACGTTTTAATTTAACAACAACAAGTCCGTTGCTATCAGCCTATCTTGGCAATACTTTGACAGCACTATTGCTTTCTATGGGAACATTACAAATCGCACCTTTAATTTGGGGAAACTGTCCCTTTTGCATTATTGTAACTTTCTTGAAAAGTATTCTATTAGCAATCAATACCTTTTCTAGTTTCGTATTTCCCTGAACTGAAGGTGTGAAATACTGAGTTTATTAGAAACTGACTGACAAAGCATTTTGTTTTTCTTAATTTTTTGGTCACAAGTTACACAAATATAAAATAGACCATCAAAAGCTGAAAATTGAAGGTGAAAAAATGAGCCTCATCAATACAAAAGTTGGGACAATAATTGTTATATCAACGGGAACCAAATAGTGTGCATGTAATTTTGAAACATACTTAAAATATGACAAGAGGCGCATGGCCTCTGGATACGAGGGGAAGGGGGCACAGGACCCTCTTGTTATAGGATAAAAATTGCCATTTTCCTATCGAAAATCTGCTCTTTTCATCCAGTGAATACTGCAGAAAAGTGCCGACATAGACGTTAGGGCTTCTACAGTCACAAAATGTTCTTTGCACATCACTACACCTATGTATTACAATACAAGTGCACCCCCGTCTTATTAAAGGGGCTACGACACGGATCACGTGATATGAATTATGGTGCCGCACCAAAATTCGATTTGAGGCGAGATGAAATGAACACAGAGATAAGAGAATAAAAATAGCTATATAAACAACAGAATTCTTATTTTTCATAACAAATTAGCTTTATTGAAATAATAAAGTTTTTAGGGGGCTACCACCTTAACCAAGCAGAATTTTTGATTTTTGATTTTGTGTTTTCTATTTCTATTTCTGTTTCAAAATATTTCTCATGAGTAAAGTGTTTGATTAATTGATTAACTAATTGACCTTAAATATCTGCCATTATGATTTACCAACTTGATCTCTAATTTGGATCCAGTTTCCATATCATAACATCAGACATAAAAGTTGTCTCAGTGGAGAGTATTTTCTTAATGTGTAAATATCATTCAAACTCTAGTTCAACTATTCAACTATTAAGTTAAAAACTTAATTATTTTTATCTGTAATTTTCCTCAAGAGAGTATCAAATTGTGATAAAAAGGCCTGGTACCATTTAGAGGTGAAGAAGGTTGTTAAAATCGGGAGGAGAACTATAAAGCTCAATTAGTGTATAAGTTTTATTATGTTTCAAGTTCTGTATACACCTTTCCCAAATTTCTGTTTAAACATCTATTTGGACCTAGTCAGTACTTTCAGTGAAGGTATCTATTCTATAATCTATTATCAGCAGAGGGACTCTTGGACGAGATTGTTCTCTGTGTAAATAATATTTGCACTTATTACATAAATGAATGCCATTTCTGATTAACGGATTTTTAGCAATTTGAAGGTAATGGCGAGTACTTTAAAATGGTATTCTGTGTTCTGGTGTTTCGTCACAACTTTTATGACTGGAACCATCTAGAGGATAATCAATATGTGCAAAGCATACAACTAATAATGTGCGAATGGGGAAGCAGCGGGAAGTAGGAGGATTTAATTATTTCAAAATAATAAGTGGCGTAAGATTGGAAGACGGAATTAAATATTATCGATTTTCGCTTAATCTCGCAAAATAATTTACGGTCAAAACATGAATTACCCATTTTTGCGTGAGGGAAAATCCAGGTCTAGCCCGAAACAGTGATATATTGTTATATATTTTTTCAGTTTGGGGGTTGGATTTTTTAATAACCAGATTTTTTTATACAAGTCTTATAAAAGACGGGTATTTATTCGGAAAACAAATTCTTATTTTTTAAAATTCTATTCATGAAAAAATTATAGAACTAAAGACAGCAAACGGAGAAACCATGACAACACAATACGATATATTCAGAATTTTAATCACGTGATTCACTATGGCCTTTTTCCTTTTACGAACATATGGTTTTCACAGGCGAAATCGGCAGTAATGAAATTAATTAAAAAAGTTCGTCATAATATAACTAATATCTAGGAGAAGAAAGAGAAGGAGTAATTATTTTGATAAACAGAAATATTTCATTATGCGTTCTTTCTCTTAATTTCTGTTAACGAAATGTCCAAAGTTGTGTCTCCGCCTCCTCACTTATCAGTCTACCCTATACAAATACAACTAACTTTACTAATAAATCCTATTTTTCCCATCCATAATCCCTTTTACCCCCATTTCCTCCATTACCACCGCCATAACCTCCTCCATGACCATTTCCTGCGTTACCACCACCAGCACCACCAGCACCTCCACCACCGCCATTACCACCATTACCACCACCATTACCACCATTACCACAAGATTCTACAGAAGTACAATAAAATGAAACATATCATACCTGTCACTACATATCGCAATCAACAATGTCGCAAACCTGTCTTTTTTTCGAATTTTCTGTGACAAATAGTGTTGCGACATATTTTTTATTAGCGCTACATAAGCACCACCCCAGGTTCAAAATCACAAGGAATAAAAACACATTCTCTGTTCCTTGCACTTTCTCTGTTCCAAAGAAACAAGTAGGCCTTCAAGTTAAGTTAAGGTTTATGTAGTAGGTATAAAATCTGTCCCCTCAAAAAAAATCTTACCGTCGTTTTCTTGAATTTTTGTTGCGATGTAGGCAAGCACTTCTTCCACTGAATCTGTTATAAAATACAAATATTTATTTCAATAAATGTTTTATTTTCTTAAATTTATTTTCAGAGTTGGGTACGTAAAGTGTTTAATAGAATGTAATCTCAAATAATCCATATACGGATGGTTGGACTTACAGTCAAAATTCTCATAGGTCTATACAGTGAATATCTTTTTAAAGCAGCCACCTATTTTACGCACCAATGGTGTCCGTCCGCTTTATAAAGATATCTGCTGTATCTCACTGTATATCAATATCAGCCATATCAGCCATTGGCTGTCTTTACCAAAAGACAAAACTAAGCAAATCAGATGTAACTTGCATCACAGAGAATGCAGGATAAAAGATAAGGAATTATAAATACAAATTTATGTTAATAAATGGAAAGAAAAATGAGTAGAAAAGATTAGAAAACTGATATCGAAAAAAATATACTCTGTAACGTAAGTCAAACAACAAGGATTGGACTTATCTTACGCTTCTAGTAAAATATCTTTGGTACCATAAATTAAATACACATACACGGGACATTGTCATAATCTTACCTTCACTATTCTCATCAGACATTACCCTATCGATCAACGTTCCCAATCCATCTAAATGTATAAAACATTTTTATTTCATGTTCTATTAAAAATTTCAATTTTCTTGCATTGTTTGCTGTATTTGATATGTCTTGATGATTATTTATCACTGTTAAACAGTGTTATTATCAGGCGTTTCACAAGGTTCGGTCTTTGGCCTAACTTTGTTTAATATTTTTCTTAATGGTTAATTTTATTTAATTAAAAGGGCCACGCTTCACAATTATGCTGACGACAACACACTATGTATTTTAGCTAAATACCAGGTAAGCCTTGTTTCTTTGCTGGCAGTTGAATCTGAAGTTGCAATAAATTGGCTGGTTTCAATCAAATGATAGTCTGACTGAGATTATCCAAAAAAATTCCAAAGTATTGTCTGGAAAAAGAACAGAACTAACACTGCTGAATTATTTTCTTAAACTGATAAAGTGGTAAGTTAAAAAAATTGGGTGAAGCTTTACAGGAGTAAATATACTTTGATAACTATATTTCTAATTTATGTAATAAACCCCCTGTGTGTGCATGTGCTAAAATGCATATGTGGTGGTTAATGAATATAGAAGAAAAAAAATAATGATTTGCTCTATTTTATTGCGCATACTTTATAAGGAAATGAATGAACTAAAAATTTTCTTCAATTTTTCTTTATAAGGCTTCATCTATATTTAAAGTGGATTTCCATTTAACAGCATTTTAGAGATTTTGTAGAGCATGTGTAATCACCGCGCTGTGCCATTTATATCGTTTTGACGTCGAACATCGATGGAATGTCTTTATGGCATGTTCAAAAACAATGACGTTATTTATGCATCCGATGTTCAAATTTCAGTCACCCATTAGTGGTTCGACTTAATCGTAATCAGGGTCATAAAGTAACCACAGGCGGATCTAGAGGGTATATCGGAATTTGTGAAGGAAGAATGTTAACTAATCACATTGGTGATACATATTGAAAACAGAAATTAGGTTCATGTGCTCCTTTACAATTCTTGACAATCCTAGATCCGCTGCTGGTAACCACACCGTTAAGCACAAATCTCATACACGTTAAGCACCAAAATCTTATCCTGACTCCCGAAGTGTCCCGACTTACGTCAATAATTATTTTAAAATAATTAAATCTCGCTAGTTTGACTGTTCATGATGGTTCAAAGCATCCTATGGCTTCTGAATTCCCCTTTCCCACACTATTACTTGTTAGCCTTAAGGTAATTGTGGTTCACAATGCACACAATAAATAAAACAAAGCTTGTATGCTTTACAGCTATTGATTATCCTCTAGATGGTGCGGACTTCTTTATAAAGTGAGTAGCTTTTTTATACATCAATAGTGTCCGCTTTCGACTTTTCGATACGAACTAGCAGCCAAGAGCGACGACCGGTAAGTGTTTGGGATTCAATGGTTGTCTGTTTTCCCAAAGTCAAAGAAGACATTTTCTCCCATTCATCTAGATAAGCTTTAGGATTTTTTTTAATTTGAATGTTATTCAGAATGATCCTTTTCTAAATGTTAATCAATTGTTGCTGAGTAAGTTGAGAAAGTATTGTTTTGCAGAAGTCATTCTAGTCACGGCTACTTTTTCCACTTTTTCGTATTTTTTTAAGATCAAAATTTCAATTTAAAAAATTATGAAAAGAACATTCGATTTATAAAAAAACATTCGATTATAACATTTGATTTAATTTGATTGGAATTATGTCATAAACAAAGATTTACAAATCGATTTCAATTCATGTGGGAAATTTATTTTCTCGTTGTATCAAATTTATAGAGCCAACAGGGATGTAAACAATCGAAAGTAAAACTTGTGAAACTTGTAAAAGTTTTTTCCGGGAACGCGATTTTAATCATCAATCGAAATATTTTCAACATGAAATATAAGTTAATTTGAATGTATCCCAAGTTTCTCTTGCAATTCATAGCTTTGTATAATACATTATTTTCTCGGCTCTTTTCGCTCCCTCTTTTATTATAAGGACTAACTTACCCTGGAACATATTCTTTCTCGCTACTTTTTATGTTTAAGCATGTTAGGCCACCGTCCTACTGTGTCTACCATTTTGCGTTACAGAAAAACAAACAAACAAACAGACAAACAGAGAATCGGGTATTAATATATAGGATGTATAACTTTTAATAGTGAAGAAACTAGTATCCCGTGTAAAAACATTTTACAGGTTGATTTTTTCTATTAGTTTCCTATTAATATGGTGGTGACGAATAAGGGATAAGTAGTACGACGCTATAGAGGTCAAAATGCTGATCAAAGGTATTACATCAAAAAAAATGAACAATATGAAAGGTTGTTTTTTGTCCTTATTTGGTAACGGTTATATCTATCTATTGAATCTTTTTTTTAATATATATATAGATAAATCATAAAACATATATTTCATTTGAAACAGACGCATCGATGATGATAACAGGGGCCGCTCAAAATGTAGGGTCGACAAAAGAGATTAATAAATCAGAAAAAAAAAATAGGTATGCGAATGTAATTAATACATTCCAATTGTCTTGTTTTTTCAGACAATATCTAAATGGATTTTTAAGATTTAATCCAGGTTTCAGACTTTCAGCAACTCATTTTAATTACAATCGCAGTTGTGTCAAGTTTAATATTTAATTCTATTGTCTGATTTTTTTAATCTCATAAGCTTTTACGTGTAAACAATGGAAACAATGGAAACATTACACTTCTATTTATTTCATTTTTTGTACGAAAAGCGCGGCACTACATTTTGAGCGGCCCCCACTATCATCATCAGGCATATTAAAAAAAGATGCCGAAAAAAATCACAGAATGTTTAAAGCTGGTCAAAAAAGCTGGTCAAAAAAATGTATGGGATCGTCTGTGTACGACGTGCCGTTACTGAGATATTGTCGACCAAACATTTTGATGACGTCACACCCGTCCCCAAAAAGTTTTAGACCCAATTTTTTTTTCGTCTCCCCATTGCCAAATTATCGCGGACCTCAAAAACGTCAGTTATTCCCATTGGCTCTCGAGATATTTGCCCCTAAACGTCGCGTTCCTTTGGGGGTGCAATGCAATGTCCCCCGTGCAAAAAAACTGAAGACGCGTCATTTGCTACTACCCCGTAAGATGGAGCTAGAGATTCCCGTAATGGGAGATTCCCCCTATCCTAATACGGAAAAACATACATCCATTGACGAACTTCCCTAGAGATTTTACCTAACATTCTTTCTTTAAAAGTTAGGTAAGAAAAAAGCAAGATTGCGTATTAGTATAAGAAGATATATTACCTTTAAAATGTTTTGCATGGCCCGTGTGGCAAACTCGTATATAATGTGTATTATGTACAGTTCTTCCTAAAAATAAAATTATTATTTCCATTCCATAGCAACATAAATATTATAGTAAAAACTTTCATCAACCTTAGTCATAGAGATATGAAAGAGATACAGTAACAACCATGTAATTCCTTTTGCCCGATGCGTGTTGAAAAGCGCGAAAATCAAACATAAATTATCGTGCTGTATATGGTAGGAATGAATTATATTGCATAAAAGAGAATGGTACGATTCAACTTCTATCAGTTGTTTAAAAATTCAAAAGAATTTTGAATACATCATTAAGGGGCTATTCATGTGGGTAAACATTCCCTCGGTAAGCAGGATCTCGCCTATTGAGAGTAGGCGGGAGAATTTCTTTCTTATATGAACACAATTTCCTCGGTAAGCGGGGGAATTTTGCGTTTTGTCGGTAAAATTTTGTATTTATTCTTTTGATCATATACCGTTACATCATGCACGTGCGAGTCATTCCCTCGCTTACCGAGGAAATTGTTTTTCTTATAAACAGAACGAAACGGTTTAGTACGTCGAAAAGTTATCCCGCTTACCTAGGTAATGTTAATCCATATGAACCGCCCCTAACTTGACGTTATTCTATCTCTTTTCCTATCACTATGCTTTAGTATATTAAAAACAATTTCACCAGAATTCATTACACTTTTACAATGCCGACAATTAAAATACCTATGGACAATCCAACCATCATGGACAACATGAACAATGCCACAAAAGTCTTCATGATTTTATCTTTGCTACTGCTAACTCAACTCTGGAAACACCCTGGATAAAATCAACAGCTTACTCAACATCTACTTATACTCCACAAAGTATTCCTGTTTAATAACTTTAATAACTGAATCTCTTTATCCAATTACACATGCATAATTACACATTATTGTATCGATTAAAATATGACTATTAATATGCTTCAACACACTGCAGCAAACATCCTTGAATAAGAAATCTACCCAATGTTTTGATTATTTAGAAGTACAAAAACAACTTGTTACATTAATGAATTGCGTTATACGTACGTTTCTCGCTATAAACTTTCCAAATACCTTTTAGTACTTTGTTTCAAGCTGCTGTTCGCAAGCATTGTACGCCCCCATCTCCAATATGGTGGTCCTGTGTGGAACCCTCACCTGCAACGACAGATCTCCCTCCTCGAAGATGTACAACGACGCGCAACAAAATTGATACCTGGAATGAAAAACTTAAGCTACAAGGAAAGATTGGAAATCATGAACCTTCCGTCCCTGCAATATCGTCGATATAGGGGCGACATGATCGAGATGTATAAGATCACCCATGAACTTTATGATAAAGAAGCTATTGGAAATTTTCTTCGCTTTCGATCGCAGGATGGTCAAGAACACAATCTACGTCGTCACGGATTTACGGTCACCCGACAAAAATGTCTTAAAGACGTAAAAAAGTATTCGTTTAAAAATCGAGTTGCGGAACAATGGAACAACCTGCCACCGGACCTTGTGCAAGCACCATCTCTTAATTCCTTCAAAAGTCGACTCGATAAGTTATGGAAAAGTGCTGGTATTATGTTCGATATCGATCTGAATCTCGTCGAAACAACAGCCTGTCGACATACGCGATATCGACAGGTCGTTAAAGATTGAACCTGGTGTTAAAGGCACCATGTGCCTACTTCCAGAAACTTGTATAATAATAATATAATATTATTGTGATGCAAATGTAGTAATGAAGTAGTAATGAGCAGGGTTTTTTTTTAATTTAATTAGATTGCTTTTAATTTCTTTAATTTGTGAAATATATGACTACCACAAGGTATTTTTTGGGTTTTTTTATTAGACCAAAGGATATAAGAACCACTGGAGTCAGTATTCATAGTTATCCAATACACCTTTCCTAAATATCCGAATATGCGGATCGTTTGCGTAATTGGTATGCGGAGATATTCATCTTGCATATGGACACTTTTGTATCCTGAAGTATGCGGATTTGCGCTATATCTCTGCATATTCTTGGGATATCTGTTACATAAATCCGCATACAAGATAAACGGAATCCGCATATTGCTGTATATCAAAAATCAACGAAGCGATTTTTTCACTGCTTTCGATTTCTCCTTGTCTATTTAAGATGAAATGTTTTTATTCAAGTTGTATCAGTCACAGGTCCATGCTGGGGATGAAAGAGAAAGAGAATGATATTTTCTTTGATATACATTTTTCATAAAAACACATTATAATCCTTTATAAACAAATACAAAATTGACATAATAACATACTCGTTAATTACATGATGGATCAGAGATCTATTTAAAGCGGAGATTGTTGTGTTAAAAAATGTAATGGCAAAAATTCCACAAAAATCAAATTTAAAAAAAAAATAATACGAATAGAAAGAAACCTTCTTGTAGCCAGTCTATAAATTGCCAACAATTCTTAATTTATTTGCGGAGCTAGGATAACATAAAGTTGGGATACCCCTGCATAACTCCGCATATCATAAATATGCGGAATTCCGTATTCACAGCGATACAGGAGCCGTTTACGCAGTGACATAAGACTTCGAAGGTCTAAAAGTTAAGAACATACTAAAAACGTTCGAGGCTTAGGAACGTTTCCTGTTTAGAAAATATTTTTACGTTTTACAAGAGGATGCCAATATAAGAACACAAGAGTGTTATCATCATTATAATCATCAAGTAAACACCATTAAAATTAGAAAAAGGCAACCAAGTTCATTTTAATTCGAATTGTAGATATTCAATAATGTATAACTTAAAAACATATATTCAGAACATTTTTAGGCTTCAAAGTTGAAAAGTGAAGAACGTTTGAAGGCTTCATCACAGTTGAGTGTTCTTATAAAAAATGTGCAGTGGGTGTTTGTGCATGTTTAAAGGGGATGCGAGAATTAGATTTTCTATTTTTGTCCATAAACACCAAAAAGATATCAAACAGCAATCTCCAATAATTTATTTTACAAAATTCATTGTAAAAAAATATATGATAAAACTATGCCTTACTTACCAAAGAGTCGCTCTCGCGCTGGCAATTTTATGGAAGAGAGGCGTTTTTGAAGGGCGTTGTGTTGCACTTAAATGAAGCATAAGATGCAATGAGCGACGAAAATTTGCCCACAAAATCCATTTTAAGAAAATTAGGACTATTAACTTCAAAATTTGTTGAAATTGGTCAATTTTGGGCAGGTTTGACGACCCACCGTGCGGCTGGATAATCGAACCTAATAAAATCGTTCCGCTCATTGCATAGAAGCAACTGCTAAGAGCAATTAACCCCATCAAATTTTCTTGAGATATCTTTGCCAGGGATTCAAAAATACAATGCCTGAGAAATTTACGTTTTAAAAAAATAACAGAAATTTCGAGAGCTATTCTGGTTTTCAAGCCCGTCCATCACTATGTTTTCATGGTGAAGCAGTAATGATAATTTTCTATTTCAGCACTGAAAAGATGGAAATCCTACAATATTTTATGAAATCTTGGAGCCGTGTTAGCACTAATTTGTAATAATTACCCGAATAAAAAGTTTTGTCGTCAAATCTTAAATATTAAAGTTCTTAACCCATTCACCTTCACTTTTATTTAACTATTTTAAGGGGAAAATTGAAGTGCAATACATTTAAAAGTGAAACCTACGGTAGTATGTACAAGGGGGCTGGGTAATTGTTTCCAGCTATTTTCCAATTATGAGTCATCCATTGTGTCACTTTCAGGTCATTAAATATATCCACATGAATGCATTCTGCGGTAGTATTTAAAATGATTTGTGTTTTCTGTAGATTTGCATTATCATAGTAGGGTTTGGCGATTATATAAGACATAAAAATCTTCCTTTCAAAAGCTTTTTATAGAGTTTGGCATCAGGAATTATTTTTTAATTTGGAATCTTATGGAATTTATCAATTTGCCTTTTAACTTTTTCCATGTTACCAATGAATTATGTTAATCTTAATTATTCCCAACTCTCCGTGTAAAGTTGACTCACTTAGTCAACTGACAGAATAACAAATAAATGCGATTCTTCGCGATTTTATATCGCATTTTCCTTCTTGTGTCCTGTAAATTTGGTTAGCATCTGACATCCTTACGCAAACTTTGTCTTCAAAATTTTTATTTCGCTTGCGAACATATTGATCTTTTAACTCATGGCTTCGCAACCCTTTATATATTGATAATATAATTCTATAAATAGTTATTCCATTCAGAGAGACCAGAAGCTCACTTTGCCTCATTTATTACAGGTTTGTTTTGGTCTCCTACACGAAACAGGAAAAATGTTTTCACGGAGTAATTTTTTGTCATTTCAAATCCTTTAATTACTCTAATCAAGTCTAATATGCTAAAACTTCATGATTAATGCAATAATGGAAATAGCAGTCGGGAATGAGGAAAAATGTTGGCAATATTTTGGACCAGAGAAAGAAATGCATAAGCCGATTTAATTTTAATATCTCATTTCATTGTCATTTATCCCAAACCTCCAACAATCACTGATCCAAAAATAGCACCGGAACATCCTATTGTTTCGGAGCTCGATCTAGATCTGAGGGTGATTCCCTCATCGTCTTCGTTCTTGTTGTTTCGTTGAGGACGAAAGAAGAGAAATTGTTCGTCGAGGAATAGTGGTAAGAACTATTCCAACTACGAAAATTCATTTTCGTAGATTTCAGCTCGATCTGCCAAATTAAGTTCCCTAAAAGATCTTCTTCAACTAACTCGATTCTGGAAAATAATTTGTATTGAAATTTTTAATAATATTATATAAATAATCGATTAAATTTTGATGGCTTTAGGGGAAATCCAACAAGCGGTAATGATGGTTTATCAACAAAAATACGAAGGATAATTTTATTGCTAATTATTAACAATATCGCTAAGTCACATTTAGTAGTCCTAGAAGTTAAAAAACTTGCAATGAACAATTCATTAGTTTGTAATGCATTATTAGAAAATAACAGTATAAAAGGAAACAAATCTGAAAACTTAAACTAAAAGAATGATTGACAAAAATCGATCATCAGAAATATTGGCTATTAATTTATGTGAGAATTACATCAAATATTATTGATAAATATCACTAATATCTACTACTATCTACTACTAATACCTAATATCTTGTGAATTATGCTAATAAAAGATAAAGATTGAGGGGTACACGTTTTTTTTTATAAGAAACCAAATTAGTATATACTAGACCCGTCAGAATTTAAGAAACTTTGGAATCAAGATAGCAATGCCAATTGATGTAAATTTCATAACATTTCGAACGCTTTTTTATTTTCCCAGTGTTTTTTATCTTAAAATCAAAATTAATTCCTGAAGTAAAAATCTTGTTAAGAAACTGTTAGAGCTTAATTCACTACATATATTAAGAAACTTTTGAAACTAAACCATTCGCTAGGTTTCTTATATAATAAAAAATGTTTAGTGGTTAATCGACTGACTTAGTGAAAGGATCTATTGGTTTTTATTATAACTTTAATATCACAAATTACCGTTTGCATTGATTTTCCCTGAAATCGTCATAAAATATATATATATATAGACTCGAGTAATATGAAAAGTCATAAAAAATAGTGATTGTTGTAAAGTTGTATTTACACTGAAAACACATACTTTTTTACAAACGTGAAAGATTTCGTTGCTAGAGACATTTGACAAAGATAAGAAGAATAAAGGATAACCTCTGAATAAAAACTAAATATTCAATTACATTCAACGTGTCCTCCGGTTTTTTTAATACAAAGGTTTACCCTGTTTCTCATTTCAGTAAACGAGCGTCTTATCATTGGTTGATGCTGTCTCAATAAATTCACTTCGTCCACTATTCTTCCTCTCAATTTAGTCGGATTGAAAAAATGAGGGCCAATAATTTCCCCATTGCCACAAAGGCAAAGCCAAACATGAAGCTTTTCGCGCGAATTACTCTTCTCAAATTTAAAATTTGGAGGAGGCTGATCTTTTGGCGCGTAGCAGCGGACGTTTTGTGTGCTGACCGTACCACACATATGGAAAACAGCTTCATCACCGATCACAATATATAAAACAAAACGAATATTATGTGCTTGCTGCTGAAACCACTGACAAAATCGTAATCTTCTTCTAAGATCACCATTTTTAAGCTCCTGTACGATGTGGATTTTGTATGGCTGCCATTTTAAATCTTTATTTACAATATTGTTGAAAGAACTCTTGGACAGTCCAGTCGGGTTGTTCCTGCACGAAACGTCTTGTGGTTGTTGTATCATCAGCTGCCTGACTAGGAGCCCGTTTTTTTGTGGACACACTGTATAATGTAGTTTTAGCAATAGGAAGTTAATTATTAATTTATTTTACCGATGGTAATTGCTCATAGAGCTTTGCAGTGATACACTGATGTGGGCCTCCATCCAGAATAAGTGCCCCAGATTTTAAGGCAACAATTCGCACGTACCAGACTGATAGATGATTGTGGTGTTATTACAACATTTCAGCCCCAATAGGCTGTGCATATATTGCATATGAATGGGTTTTTTTATATTATTTGTGTGGATTTAATTTCCCAAATCAACATCCGGGGATATTGAGCATGGATTTAATTTTGGAAAATTGGCCAAATTCCACGAAAATTTGTCCGGCAGATATTTTCCCTCCTTAATGTATATAACATTATCTGAACTTTTTTCCATTTAAAAATAATTTGTCTGGGTGTTCTTAGAATTACACTACACATGAGTTAAACATAACAATACATAGGCAACACCGGACTCATAATTTATAACTGTAACAACTTGTGTTTTATAGATTGTGTGTAGTGTTGCATTTAAAGTCACGTAAATTTATGAATAGAAAGTCTGAAAAAATAAAAAGGCAAATATTGAGTGCTCTATTTCTCTATCATCACCAAGAATGTTAATCATCTTTGAAATTTTAAACATAATGTAATGCGCCAACTATAGCTTGTTCATTGAATGAAACCATACAAAAGTGATAGCATGTTTTGACAGTTAGCTATAAAAATAGCTTGTTACAATTTTGTCAACACTATACACCAACAGAGTATCTTCCCAGTTCGAAGTTCTTGTTATCATCCACATTTACTAGTTTTTACTTAACATATTTGATCCAAAACATTTTCAGAAGACATTTGATGCTTGCTTTTGGTGTGGGGTGAGCGACCCCCTTTTTTAAAGACGCACTTTTCACATCTTAAAACTGCTGTGGTGGCGGTTTTCGGTATATTTTTAATTAATACTTCACTTTCTTGGTCTAATTCCCGTTCTTTCAACAAAATATCTTCAACAATCAAGCCATAAAATCTTCTATTTTATCGCCAAGAAAGAAAATCTTACAACGGTTCAGACATTTTTAGAGTCTTTATCCACTATAACAACACGGGTCGTATCTTTTTTCTTGTGACTATCATTTAACGAAAAGTCCATGGTTTTGTTTAGTTTATGGACAACCTATTTTGCTCATGATATTATTTTCTATATACATTATTTATGGGCACCATAATTTTAGCATAATTTTCCTGGTGTGCCATCATAATCATACTCAATACAAAGTTAGCAAGGTTTGAAGTGCTGAAACCATGATAGTTGTGGGGGGAAATATTACAAGAGTTGTGGAATTGAATTTTCTTTTCAAGATCAAAACAGTTCTTATATCCACATTTTGAAATGTACATACCATAGTTGTACCATAGTTGTATACATAATTATATATATGTGTAGCTATTATATTTAAGAAGATCTTGACTAAAATTGAAATTTTTCTTTCATCTCTATTGTAACCAAATTTATAATAGTGTCTGTTTGTTTTGCTTCGAAGTCAGACATCTTGAAATTTTTTGAAAATATTACTTTTGCGGCATACATTTACGGGCCGTTTGTCATTTTACGCGTGCGTCAATTTCCAAACCGAATCATATTCCCAATTAATTTAGTTTTGTGCGGCAAAAGGAAGCCTAATGTGAAGAGCTCTTTTTCAGTTTGAAACGGCAAATTTAACCGTTCTTTTTTAAAAAAGTTGAACTAACTTTTTTTTATCATATTAGACGCCTTCTTAAGGTGTAGAAACCCCCTCAAAAAGATGAAAAAATGAGATGTGAGCATTTAAAAGGCACTACAAAGTTTTGAGAAAGTTTTCCACATAATGTTTATGTCTTGCTAGCCCTCTGTTCGCCACAAGTGTTCCAAAAGCAAATACGCATAAATATAAGCAGGCTTTCTATACGCGTTGATCGGCAATCTCATGAAATATCCATGCAATTGAGTTGATACTTTCCAGGAAAGTTATTAGCAGTTGCCCCTATGAAATGAGAAAGACGATTTTGCTAGGCTCGATTATTCAGCCACACGGTGGATCGTCAAATCTGCCAAAAATTGACCAATTTCAACAAATTCTAAATTTCAACACAACGCCCTTCAAACGATGCCTCTCATACAACGCCCCTCCTCTAGAAAATGGCCAACGCGAGAGCGACTTTTTGTTAAGAGTTTGGAGGACATTCATCAGATGTCGAAAACAATTTTTTTCATCATCTTTGGTCACAATTTGTTACGTCGTACCAATGAAATGAAACCACCCTCAGTGTGAACCAATATCTACTGCAGATAAAAGTTTCACTTTAAATAACCGTTTTTTTAACTGTTTATATATGCGCTCCATTTTCTTTACAAACATGTCGCTTTCAAAGTGCATGCCAAGTTTAGAATTGGCGGCTTTTCTTTAAATAGCTTATGCGTTCTTAGTACTTCATTATAGCAATTATTAATCGGAATAGAGGATTCAGAAGAATGTGGTTTGTTAAGTAAAAAGTAAAGAGTAAAAATTGTTAAAATTATGCAAAATGATAGCAATTACATTTTATTGCACAGTTAGTACTTCAACAATACAACGCATGACGGATGAATTTTTCAGTCCTTTCTCCTCCTCTTTTATACCAGCATGGAACAAGGTATTTTCGTAAACTCAAATATTCTAAAAGTTGCGTGAAAATAAAGAAAATGTATCCGCGGACTGTATAAAGCTGCTCTTCAAGCTGGTGTTATCTGGTTATTACATCGTATCTTTTTTAATACTATTTTTCGAATTTTAGTATGGTTAGAGAAGTATAACAGTGGATTAATTGACGAGTTTAATTGAAACATCAACTGTCCAACAGCCATGATTGTGGATTGGTGATGAAAAAACCATTGCATATGTCCTGGAAAGTAATATACCATGACAACGAACACTCTGTTGATAAATGTACCAATAGTAGACCCTACAAAGACAGTTGATAAAAGGAGAAGCAATTTCAATGTTTTTTTGGGTACTTGTGCATTTTGTAGTCGCTGAGTCTTGAGGATTGCACTCAATTTCAAATAACATGCAACAAATGTGGAATACATTATCACATAATAAACCAAAATTATCCATGAAAATGCTTCATTCCCAGAAAACCTCCCCACAAGCAAAACCAGCGGAATAAGCCATGGTACGGCATACAACATATATTTACGTCGCTTAATAAATGTTTTATAATTAAGTCCTTTCTTAATATGATAGTAGCGATCAACAGCGATCATGACTAAAACCGATCCGGAGATCGCAATTAGCACAAGAAAATGTCCAAAATTCTTTATTAAACGGTTTTGATGATCCAATGCTTGATATGCACTAACAGGAGAAAGAAATGTTCCAACCAAGAAATCTCCAATTGCCAACGACAGGAAATGTAAATCGGAGGAGTTACGAAGTGATGGATTTGTTGCAAATAGCAATATAATAATGAAATTCTCAATAGATGCAATTACTGCGTTGATTCCAAAAATAACTGTGAAATACATTCGTTCATGTTCAGGCAGCCAGTCCATAGTATAGAAGCAAGAAATTAATTTTTTGTCCAACATCTTTGTGAAATGTCAACACGAAAATCTATGTTTCACATCATTTGTGGTAGGTTGATTATATAGTGTCTTGTAATCAGATCTTTTTCACACCATCAAATAATAATACAGAAGAAGAAGGAAGTTAAAAGCAAAATCTATTGTAACAGTAGCGATTTACTGTGAAGTGTATTTTAGATGATAGCACTCCGTAATTGTTATATAGTATCTTGTAATAACATCTTTTTCACACCATCAAATAATATTACAGAGGAAGAAGGAAGTTAAAAGCAAAATCTATTGTAACAGTAGCGATTTACTGTGAAGTATATTTTAGATGATAGCACTCCGTAATTGTTATATAGTATCTTGTAATAAGATCTTTTTCACACCATCAAATAATAATATAGAAGAAGATGAAAGTTAAAAGCAAAATCTATTGTAACAGTAGCGATTAATCGTGAAGTGCACTTTAGATGATAGCACTCCGTAATTGAAAAGTTGCTAATCTGCAGGTGCTCAGCAGGCATACAGATAAATTTTGTGTTAAGATTTTTTTGCAGCATCAAATATTAATATAGAGGAAGATGGAAATTTATCTTTTACAGCAAGATGTAGGTGTCACGCCAGATTTATTACAACAGTAGCGATATTGATAAGTGCGTCCTGTAAGTAAAAGGTGCAAGCTCGCTAAACTGCAGCTGGTGAGCAGAAACACAAAAAAGAAAAGGAAAAGTTGATAAGATAATAATGAATGATATAATTCAGGAGAATTTAGTACTGTATAAAACTTAAAAGTTACATCTGATAAAAAATCAAGTTATTGATGCCACTAAAGTACGTTTCAAAATGACTTGCATACTTTTTAGAATGTCATAACTTTCATATATTTCTTTTCATCTTCAATTTTCAGCTTTAGTTCTCTCTTCTAAATTTAATTTTCATTGTATATTATAGATACTTTTCAATTGATACGATGTATTTTTAAAATCGGTTGAAAATTGGCTAAATTTCAAGCAAGCAATTCAGTTATACTTGGATGTAAGACAATTTTCGAAAAACTTTCAAATTTTACCTTTTTACCTTTTTACTTCGTCGCTTTAATATTTAGATCGTCATAACATATATTTAACTGCTTCACAGCATTCCAAGCTTCAAATATTTAGTCGGCCGTTGGCTGATCTCTATTTTCTCAGGATTTTCAGATTTAATTGTTATATTTGACGATATTACTATTTTTCATGTTTTTTAAACTTCAATTTTTAATTCTGTTGCTTTTCTGACATTATTGAAATTATACTGACAAAACGGTGAAGCCTTAAAAATATTCTAATGTGTTTCCGATATGAACATGTTTTAAAGGTAAACATATATTTTCCTTTTCTTGGAGGCAGATGCTGCAACAGATGTAACAGATTCAGCGTCGGAAGGACTGTCATCGTCATCATCATCATCGCCACCATTATCATTGCCACTGCTTTCTGCAGAGTCTTGCCCCTCATCCCCGTCATCCCCGTTCGTCAAATTATTTTGCGTATCGTCACGCAGCGAAACAAAATGATTGAGCCAACTCAGAAAGGCATACTTCTCCAACTGCTTTTCATATTTCTGAATATCGTGGGCCCCCCGAAATTTAAATTTAAGCGAGAGAATATACAAACAGAAATAACTAAGCTTTTTCACCAAAAATTTAGTATTTAAGTGTAAAACTTCTAAAACGGCATAATAATGTTTATATTATACAGTAATGGCTGTTATGGCTAACTGTTTAGCAGAAAAACATGATTTTTAAGAGAAAGCTTACCAAAGTGTCTTTGAGGATTGCACGAAAAAAGATAAATAGAATGAAGAGAAGTAACTTAACTAGAAATATAAAAGAATACATTTTTATTATCTTCGTTGCACTTAACTGTGTCTGTGCATCAAATATTGCCACCAAAAATTCTTCTTTTAATTTCTCTCCATGTTGTTTTGATTTGAAAACGATAATGGATTGTTGAAATAATACAGATCAGATAACTTTCCACAGTCAACAAATAAATGAAAGGCGCGATTGATAAAAATTAATATAAGTTCAAAATAAAAAAAAGATTATTTTCTGGTCCGCATAATTCATGATCATGAAGCACACTGAGACTTACCTGAGTGTTCGAACTCAAAATGCGTGATAGCTTGGGTAGTTCGGTATGCCTTTAAAGTATAATGGAAAAGCGTGCAAATAAGTCCATTAGAGATACAGACTGAAAACAGAAATTATGTTAATGTGCTCCTCCACAAATTGCGACCACCCTCTAGATCCGCCGCTGTTATTTGTTCAAGAACTACAAATTCGCAGGCAATTCTACGCCTCTATGAATCGCTCTGATCATAAAACTTAATTGGCAAACTTTTCCATGCGTTATCCAATTTGATTTTAAATATGTCGATGTTTGCGGCGTGCACAACTTCTCTTGGAAGCTCGTTCCAGGTCTTTACGGTTCGAAAGTAAAAGGCGTTTGACTGGAGTCCTCTTACACCATCCTTAGGTGCTTTCCATAACAGTTGGTAGTAATGTTTTCGGCTCAAGCGATCTCGAGGTTTGAAGTTTTTTGATAAAGTAAACTTGTCATAGGTATGAAAGTGTTTAAAAGCCCTATCATATCTACTCGAGCCAGAGTCGTAGCTAGAGCTCAGTCAAAATTTGTGGAGGAGAGTTTAGTCGTTTAAACGAGAAAAGAAAAACGTGCAAGTAACCTAATCGACACTTAAGACTGAAAAGAAATATCATAACGTTGGACTCCTCCACTTTTTTGACTGATCCTGAATACGCCTATGCGAGCTCTCCTGTAAACTTTTGTGTAAATGTTTTTTGTAAGGTTTTTAATGCTTCCACTGCAATTATTGCTTAGTTCAATGTAAGGGTACGTTTAGACGGTCGCTCTTATGTCAAGTCAAACTTAAACCAATTAAGTACGGCAAAAAGTGACTTTTGCATTTAAACACAATAAATTTAGAGAACTTAACTCCTAAACGAGACAAGAAGAAAACATGGCTGTTGTTTTCTGTATATGTTTAAAACAATAAAGACAAAAACCGCTCTTCAAAGGTTTTATCAGTCTCATTCCTCTTGTGAATATAATATCTAAATATCTCTCATCCTAAAAGGCCTTTAATTACGTTTTTCATTTTAGTTTGATAATGAAAATGAAAATGAAATGAAAACGAAATAACAAATCCTTCTACTATCTTTATCCATTTTCACTTAATTTTTCAGTTTATTTAAAAAAATCTCTGCGTATGCTTTAATTCGAGTAAATGTAGCGGTGGAATTTGTAATATAAAAATGTAAAAAATAACTGCTGTACGTGTATAAATTTCATAAAAAACAATAGAAGAACGATTTAGTTTAAATTACATACAGTGAACTCCCGGTTACTCGAACCTCCTAAGGACCGGAGGGAAAAGTTTGACTTAACGAATGTTCGAGTTAAGCAAATCTCCCGTTAAGTCGAATTCTGACAAAAATTAGATATTAGTTCGAGTTAAGGCGATTCTTTCTTAGGTAAAACATAACATAACAATACAATATCACAGTATTAAACTTCACTGGAAGAAGTTTCGTATATCTTACTTACTGAGTTTATCTGGACAGCCAAAATTAATGTATGTCTGTCGCAAAGAATTAATAAAATTGAAAGAAATTTATATTTTGTATTTTAAGCCTTTGAATTCCTTTTTCCATGAAAAACGTTCGAGTTACACGAAGAAATTAGTCGAAGGGAGACTAGAAAAATGGTTCGAGATTGGCCAAATTGTCAAATTGACCCGCGGCATTTTTGAATCTACATAACGTTTTAACGGTTTAACCGAATTCGCTGACCTTTTTTATTTTACGGAGCAGATATTTGAATTACTTTTGGAAGCTGTTTTTGAAGGTTGTTTATTCAAATACATTATCTGCTACTTATTTTTGTGAGGGAGAGTCCTTTTTATCTTATTTCAATCAGTTGAAGTAACATGTAGCCAGATGTCCGAAGCTATATTTCTGAAAATCATTTTCGAATAGTTCATCAATCACCAAATTCTCCTAACATTACAACAATTCTTACAATGACCAAAATTTGGGCATATTGTTGCATTTAGATACAGAATAATGTAAAACTTTTCAAAAACAATTAGTTTTACCTATAATTAATGCATTTCAAAAAGTAGACAAATTGATGACGTCATAACAAAAAGTGATGATGTCATCATGACATCATTTGTAATTATTCTTGTAGCAAATAGGTTACTTAAAGTCTGTAAGTTTAATGCCATCGTCATTATCATTGGAAACAGCATCTACCAGTAATTCGATGTATAAATTGTCGTTTGAAGACAAAAAAATTATTATGTTAAAAAAAATTTACTTTCTCACAGATCTTACTGATTATTTTATAAAAACCCTCAGTCAAAGAGTAGGCTTATGAAACGTTACCCAGATCTTGTGTTTCACCAACCATCTGATCGAAGACAAAGTGAGTTGGTTTTACTTGGAAATGATTTCATTGTTAGCCACTCTGTTTTTCAACACCAAGTTTTCCCGCAAATTTAAGGAGCCTTTGATGACGCTAGTGGTCGTATTAAACATGGATGGCCACCATTATCATCAGACTTCATTATAGACAATATCGAGAATGATATTCCACTTCCCAGTGGGCAAAATCTTCAAAAATCTCTGTGGAGGAGTGTTTTCTATAGAAATGATAAGCAATATCATCTGCTGTTTCAAGAAAAAACACTCCTCCACAGAGACTTTTTGTATGAAAGTTATACCACTTTAGCTCACAATCTGAAATAAAAAGTTTTATCACTTTCACAAGATCTATCATTCATTTACTGAAAAGGTAAAATTGACATATAAGTCTCTAGCACTAGCTCCTGCTGTGAAACAAACATCAGGTTCATCAAAAGTCGTCAGGATGTTAAATAACTTTGGACATTGTAGAAACAACATTTATTATCGGGGTTACATGGTTATGACAAAATTGTTCGTCTAAACAGGAGATCTTTTTGAAGGTTGATTATTATAATATGTCAACAACAATACACATATTGATATAATCACTTTGAGGGGATTTGAAAGCGCTGTTGTAACAATAAATTCAGAATTTTATTGTCCCAAAGAATGTTCGACCAAATATCTTTACTACTCTTGAATATGATAATGCAGATTTTACAGAAGAAACTTTCTGTGGATCTGGATCAACCCATGTCACACATAGCATATGTATACAGAAAGAGCCCGATATCATTAAATAAGAAAGTAATTTTGTTGCAGTTAGCAAATGCAAAAGGGCAGTGGATGTGAAAATGAAAGAAATGCCAGCGTATTTTCTGGGGGAAAAAGTATCCCTTAACATAGCAGAATACTTTCAAAAAAATAATCCTGTCATTTTTGTCACTGATGTTTGTCAAGATTATTTCAGAAAGTTTGATTTAGCGTATGTCACTTGCAAGCTTCCACAGTTAAATTCTTCAGGGAACCTGCCATGTTGGACTGGTTTTAATACAATACGTGCATCATACAATGCAACTAGTGATAGAATATCAACAGTTTTATACTTACCAATTATCAAAGTTCCTGTAACAGATGTGGCTGCAATTCACGAATTTGTATTGTTGTAAGACTTGGAGATTTCCACACAATTATGTCGTTTATGTCAGCTATTCTTAAAATCTTCAAAGATGCTGGTTTGCTGGTTTGCAAGTAAGTGACTTTTTTCTTCTTTTTTTTTGTTACTGGGTAAAATGTGAGGAGCAAAAAAAACTTATTCTAACGGTAAATAACTTATTAATTGAAAATAATGTTCATGATTAATTAGGATATAATGATAGAATCTGGTGTTCGTGCACATAAACTGATGTATGAAGCTCTTTAAGTCGTTTGAGATTTCAATCATTTCTTACTTCAAAGACCAAAGAACAAGAAAAAGAAATTCTAGATTTTCTTGGTGCTATGAGAGATAGGACCAAAACTTTGAAGACTTTTTCCAAAGACCATCATTCAATGAAGTTGTTGAAAATTATCAGGCTTATGATCATCAACGATGTGCTGAATCTGAATTGTTTGCTTTTTGGAGTGTTTAGAAATGGTGCAGTTGATGTTGCTTCATCTGGGAGCTACCTTGGGATCTTTATCTATCTACTGCAAAGTCTATGCTGCCATGTTTGTTTGTTACAGACCGTATAAACTATTGCAGATATGCGTTTAACAGGAGTAGCAAAGTCAAAGGGGGAATTGTTGGTATCACTCGCAAATCTGGAGCTGTAAAAAGATGGGTGCTATCACAAGTAGAAGGGCGCTGTGTTAACTGAAGCTGCTGAAACTTTTACTGGGTTATCATCAAATGCTCGATAAGTTTGGAAAACTCGTTTTATTCTTTTTTGTTATGTTGTTATGGTTTATTATTCATTTGAAAATTACAATCTTAACTCAATAGACATGTTTTTATTCTTTCCCCTTATATGCATAAGATATTGGTTTCTTTCCTGAAAAATGTCAACTGTTAAATTGTGTTTATACTTTTAGTGATAGGAAAGGCTTAGATGGTTCACGAACAAAAAGAGACGAAGAAGATGTGCTTTCTGTCGTCACTGTAGTAACCACAGAACAGACTTCGAAAGATATGCGTTATCTTTAAGAAACTGGCAAGGGAAAAGCTGAGGAATTTGTAAATTCAAAGATTCTCTCCAAAGAACCAAACATATTCTCACCTGTTAAAACTACTAAGTTACGCACATTTTCTAACATGCATAGTAAAATGCAAACGAAAAAATTAAAGACTTGGAAAGAACAAAAAAAGCCATTGTTGGAACTGCTCTCATATGCATAGTAAATCAACGACAGCCAGTACCTCTTCAATGGAAGAAATTCCTTTCAAATGGTGAAAATAAAAAAGAAATAACGAAATTTTTATTCACTCATTGGAGTTCACTAGATAGTTCTCACTTCTCGAATAAAAGTGTGTACTTAACACATGAGAGAAAATGTCACCAATTTGTTTTGTCACCTGATGGAGTTGTGGTTTGTGAGGTAACATCCCTTGAAAGTGACCATGACAGTTGAAAGTGGCCATGAATAGGCTCATACTCGTTTAATACTCATTTTATAGACTGATACTCGTTTAATACTCGTTTTATAGACTGATACTCGTTTAATACTCGTTTTATAGGCTGATACTCGTTTAATACTCGTTTTATAGACTAATACTCGTTTTATAGCGCACTGCTCTCATGCAGCTTCGTCATATCAAAATACTGTTATAAGGAGTCCAGATACTGATGTATTTGTCGTTGCCTTGAATGCAGTCCCATAGTTAACCGCTCATGTTTTTTTTGCGACTGGTACTCAAAACAAGAAGCGCATAATACATTTTAACAAAGTGGCTGGTCATTGGGGAAAATCTTTTGTTGACGCTGTAGTTGGATTTCATTCTTTAACAGGTATTTATGAAAGTTTACACATTAGGGGTTCTGATTTTAATGAAAGCTAAACTACTTACATGAAGAAGCTTTCAATAATAGTTAGTCTTCTAATTGTTTTGAATTAAAGATGTTTTTATCAAATGAGTTTATCAATTCATTGGATTTCCGCGTGAGCATAGAAATCCTTTACGATTGTCCGTGTTTTTTTCTTCTTCGTTTTTTGGATTTTTGCGTAAGCAAGGAATCCTTTGCAAGTTCATTGGTTATACAGCTATTTCCTGATATCTGATTGGCTTATTAGGTCTAATTAGCCTACTTAACGCAAACGGTAAACGCAGACTGAAGTTCACCTTGTTTTCTCTATGCAAAAACGTCTTTAAAAATGGCGCACAAGTGACGCTCAAACTTTGTACTTGAATAGCGTTTGAAAATGGCTTTTAGATAATGAATTATTCTTACAAGAACGTTAAATATAGAAAAATCTCTGCCCTGGAAACTTGTAAACTTCTTCACTTTATATTAATAACTGCCTGATATGTTAAACATGTTTAATGGAGAACGAGAAGAAGTTCCACTGTTGATCTTGAAAGAAAAGAAGTCAGTGAGTGCAGTGACAGTAACAGTGTTTACTGAAACTTGAAAGAAAAAGGTTTTTGCAAAGGTAATCTTTTCATTTACTAAGTAGTATTTTAGTGAATCATAATAGTACGCATAATTCATAATTTATGCGGCTTTCTGGGTATGCATTAGCACAACTTCCACTCGAGAGAGACCTGGGTTGGTTATTTTTTGTTATTCTTTTTTATGTTTTTCATCTTGAATTTCATAGTTTGAATTTGGTCTTTATTCTATACTTTTGGTAAAATGTTTCTTGTAGTAGTTTTTAATCATTTTAGAGTTGGTCTTTCGGTCTTTCGGTCGTTTTTTATATGTTTTCACGTAACTAAACGTATAGATTTGGATATACACTTTTCGAACCCATTCAAATTTTATCTTTTCTTATCTTTGATATATACTTCTTCGTTTTTATATTGAGTCATAATAAATTGGTCATAATAAATTGGTCGTCGGTCGGTATCTAAGCCTTAAAAAGTTTCTGTTTTGTTTAACTTGGGTATACTTATATGCTTTTCAAAAGCCATTCAAATTTTATTTTTTGACATTTTTGATATTTCTTGACTTCCTTTTTCTAAAAAAATATTCAAAAATTTACCGACTGAGAGATCAGAAAAAAGCGATCTTTATCTTTATCATTTATCATTTTAAGCGGCAGTCAATCAAGCGACATAATTAGGCGTATAGGCGTATTCAAGGTCAGTGAAAAAAATGTGGAGGAGTCCAACGTTATGATATTTCTTTTCAGTCTAAATTGTCGATTATGTCACTTGCACGTTTTTCTTTTCTACTTTAAATGACTAAACTCTCCTCCACAAATTTTGACTGAGCTCTGGCTACACCTCTGTAGCCTTCATCATACACTGTGTTTGTTCGCATTTCATTATTTCATCAGAAAGAACTATGGCTTTGGCTTAACGAGAATTTTCAGCATTTTGAGCTGTTTTTCAGAAACCCTTTTGCCTGTAAGGGCATCTTGTTTCAGGTTGCGACACTACTAGTTTATTTCGGTAGTAGAAAAGGAGCGGTGTTGAAGGCTGTACAAAAGAAAGAAGGCAAATATATCTTGGCGGTACTCGGTGATTCATCACAACAGATCTGCATATACATCTGCATAGGGTGGTAAATATACTTAAGAACAGCTGCCTCCAAAATTGGATTCATTAAAGCAACATGTGTGCGATACAACTATGAAGCTTATACCTGGAAACATGCCACTTCACCGCTGTTAAACATGCCAAGTTTTTCACAACATGGTTAGATGTTGGAAGATAGTAAATTGAAAATCAAGTGGTTATCAAATGAAATCGTTCCAGATAGTATTTTGAACTTAGTCAGCTGTAGATGTGCGAGTGGTGTGAAACTAGATGTTGTTTATGACGAAAAGCTCAACTGGTGTGCTCTGATTTATGCCAACGCTCCAGTTGCTGCAACAGCAAATCAGATCACGACGAAGATAGCGAAAACGAAGATGTCTTCGATGATCCGAACGATTCCGAGGACGATGCAACTTCATTTTTGCCCATTAACTTTTGGGAGATTATCAAAATATGGGATATTGCAGAATTTCCTTTTTTATTAATCAATTTTCGTTGTTTTTTCAGGTTAAAATGAAAACAAAATCACATTAATTCTTCCCACTAAAATTTCTAAAAATACTTGTGAAAATTCGTAAGAAATTCATCACTAGTGGATCTGAGATTGTATAACAGTTTTTTAGGTCCTTTGTTGGTGGCATCATCTCTGGTATTATCTCGTATTTCCTGCCAGAACTCCGCCTCAAAACTTGACCTTGTTAGAATTACCTGGACTTGTCCGAAGTCTCTGAACTTGTCGGCCTTATCTGAACTTGACCAGATTTTTTACTTTCAAATATTTCCAAAAAATGATTTCCATTGCTCAATTTTGCATATGTATCTTTGTTACGTGAGAAGTATATATTCTTCAGTTGTCTTCATATATTCTTCATTATTTTACTTTGGCACATATTTTGTTACATTGTACTAAACAACATAATAGATTGAGTTCATAATACATTATGAAAAAGTGTATTCAATACTCCAGTATAAGGACTTCAGGTTGAAAATCGACAGTTATAAAGGATATCAGATTCGGAATAGAATTCTTTGTTTGGCCCAAATTTTCTTTCTAAAATGTAGTTCTTTCCGCCGCAGGAGAAAGGCTGTGAATTTTAGTAAATACACGCGGAATGTTATCTGAAGTGTTCTAGTTATAGGGTCCTTCGTAATGCGTACTACTTTTTTGTATGCCCTACCGCGCTTACCTTCAGGCTCCAGGGCCTCTTGTTTATGTATTCCTGCATTGTTAAGGTCAAAAATTGAAATCACACGATTAAAATCGAAAGGTACAATTAGGTCTTTAATTTTTCGAAAACTCATCGAAATTCTTTGCAAAAATCCAAGACGGAAAGTATCGTTCAACACATAAAATGGCAACAATGGAATTACTTGGTGCGCACACTCTTCGCAAACCAGGCACCAACATGACGAAAAGATCGCTATTCAACAACAATAAAGGAAAGAAACAAGGCCGACAAATAACACTTTACAACACGGTCATCGATTATGAATGTACTACGCCAGGAGTATTACCCTATAACGCCCTCTCACGACACTATTAACATTTACTATAACGCCCTCTTACGACACTATTAACATTTACTATAACGCCCTCTCACAACACTATTAACATTTACTAGGTCAGCTCGTAAGGTTCCGACTGGTCAATATGGAATTTAATTTAAGTTGATCTAATAATATATACAGGGTGTTCCCCCAAAAACTATAGCTTTTAAAAATCGCTTTTAATCTATATAAGTTATCATTCACTTTAAAAATTGATACTGGTTTGACGAATCCATCATATTCAAGAAATTTTATTTAAATATTTCACCAAATGGATATACTCTTCGGTTTTTAGCACAGGTTGAATGAGGCACGGTGTTATGAAAAGCCAGCAAAAATTACAGTTTTGACGTCGGTAGTTGACGAACTTCCCTAGAAAATTTTTCTAAAGTTCTATCTTTCAAAGTTAGGTAAGAAAAAAGCAAGATTTAGTATGAGTATAACGCGGCTAGTATAGCGTGTAAAAACATTTTACAGGTTCACTTTCCCCATAAGTAACTGCCTCCGCCTCCCGTGCTCTTCCTCTTTCAAATTATAGGGGTGACAAAGGGGTTTCCCAAATGACCATAACCTACTTTTCAGTTTATAAAATTCCCAATTTTGAAATCAATAAAACTTGGCAGGTCAACTTCAAAATGTCCACGAATAATTCTAACAAAGTTTTTGGTTTTTTAGCAGCTTTTGAAAAAATGTATAGTTTTTTTTTGGGACACCCGGTATATTTATTTCCACGTGTGTCAGCAAAATTTAATTAATATGCAGAAGCGGATTTAAAACCTAGGCGAAATTTATGGAGGAGAGTAAGGTTTTTAAGAGTTTAAAAGAAAAACGTGCAAATAAGCCAATCAACACCTAAGTTTTAACAGAAAACTCTAGACACTGTACTCCTCCACATTTTTCGCCTAACCCTAGATCCTCCGCTGATATGTGCATGCTTATTAACACATGTTATCATGAAACAATGGGATGTGAAAGTTTTCACACCTTTTCAAGCCGACTGAAATTTTTAACCGTATCGAAGTCAAACCTATTTCTCAAAAATTTTAAAATAGTTAAATACATTTCTACTTTTTTCGATCGAAAAATTTGAGGTGTAAAAATCCAACTTTAGTGTTCAAATTCACTTTCTACAAGGAGCATCAGTGCCCCTTCGTAAAAAAAACCAGTAGCATCTACCAACGTGTTCAAATTTTCATATTTGTTCATATTTGTTTAAAGTCGATAAATACATTTAAAAACAATAATTATAATTAAGAGGATAAAAAGAATATGGAACGGGGAAGGGTGTGGCTACATGGCTAATTTACACCGACTATTGATAAAACTAATAAAATTATAAGAACTTTTTGAGTAAAGGTTCTTAGGTGCACAGATGGCAGCGACACAAGAGACTTGAAAGAAACCTTGATTTAGCACGAAAAACACCTAATGATGTGGAGTCTTTTACTGACACTGTGATATTGTCCAATAACTGTGGACCTCCCAGTGGGCACAGGGACGTCCCATGGACGTTCAGTTTGGACGTCCCGGAGAAGACGTCGAAAGTAAAGTCTAATCCGTCCGCTCAAATAGGATTTCCAACAGGGACTTGAAGAGGAGGCCCTCTAGACGTCACCGATGGTACGTGGACGAGAGGCGCATGAGAGGACGTCTGAAGGACGGATGCGTGGCCACTGGGCTATATGAGAAATGGACCCAACACCGGGTTTAGTAGTCCAAATATGATTTCGCTATAAGGTGCTTGAGTTTCTCAGACAGTAACCGGTGCTCTCACGGAAATAACGCCTCCCTTCCAAAAACGTTCCAGGGCAATTACACCTTTTTGGTACAAATTCCACAGTTTTGAGCTCATTAGTTATTCATGAGACGCCGAAAACATTCTTTCTCATCATATTTTGACAGAACCTGTTAAGTCACATCAATGGAAGCTTAAAAAAAAATGCAATTTTGGTAATTTTTGATACTTTATTTTTGACACATTTGGTCAACCCATTTCGTAATACTTCCTTAAGCGAAATGCTTTGATCTTGAGGGGCATTTGCTCATGTTTACTGGGACGAAGCATAAAAAGAGAATCATTAATAAAAGTGCAGAGGAAGCAAACAAAACAATGAACAAGGCTGGCCCTGATAAGAGGATATTTTCTCCTTGGGTATCACTGCTTCACAGTATCACTTCCTTTTGTGGGGTGGGGTGTGTGAGTGGGGGGTTAAGCCACTCATTAGTTTGGATCAAAGGTTAGAGTACATCGAGCTTGGAAGCAATCAAGTGCTAGCGAAGCAACAATTAACCAATATTGGAACGTTGTCAATGAGGGAAACGCAACTAATACGACTGATTCATATAAATAATATTTTTATTCATAAAAAAAGTAGGACATATATAAAACAAGTTTCTTGATTAAATCAACGAAGCAGCCAAATCTTATCTTCAGGGACAGACGAAGACTGTGGGTCGGCAATATGCTTCGTTGACGTTTTAACTACGTATGCCTAAACACGTATGAATTATATAAAATTGTTTTTTTTCTGTAAATAAACAATAAATGGCTACTTCAAGTGTAACCATGGCTACTTCAAGTGTTTCCAACTTTTAAGGCAAACAACGTACTAAGAAAAGTGGACAATATTGGAAATGCATTCAACTCTTTCGATCGAATTTGTATTTGAAGAAATAAGAGCGAAGAGGGACACTATATTTGGTCTTCTCACGTACATAATCAACAAGGAAGAAGTAAGCCACAAATCAGCCTGTAAAAGCAAAATTGAGCCCAAATTTTGTGTTTCTTATATAAAAAGCTTGTACTCAAGTATTGTGTATCAAAAAATAGACGTTAATGATAACATCAATTGAACCTTTCCATGAGCAGCAGCATGAACCAACCATCAGAACGTCTCAGAAATAATAGCATTCCGTGTAGACTAACGTGCATGTAAATGTGGAATTTCTATTTTTTTAGAAAAATTTCTTAAAGCTCTTTAGTTTTTTTCTTTAGATCAGTTTCCGCTTCTCTCCTCACATTTTTCTTCGGCTTCCTCGAGTTTTGTCTTGGTACATACGTTTAAACTTGATGAAGCAGCCGCGGTATTCTAATCTTCCTACAGATTTCCATAGACAAACTGAGACAAAATCTAGTTGTTTATCGTCTCGATTAACCATTTCTGTAGAGTATTCTTTATGGGTTAGTTTACAGCGAGTACACGTCAGATACTAACGGACCACCGACGCCGTTACTACACTTGTTTGATTTTCCGTACTTTTTGTACGTCGTTCCGGCATCAACTGACGTAAAACATTGGCCACCATTCTGCAAGGCAAACACTTTATAACCAAGTTCTTTTGCCACATCAGCACATTTGCCTAATTTGCAAACAAAACACAGAAAGTTAAAAACAAGCTCGACGGCCAGATTCCTGTTCAAAGAGTATGTTTTTACTGACAATCGCTCCTCACTTTAAACTTCGGTGTATAGAAGGATAAGAGTCACAAATAGGAACAAATAGGAATTGATTACCATATCATTTAAAATTTAATGTAAACCAAAGTTTATTTTATACAAACGATAAAAAAAAATGGGAAGGAAGTTTGTGCCATTGCTCTGAATGCAAAAACTGTTTTTTTTGTTATCTATTAATATTATTGATAGGTTATAATTATGTTACATAATAATGTTGTAAAAATTTAATCGGTTTTGATTGTTTTTTTATAACTAGTTTTGTTCAAAACCACGTATATTATACAGACTTTAAATTTAAAAAAGAAAAGAAAAAAAAGCTCTGTCTGCAGTTGTGTGAATAGGTATATCTGCAGTGCCATATCACATACTGTCTGGTGGTCCTGCATTTATATCCCGTTGACAATCTTAAGATTCAGGTATATGGTAAAAATGATGGAAGCTTAAATCCACAAGGCTTAAATGGACGGCCTGATAAAGCTGGTATATAATTGTGTCGCACAACACCAACTAGACCCGAGACATAACCTGATACTAGCCTCACTAACCGGTTCACACCATTAACTAAGGTGATGACAATTATCAGAAGAACTATATTGAACTTTTTGTAAAGTTCGATATGGTGAATGTGTGACTTCCTGTATACAAAAACACGAAAAGAAAAACTATTACCTATGGGATCTTTCCTGGAAGTAAAATCCCCAGTAACTTTAGGATATCTACCCTCGACTGAACCAATCGCACGTGACCCGTCAACCCACCAATGATCAGAGTCCTTCCAACACCCCATGTTCTAAAGAAATGAATGAATTCAACACAAATCAAATGCATTGAGTAAGCTGATTGTACCAAACAAAGCTCGAAGAATAACTAATTTCAATTTCCTAACCAGCTATTAATTCTATGAACTTTGTAGCAAACTAGAATCATTTGATTAAGCATAATCAAGGTAAACGATTCGTCTAAAAAAAGGCTGTTTGACCATAACGCAAATGTCCTTCATTTCATAAAGATAATCTCGTTAGATTTCCTTCAACTCGCTAACAACATCAAGACTAGTTCCACGAATTACATCAAAAGCCTAGCAACGACATTGTGTACGCTGCCAAAATAAAGTGCTTATGTGTTTCTTCATAACAAAGAAGTTGATGTTTGTTGTTGCCACGTTTTCAATTATTAACGTTACTTCCAATTAGTCTAGGTAAAATAATTTTAAAATTTTAAGGCTTAAAAAAATCATGAAAAACAACCAAATGCGAAATACAGTGGAACCTCTTTAAAGCGTCGATTCAGTCGATTTTAATTAGCCTTATTAGGCTAACCACTCTCCCACACACAATTTCCTGGATCTCCTGGATCTCCTGTACTCTCCCACACACAATCTCCTGGATGGTGAGTGCGAGACAGTACTTTTTATGTTTTGATTTTTATTATTTGTTATATATTTTTTGTAATTGTAAATTCATATCGACTTTAAATAAAGTTTTATCTATCTATATACCTAAAGCGGATAATCCCATATAGCACCTCGTTATAGGGATCTCCTTTTGGCACCGATGGTGTCCGCTATAGAGAGGTTTAACGGTATATGAAAAAGAGGCGAAACTTAGATCGAACGATAATCCGAAGTCCTATTCAGTTTGAAAAAAGGTCTGTCTGCACTTCCCTGATGTTGTATTGGAGTTCTCAGGACGAATAAAAATAATGTTACTGAAACCCTTTCTATCAGGAACTATACTCAGTGTCCGCTATAGAGGTCTGTCTATACTCAGTCGGCAAAATCTTCAAAGGGTCTATGAGGAGCAGTTTTTCTATAGGAATGGCAAGCGATATCGCCTGCTGTTTCAATAA
Source organism: Turritopsis rubra (assembly GCA_039566895.2). Classification (NCBI taxonomy): domain Eukaryota; kingdom Metazoa; phylum Cnidaria; class Hydrozoa; order Anthoathecata; family Oceaniidae; genus Turritopsis; species Turritopsis rubra. Next base: position 6,408,031 of record CM077617.1, on the reverse strand, counting down.
AAAAAAAACACTCCTCCGCAGAGACTTTTTGAAGATTTTGCCCACTGGGTAACAATGTGCATGAAAATAAGTGAAATAGCGTTCAAGATTTTATAAAATATTTTAAAATTTGCCAATAACTATCTTAGTTCCGAAAGTTTCTTAAATTTTGACAAGTGTAGTGTAGTGTAGTGCTAAGTTTCTTATAAAAAGGTTGCTTATAAAAACAAATGTGTACGACATCCATCGTGATAAAAAAATGATGACTTTTACGTCTTTTACAAAAAAAAGCGATACCTCAGGGGAAGATTGCCAAATTACATTAATAATTATAAACAATGAAAACGATTTGTGACGTAATCCATGGAAAGGTCAATATTCGAAATTTTCTTCTGCTTTAAAGAGTCACCAAGTTTGCTTGGTATACCGATATTATTACCAAGTTTACCTGGCATACTAATATTATTACTAAGTTTACCTGGCATACTAATATTATTACCAAGTTTACCTGGCATACTAATATTATTACTAAGTTTACCTGGCATACTAATATTATTACTAAGTTTACCTGGCATACTAATATTATTACCAAGTTTACCTGGCATACTAATATTATTACCAAGTTTACCTGGTATACTGATATTATTATGTCTTCGGCGAATTTCCCTTGTTTCTTATCTGTAGATGTGACGGACGATCGAATCAAAGCTTTTGCAACACTGTCGGGTAAGCCAAGAGCTTTCAGTTCTTAAAGAAAAGAAAAAAAGATTGAAATGATAGTACTGTGGTGTTATGTGAAACGTAAACAAATATAGTGTCTGAGAATTTGAACTTACTTAGGGCCATGATAGCCAAATTGGGAAGATATTGAAAAACATTTTTAAACATTTTCATCATAGTCATTAGAAAATTCCCTGGTCTGGAAGTCTAATGTGAAAGTCACATGATGGTAAATAACTACTGTGGATTGGTTGGAACCTTCTATTGTCGGTATTTTTAACTTGAACTACCTAACTGTAGTTTATTTTGCATACTTTTTGATCACGAGATTGGAAACTAACAACTGTGAATTGGTGGAAATTATGTTGTGTGGTCAAAAAGTGAGCAAAACAAAAGGCTTGTGCCTATTGAAAAGATAAATTAACCATAAGTTGATAGAATAGACCAGGGAATCGTCTGATGATTATACTTGAGGCACAACATTGGGAAGATGCAGAAAGACTTATAATTTTAATAATTCAAAAGAAAAAACTTTAGATAGCGAAGCATGGAAGTGGATGAGAGTGTTATGTTCGTTTTTAGGTCTCTTACCTTTAGTAACCAACCAATGATTAGATAGAGAAACGGGCACTAGGGGGTAATTGGGACGTGTCAAACAATGGAAGGGAAATCCGGGGGTAACATCAGCATGTTAATGTCGAACGTCAAATGTCGAACGTCCAGTAATTCTTACCAAACCTTCCTTCTCATTCCATAAAGGGGAGTCTGGGTATTAGAGTGTTTCTTTGGTAATTGTCTATATTCTTTTAACATTCGAAATTGAAATATCTCCTGTCAAACGGATTTTCTTGAAACAAAGTAATTTTCAAACAGACAATGAGACAATGCGTTCGTCAGTAACAGATTTTTAAAGCAATCCAGTAAATCCTTTGAATGATATCGAAGAAAAATTCCTTCCCAACCCGCTTGACGAATTAACGACAAAGAATAGGAATATAATTACTTTTTTAATAAAAACACAAACACATTGATGAGAACAACAGCATTATCTCAAAGTACTGCACCTTTTGAAAAGTTTCCAAATCGAAACAGTGTCTCATTTTCGTCATTATGTTGATGTTGTGGTTGTTGTTGTTGTTGTTGTTGTTTGGAGTTTAGATTACGCACAGTAGTAGTAACCCTTTCCGTGGAATCAATAGACTTTAACACATGTTCAACTAAATTATCTAGGTTGTACCTACCCTTCAGTTTCTTTTGCATATTTGTTGACAGTGACTTGGAGGTCGAGCGTCCGTAGGGATTTTCAGTAGTCGAGTCACATTTGGAGCCTTTACATGGTAGTGGCGCAATAATGGGCGTGCCTACAGATATTATAGGTTGTTGTTCGTATGTGTTTATTTGTTGTGGCGTCGTGTACTGAACAGGAGGTGTAAGGTATGGTACTGGTAGTGGTGGCGGTGGAGGTGGTGGTGGAGGTGGTGGAGGAGGTGGTGGAGGAGGAGGAGGTGGAGGAGGCGGTGGTGGAGGAGGTGATGGTGGAGGAGGAGGAGGTGATGGTGGAGGAGGAGGAGGAGGAGGAGGAGGAGGTGGAGGTATATACATGGGAGCTGGTGGAGGTGGCAAAAGCTCTGGTGGGTAAGCGTATAAATAAGGGGGTGGAGCAGGTGGTGCTGGTGGGGGCGGTGGGGGTGCTGGTGCTGGTGCATAATGGAGTATTATAGGACGATGTTTAACTACTACATGTGGATGTGGATATGGGTGGGGCGTTGAAGGCAGCTCTGGCTCTGGCTGAAGTTCAGGAACAGCTAAATACAAAAAAGTGGAATTAAGTACTTTTTTTTTTGTAAGTCAAAAGTAACTTCACTTTCCTGACGCTCTCTATTTACACAAAACGTTTATTCTGTCAAGTGCTTGGCCATTTTAAAACAATTCTTTTAACAATAGAAGCTTGATCCAGCGTTCTTTTTAGGCCAGTGATTTAGGCCAGTGTAATCAAAAGCAAGCTTGATATTGAAAAGGAGGTCGTAATACAGGTTTAAACAGAAATTCGAAAAAGGTAAACTTACGCTGGCATTTCCCATGATCCATAGAGTATGAGCTTTCACATATACATGCGCCATTGTTACATGCACTGTGTGCTGGGCAAGGTCTATCACATTGATCATCTGGAGAAAAGCAAAAATGTTGAAGCAAGTAAAACATAGAGAACAAACTGTCCTTTGACACCACTGAACTTTTAGCAAATAGACATCAATTATGGTGATCAACATTTATTTGTTACACAACAACAGATATGTTATAAAGTTATGTATTTTTACGTTTATCGTCAAAACACGTCCGCCATCTGTTTTTGCTATTCGTATCCCAACGGAATAAAAGAAAACGACGCTGGCATTTATCAATCAAGGGGTTGGAGGACAACATTTTCCTCAGTTAATTCATGTTAACCACTTCCTGTTCCAAGCTCAGTTTAAACTACACTCTCCTAAGCATTTTCATTTCACAAGGTCCTTATTTTATCACACTTACTTTTAGTGCAAGTAAAACCATCACCATGGTAACCATGACGACACCGACATTTGCCATCGGTACAGATAGCTTGTAAGTCGCATTCCATGCATTTATCGTCTAATGGAAAACAAAAAGAAAAAAGAAATGAGAGGGAGGGTGGCACAACCTCTCCACAGCAGAGGCTATTAATGAACTTTTTAAGAATAATCACACTGACCTTCACAGTAACTTCCCTTGAATTGGGGTGTACATACACAGGTGAATGTGTTCTGACCAACTTGTAGGCATTGTCCATCATTCATACACGGATTGGGATGACACATGTTCTCTGAAAACAAAGACAGTACGATCTACATTATCTACCTCAATTTCCACTTTGCAAAATAATATGCGTATCAGTGCGCGCTATATCATTGAGCATGCGTGTAGGTTATAATTTTCAAATACACATATACAATTTTCAACGGTTATCATTGCAAGAATAGATATTGATATGCATACCGTGTTGAGCATACGGTATCCTATTTTGTGCTGATGTACACTTATCAAAAGACTGAAATGTAAATCTCCCTTTATGTCAAATCTTTATCTTCTGGTTTCTTTTTATCTGTTTCAACGTTTTTACAAAAAAGTCAACATTAAAACGAGAATTGAACATCCAATTTCACTTTAATTTGTGAGAGCTTTATAAGAAGCGTTTTTGTAGCCTAGCAACATTTAGTGGTATAACAGCATAGTCCACACTGTCAATAACAAAGAAGTCCTCCATTGGATGTCTCAAATTTCATTTATTGGTTAACTGAAGGATTAACAGCATGATTTACACGACACAACAGACAAGATAGCCTACTTTCGTTGGTTTTCGTGGAATCTGGAGCCGTTGTAGTGGTTGTTTGTGTTGTAACAGGTGCCGGAGTTGGTGCCTGCAGCTCACAATAACGACCGATGTAACCTTTGTCACATATGCATTTGAAGTCATCTGCACTGATCACCTGGCATTCACCGTATTTACATGGTTTGGTAGATTCACAGATGTCTGAAGCTAGAACAACAAGAAATCAAACAAATGTTGCTACAATATTTTTCATTCTTTAATTATGTTTAAACATGGAGTTGTACCATTGTACAGTTCTGTGAGATCTTGAAAAAATTTCCTGATGTTAAAATCAATCCAATGTCAATGTAAAGGTCTTGCAAGTTCGACCTCATGTTTGGCATTTTGTCTCATTACAGATGCACAAAACAGTCAGTTTTAATACTAACACAACTCGAACGCAATTGTAATAAAGTTTCTGTAGAGGGTTTGTTTTCACCATGCCAGACTAAATTCAGTTCCTGACTTAATTCTTTATCTCTTGCATTACTTTGTAGTGTTTGGAAACTCTCCATCCCAGGTACTTTTTTGAATATGAAATGGAGAAAAAGAGTGGTAGAGAGTGGTAGTTGACAAAAAAAACTTACCACGTCTGGGTTTGAGGCATGAAAATCTTCCATCACCAGAATAATCTGGTTTACATTTACACAAACCCTCAAAACAATCTGCATTTGGATGACACAGATCGCATTTGTCACCTAAAAAAGTTCAGAAAAACATAAGAGTGTTTTAAGGAATGAAAATGTAGTGATACATTCTCAGCTCACTCTTTACCATGGTGAAATCCTTTATGTCATTCCACCATTATTATCTTAACAGATAAAGCCTCCTACACTCCACTACCATGTGCTTTAAAAGAAACTTCTCAGCCAATTCAAAAACATTCTAACTTTACAACAGCCAACAGGGGCAAGTTAGAGCGCTGCTATACACATCTCTACCTTGTTGCAAATTGGTGTGCAGAAGAACCAACTCTTACACATGGTAGCCCAAGGACTGTAAACCCTGAGTTACTCACAAGCATCATGATTGCATACTTACTTTCACATTTATCTCCATCATATCTTGGTAAACAGGTGCAAACAGGCACACCATCATTATCTGTACATTTCCCGCCATTTTTACAAGGATTGGGTTTACAGGAATCAGTTACTATTGGAACATATTATAGATTTCAAACGCATATCTTATGACTAATTTTTACACTAAACACAGAACACACAAGTGATAAGGTATTTATTTTCTATAAGTAGTAACCACCCACCCATTCCACCATTATTCTGAAATACAGATAATGACCGAAAACGCGGAACGTAATAAGAACTTACCATTACAAGTAGATCCAACATAAGGATACAGACATTTACAAATGGGAACTCCGTTGGTGCCCATACAAACGCCACCATTGGCACACGGATTTGGATTGCAGGGTTCAGGAACTGAAACAAAAAAACAGCAATGGCATTGTGGAGAAGTCAGTTTATATCCAATATCTTTCAGCTTTCATTCCAAAAAAATTATTTTGTTCAAAACCATTTTTAGAATGTGGTTCATTGAGAAATCATTCATATAGTCAGAAAAAGAATACTTTGCATACAGTAGATTTTCTGAAATGCAAAGAAACCGATCTATTAATGTAGTGTTTTAAATACAGACATTCATTTTTTCCCTCACATGTATATAATATTCATTAACCCCTCCAGTTATTCACCAATATGTTTGAGATGGGAAAGAAGAAGGAAACACATGGCTTAAAGAAAGAAGAAGAAAAGAACCAAGCAGCAATCAAATTATCACAAATGGGTAGCTAAACTTTATCTCAACAATATACCTTCACATTTCTGTCCCTTGAATCCTGTTGGACATACACAAGCAAACCCGAAAAAGTTCAAGTCATTCTTGCTTACTCCAGTTGGAAGAAGTTCTGCATCATCCCTTCGTCTTCTTTTAATGAATGGTAAGTCACCAACACCCCAATTTAATTCAGTCAAATTTCGGACATTGGCTGTCTGGCTATATTTATGCTGTGGGTGTGATAATTGCTTTTTTATTAAGTCATTATATAAACTTGTTGCAAGTTTATCATTCAGTTCGCGTAAATCTCTGTGAACTTGATGCTCTGCAGTGTTAATGTCTCTTTTAAATAAGGTCGGATTTGCATCCATAAGTAGTTCTAATTCATGATTTCTAGCTTCAAGTTCACCAGAATTATAATGATTGTCAATTATATCATCCTTTTTAGCACGTTCAGGAGCTACATCTGATTTCATTGAAGCCTCCTTGTACTCTGGTGAAGCATACCCATTCAAAATATAATCCCGTTTGAAAATTGGGTCCTGATCTAAATACGTTTCCAAGTTCTGAATGATATCGTTCTCACTGTTACGAATGTTACTTCTTTTATAATACAATTTCATTTTGTCATGTTGTTCTAAGCTCATGTCGTTTGGCTGCATGTCATCTGGTATGTTGTTATCAATGGGAGTGCCAGGAAACATACGAGACTTTGATGAACTTGACGATGAGCTGTCATAACCATCTGAAGCAATAGCGGCAGATACTTGATTTGATACATCATCCAAAAAATAGAACTTGTCAATGCAAGTTGCACCATTCTCACATGGGTTTGGGTGGCAGTTACTTTTAGCTAGAAAGAAAAACAAAACAACTTACAAAATAACTGAGCACAATGTGGAAAGTCTCTAAATTCCTAAAATGCTTAGAACCTTATGGGTAAGTAATCTTGATAACAACATTTAGCTTTAAGGAGTGTACTTTTTCTTACAAAATATTTTAGCCTTTTATGTTATAATTCCTTTCAAAATGGAACCATCTTAAATATTCACTTCTTTTTCTGAGCTTTTTCAGAATGTTCAAAAAGCTGAATTGCTGAATCACATTACATCACTCAGTTAATGCTTCAGTTAATGCTTTCCTGAGGCAACCAATATCAGTAATAATATGCAAAATGAAACACCCACCCACCCAAGTGAATTATTTAGATCGAAATACAAAGTGATCAATTTGAAGAAACATTACTTTTTCTGGCAAGTGAAAATAATAATGGGGGCAAGCCCAATCAATGAGGCACTTGCCCCCTGTGCAAGTAGGGAAATTAGGAAATTTTATCCACAGTCAAAAAAATGTTTTGTTTCCTGCTAATCTCTTCAGTTGTAAAGCATGGACGCCAGACACCCAGTGGAAAACGAAAAACCCTATATCACTCACAGTTTAATAAAAACTGATTGTTCTACCGTTCTTGTAGATAGTATGGTGGGTATGCACATGAAAGACAAGGTGTGTGTATAGTGTGTTGGAGAAAATAAATTTCTTTCTACATGTAAGATGTATTTACATACAAAATGTTTTTTACATAAATAAAGTAAAATTATCCCAGCATGCAACAAAAAAGAAAAAACTTCATTGAAAAAAATGACAGCCTATAATGAACTCAAGATAGCAATTTTTTTTTCGTACACAAGTGTCAGTCTGAGCTTTCTGTTATAATGTAGATAAGGGAAATATGGAAAGATTTTTTGGTGATTTATCTTTAATTGCATTATTATCGCTGTTTTAGGTCATTTAAAGATGACTATAATACCATTAAAGCAAGCATCAACTTTAACTAATGAATCTCACATTTCCTTCATTTTTTCAGTAAAAAGTAAATAAATAGTTATTTGATCATTATTATCTACAACTTGAATAACATGATCTTTGGCCTTTCAGTCCAGCAGAATACAGACATTAGCAGTTGAGTTACCAAATAGTATAATTTCCTTTAAATTTTTCCTCAACATTAAATTCCTCATACTCACTCTCACAACATAAAATAATATTAATTCTTGTTTTCCTCATTATAATACTTACACGGCTGCATTTTCCAACACGTATTTCAATACATTTTGTTCAACCAATTAATGATTTTTATTTTATGAAACAAACTGAAAGGTCAAAAATTTGTTATGTTTTTTTTTAACAAAGGTGGATGGGGTATTTTGAAGGAATTCCAAATACCTATTATATACAAGTAAAAATTCTTCCAATGTTTCAAACAACTACAGCTGATAGTAATTTGCAAAGTTTAAATGATAAAGTGACTGGATTGCAATGAATAATATATATATATAAATATATATATAAATATATAAATATATAATATATCTTCTTATACTAATACTAAATCTTGCTTTTTTCTTACCTAACTTTTAAAGAAAGAACGTTTAGTAAAAATTTTCGGGAAGTTCGTCAATGGATGTTTGTTTTTTCTGTATTAGTATAGGGAGAATCTCCCATTAGGAGAATCTCTAGCTCCATCTTACGGGTTCTTATTACTTCATGGAGTGTTGTGCCTAAAGGAAGACATCATAAAGTCGCCCGGAGGAGAATGCAATGCAATGTTTTTTTGCGTTCGAAAGTTCATCAAGTTTTCTCAACGTTCATTTCTTTAAAGAGAAATGAAGATGCTGCATGTAACATTTTTTGTTTTTGTTTTAAATATTTTTTTTTTTGTATGGAAAACGAAGGTAGCAAGACCATTGTTATATTGTTTTGATAGTGTTTGATTGATATCTTTTTGTTTTAGATAAGAAAATTGAATAGTATAGATGAATGTTAAAATCTTGGTTATATACATATATACATGGTTTTTGTATCATGATGCACAAGTGGAGTTTTGGGTTTTGACATTTCCACAATTCATAGCAGAATAAAGATTTGAAAGATAAAAACGTCTGAGAAGGTATTGTTAAGGATTCTTAGGATATTATAGGAACTAAGGATTCCAATCCTTAGTTCCTATAATATCAAAACTTATAGAATAAAAGAATCTTCTTATGGCCACCTTATACCAAAATTACTGCAAGTTACTCTTTCATATTTGCAGATATTGGCAGATACTTTTATTCCGTTATATAAAAGTTCCTACACTTTCAAGCTATTTTTTTAGTAAAATACATAATTAAAATTCAATTCACAAACACTTTGTTTGTTTGTTTGTTTGTTTGTTTGTTTGTTTGTTTGTTTGTTTGTTTGTTTGTTTGTTGTTTCACATCTTTTTATTGAAAATGTGTATGATGAATATATAGTTGACTATAAAAATCTTTTTACGGTTAGAGCTTTGTACTTTCGATAAGAATTATACGCCGAATTTAACATGTGCCTCGTCTTTGTAATGAGTTTCAATAAAAGATATGAAATATATAATATATAATGTATTATATACAAATTATATAATTTGGCTATTATAATCATTACAATCATAATTTCATTTTTATAATTTCATTTTTTTTTTCCAAATAAATCTGTATCCGATGCCTCAAGAGTAGGTCTAATAGGCAGAGAAACTTCGATGGCTGGGAACTTAAAAGGTTTCCCCAATATCATTGTTTAATTCATTGGCAGATAATGTTTTGCTGTCATGAAACATTTTTGTATCTGCTCTTTCAAGCTCAAGTTCTGGCATTTTATTCAATATACAATCAGTAAAAAACATGGAACAGATTTTAAGTGCTGACTTGTCAATTTTAATTAATCAAACACTTATACGAAAAATAATTGCTATACCAAGAATTCCCAATTAAAAATCAGTAGCCTTTCTGCATTTCAATGAAATCTTTTATAAAACTTCATCAAATATTATTGTGTTACATCAAAGGGTATATAATTTCTAGCCACAAGGACAGTAAGTGTAACAACAAATTCTCAAAACAAGAAATCAATCCAATAATGCAATTCCAAAACGTGATAAATTATATATTTATTAAAGGTATTGAATTTTTGAATAACATTTGCAAGTTCAAATCTAAACATGTTGGTGGTAAGATGATAGATACAAATTAAATGCATTGGAAATATAGCACAAGCTGCCATTTTTATTCACCCCAAATTTTGTTTCCAAAATTTCTCTTCTTTCAAAGATAATATTTTTTATGATATCATTCATCCTGGGATATATAATGTATAAAGAAACCAGGTCCAACCCTACCTCTTTCACAGTAGTAGCCATTACCAACATAACCTTCACGACATTGACACGCATCATCTACACATATTGCATGCTTACTACAATGTGCACAAGGATCTTCTACGATTGCTATAAAACAATTCAGTCAGGGTTGATTAACTAAAACATGGAACTATAGTGTTTTTCTAGTTGCCTAAGATATGCACATTTCATATTTATAAAATTACCCACATAGACCAATTTTGACCATAGAAATATTTCATACTACAAAAAAATTTGGACGTTAAAATTTTCAGACTCATCCAGTGTCCGAAATTAAAAACTTTTATGTTGTATAGATGATATATGATATATAATTGCAAGAATAAAAATTTGTACTTTTCGAGACATTTTTAATTAGGAGCATTTACCCAAAAAAGTAAAGTGGAAAATGTCAAGATTGAGCAGAATTAGAATTCAATAAACTTTTACGAAAATAATAATCATCAGTCAAAGGCTCACATGCACATCGTTTTCCAGTTCTTCCTGGTGGACATAGACATTTGAATTCATATTGATTGACTTCTATACATGAACCACCAAATAAACACGTGGTAGGACTGCAAGCTTTGAAAATTTTTTCTAAATAACAAGCAGAGAAAAGGTTACAAATATCTCCTAGAAATAGTAGTTGCTTCTAATCATGTTTCCTTTTTAAACCAGGCAGCCATAATAGTGGTAAATAAATGTTGATTGGCATATTGAAAAATGAAAATTAATAGCAGTAATTCTTAAAAGGTAAATACAAAGGCTGTGATAATATAATAATGAATTCATGTGAAAGCTCAAAAGGAAGCAGATAAACAGGTGATAGTAAAGATTTCTACATAATATCATTCCTTCATCGTTAGGAACTAGAAATTAACTCTATTGCGGAATAGGAGATGGATCACATTAAACAAATATACCTTCGCATGATTTCCCTTTGTATTCATCAGTGCAAGTACAGGTTGCTGTTCCTCCATCTTCAGTACAAGTTCCACCATTTTGACATATAGTAGTTAAACATGTCTGCCTTTTCACTAAAAAAGAAAGCAAACATTCATGATGATAGTTGATAACACCCCCTAGACAAAAGCTCTGAAAAATAAACAGCTTCCTATCATTAATCCAATGTAGTTATGTTTTCCCTTGTAACAATGTCACTAGATAGGAAAATCATGTTTTTAATTATCTCTTAATAACTTCTAAACTTTTTAGTGAAAACATACACTTGGTTTCGGTTTGAATTTAAAAGTACACTCTATTTCTCAAATTATGTATGTCAAGTCTTCAATAAACAAAAATGAATGCTCTCCATCCCACTTGTTGATTACTGAAAATTATTGAAAAAATGAATAAATTCAAAGATCAAATCTTTGTTTTATATATAAAGTATGGAGGAGTAGGAGGAGTATGGAGGAGTCGTTCCTACTGCAAGCTTTATTGTGTGGCAGCATAACAGAACATGGTAGAGGAAATGTTTTGTTTCCTTAGGGTGCCATAATTCTAAAATATTAACTGCTATTTACAAATATGTACACTAGTTGTGAAGTTGGAGTACGTCTTACGTATGGCTAAAAATAATTTGGAGTACGCTGATGTACTAGTGTGAAAAAGTATTTGTCAACCCCTGTGTTAGGTAAGAAGTAGTAGTTTTTGGAAAAACATGAATATCGATATGAAGAAGCAATTAATTTTTCCAGTTCTAGTCACACAACCAAGAATGACTTTTCTCTGAACATTATAATGAATGTGAAGAGTTTATTATGTCATGAATCGCATTACATCTTGCCCGGTGATGAGAGGTTTTCAAGAAGCGTAGCCAAATGTAAATTATCAGGTCATTGACACGATAAACTATTATAATCATACTCTTATTATGAACAATTGATAATATATACAGTACAGCCGAAAGAAACATTATGTGCTTGTGAAGTAATGAATTTGTATATGAAAAGACAAAAGATTTTTGTGTTGAGTTTTATCTGTATATGAATAGAATAGTCTATATTAAATTCTTTTGTGATTAACATGATTTGTTTAGACATGTGGCAATTGAACTGAACATGAAAATGGAAATGATAAACGAAAGGCTGTTAACTTCTAAAGATACTGTGAAAGCTATTTATACATACACAGATATGTAAAGTTTTTTTTGACCTGAAATGTATCCAAAAATCCATAAATATGTTAAAAAAATTCCTGTCCAGTTATATTAAAAGATGATGAGTTCTTCTTGTTTACCATAAAACATCATTATAAATTTAGCTTACCTTCGCAATTGACTCCAGAATATCCCCTTACACATGAGCATTTGTAGCTATTATCATCTTCACTACAAACACCACCATTTAAGCAGGGATCGTTTGGATGACAGTAGGAACTGACTAAAGTAAATATATAATTTAACTTATATAGTATACTTATATAATATAATTCACTCAAGGAAACTGCTTTCCTTTCCTTATGATGTATAGCAATACTGTTTTGATATGTTTCGATGATAAGTTATCAAATATCTGATGTTCCATGTTAAAGTGATCTATTATTAAGACCAATCTGCACATATTCCCCAACGTAAACTTTATATACACTATACAAATGTTTTTTGCTAACAAGAGACTCATTATTTTTTAATAAACAATTGAAAACAGGAGAATCTTCAAGGGGTCATAAGCAAGAGTGTAAAAGTGGTTTAAAAGCAAATGTAAACACACGATTCAACTATTATAATAAGCACTTTTCCTCTGAAACTTATTATGTATTATTATAGTAGTGTAAAGCAGCCCTATCAATAAGGAGTCTCAAGTAATCAAGAGGTCGACAATTTTGTAAATTCTTCACTCCAGACCACCAGAAAAAGGCTTTTCTGACTTGAGACTCTTCTTGACAAACAAACGCAAGATGAATCAAAACCAATATTTTCCCATCTCTTTGGCAAAAGAGATCTAGATTGAGAGCAATGGTAAGTATATATCGATTTTTATATTACAATGAGTGTTTCAAGATCACTTTTGTGCCAATTTCATTCATTTTTTGCTTTTCTGGATAATGGCTCAGCTACTCTTGCTTGAAGACTGAAAGTGAAAGTGAAATTGCACCAGTTTAGTAACTAAACAGAGGACATTGAAGTACTCAATGCGCCATTATAGGGAGTTACGAAACTACGACGACAACAAGAACGGCAATGTGAATGAAACAAAATCTTTGTTTTCCTTGTGGATTTCGGTTAGAAAGGAAGTCTGTTTTATGCTATACCCTTGGGAAAATTTTTCCAGTTAATTACATCATTAGCAGATTTGCACGTTCTACAGAAAACGTGAAAAAGGTATGTTTTTGAAGTCGCACTAAAAGCGAAGAAGCAAAAAATAGCAATAGATTATGTTTCTCTCGTATTGCTTTTATCCTTTTTAGAAAGTATTTCTTTCTTTCTTAGTTCATCGACCAAACCTTTTGTTATTACGGACAAGTTCTTGGAACTTCCATTGCTGTGTGATAATTCGGTGATCATTCTCAAGTTGCCGTACTCGTTGCCGTCCCAGTTTCGTAAGCTCCCTGTTAAAGGGGCTACGACACAAATCACTTTAATTATATGCAAATCCTCGAATAACTTCCCCCATGCCCGCGTTTTTTAGAAATACCATCTCCTCCTGAAGGGACCGTTAATAGAAACATATTGAAAAAGAACCTTAAATCTTCTAATAAACGCTTCATTCTATATTGGTTGTAAATGATAAACCCCTTCCCTCTTGCAGTTGGAAAAACTTGCGTTTTTTTAAGAATGGGTGCCAAATACTCACTTGATGAAAGAACAAAACAAATTGTATGAGATCATTTCAGACACGAACAAAATAATACTTTAAAATGAAAATCCTGAGGGTTTTTAAAATAACGTCTCCCTCTTTTTAACTCTAGGGGACATTAATTGACTTTTATTACCGGATTTGCGGTATTTACCAACGAAGATATTATTTGGATTGGGGTAAGGGACTTAAACACTTCCTCAAAATTCGTGTGTGTAGTCTACACCTCTTCACCAACACCAAATTTTGGTTGAGGCTCTAAGATGCTCAAGTTTTGCCCTTAAGTCTGAGAAAATTGTGGACCAGATTGAAGACTTTAGTGACCTGAACAAAAAAGAGGCTAATGCATGAATACAAGAAATTAACCGAAGTTTATGGTGGATCCGACTTCGAAATTAGGCGTATATTTAAGGCAACTTTAAAAAGCGCATGCCAAAAGATAGGCTCCGCTCCAATATACACGCTACGGTTGAGTTATTAACAAAGGCTAGTTAAACAAAAAAACCAAAGAAAATCATGAAAATCAACACTTCAAAATAAACAGCAGGAAACGGTTTAATCCTGTCCCGTCTTTATTTATCTGGAAATCTTACTTGCGCATGTCGGTCCTTTAAAGCCAAACTCACAAGAACATTCGTACGTTGTTCCCTTTTCATAGCAGTATCCGCCATTTCTGCACGGATTAGGATGACAATAACTTTGAGCTGAAAAGAAAGAGAAGAAGATCAGAAGAAGAATGTTTTTTGATCATTCAAAGGAGGCGGATATTTTAACCTAAATGAACGTTGTTGTTGTTGTTGTTTTTATAGCTTCCTAGTTGCAAGTCGGCGGGCAGCAAGCCAACCACTACGGATGGAAGCCCAAGGACTTAAAATTCCCAGTTACTTACTTAGCTTTTGTCTTTATTATATAATTGTGATTTATCACTGCTTGCACTTAAAAGTGAAGAAACATCAAGGTAATACAGTCGAATCTCGATAAAGCGTACACCTTATAAAGCAGACATCTCCATACAACGGATGGACAGTCAAATGCTCCAAGCCATGCACCATGGTGTCCGCTTTATAGAGATTACACCGTATTAGGCGATGGAAGTGAGTGAGCCAATGGCAGGTCTATTATAACTACAGTCAACTTTTCGACTAACCGACCGTCCAAATAGAGCAGATACCTCTAATTAGTCAACAAGTTTCCGGCATGGTCAACACCTCACACAAAACGTTCTTCATAACGAGCACCTCTAATTAACAGACAAATCCCTATCTCTGCAACAAAGGTGCACGATGATAAAAAAGTTGACTATATCCCGAGGCGGATCTAGAACTTAGGTGAAATTTATGGAGGAGAGTAAGGTCATTGAGAGTATAAAAGAAAAAACGTACAAATAACCTAAAACAGAACAGAAAACAAAAAAATTCATAACACTCTACTTTTCCACGTTTTCGCTTAACCCCAGATCCACCGATGAAATGTTATTACCTTCACATCTTTCACCAAAGTAAGACGATGCACAGGTGCACGTAAATCCGGCGTCTGTTTCCGTGCACGTCCCACCGTTTTTACATGGATTTGGATGACATTTACTGGCATCTTAAAGAAGAAAATGAAAGGAAATTGCATATAGGTAAAACATTTTTAACGAAACGCTCAAGCAGTTATATGATACAAGGTTCTTGATCCTTAATTTTCGGAAGGGTGTCTATGAGTGTGTTTGTCTTTGATCATTTGTTTTGGTTGAAAGTTTCTTATTTTCGTTTGAATGAATGAGGCATAACTCAAAAGTGTTCTCGTTAACCCAGACAGAAATAATAAAGTTTTGACTGCAAGCTTATGATGACCGTATCTTATTAGAGACAAACCTATAGTTAGAAAAGATTTATGTTTAATCAGCCGGGCGAAGATACGGGCGAAGGTGAAAGAGACTTGGGTTTAAGTTTGTAAGTTTGGTGAAACTGCTTACCTTCGCAATGTTCTCCACGAAACCCTTTCACACATATACATTTGATTTTATCGTCAACAATGTTACACGTGCCGCCATTCCTACATTCATTCACTTCGCAGACTAAAGGCGGTGGTGCTATGGAAACGAATAAAAAACCACAATAAGCTCAGCCAAAACATAAAGATAAGAAAATGATACAGCACACAACGTTAACGCTCTTTTCAAATTTCTATTGGATATTCAAACAATGGCGACTAATGCGTGTTGCCTTGTACCATTCTCTTTTATGCAATAATTATGATATTTTGGTTACTCTGTAAATAAACGACAATTTCAAAGAAAAAAGGAGTGTATTTCAGGCAGTTATTTTTATAAGATATTAGGTGTTCCTTATAAAGACCACCAAAAGCTTCGTTTTTCAAAAAAAAACCTGAACTGAATCAAAAGTTTCGTTCTTTCGATACAGTGGACTCTTTGTATCTCGAACTTGTAAGGGACCAAGGAATTTGTTCCTGGTAGAGAGAGTTCGAGAACAGCTTGAGGGCTACAAAAATGTCCAAGAGATCGAGAAAATTGTCCGAGATAGACAGAATTTCGAGATGGAGAGTGTTCGAGACAGAGAGAGACCACTGTATGTTACAAAGTATACATGTTTCCGTTTGCTTTGATATCTCGTGAACTATAAGCGTTTTCACATAGTTTGAAAACGGTTTTGTTCCATAAAATGTTTTTACACCCTACAATTAAGAAGCCTAAATTTAAAAAAAAAAAGTGCTACTCCCTCTCAAAACCATTGAATTATTTATACCGATGTTGAACTATTACTTACGTCGCCGGTGATGATGACGTCGGATTACAATGATTCTTGGCCGATGATAAACATGTAAATGGCGGAATATATTATGCGGCCGATGGTGAATTATTCTGACTGGCTTTAAGTACAAACTTTTCCCAGGTAAAAGTTTCTGAATAGGCGGACCTGTTTCCATTTTATGGATTACTCCTTCAACTCGATGTTCGGGTGGACCTGACACCACTGTCCCTGGTGATACCATGATTTCCGGCGGTCCTTCGTGTGTGTGATAAGCTTGTGGTAACGTGCTAATGTGAACATTATCTCCGTGGAACATTGTGGGTTGTGGAGATTCTAATCTTTGTAATGGAATACCTAATTCACCAGATCGAAAGTCTTGTTGGTGAGTCAATTGTTCTAGTAAACCAGGATCAATATGTGCTCCGAAGTTTGCTCCGAAATTATTCCCTATCGGTATAGGCTCTCCTACAACTTGTTCATTTGGTCCTAAACTAAGCATACGTGGTGAACCTTGAGCAATGCCCTGCGGTAGAGAATGTAATAACGAAGCCTGTTGATCAATATTGATTCCTCCGTTTATCATCGGACCTGGCTCAACACTGGGTTGATTCGATATTTCAGCTCCTTGTAGATTTGTTATATCATTTATTGTCTTAAATCTATTTGAAATACCCTTATCTAAATCACCGACAAGCGTCGTTAAACTGTTGTAATCAGTCGGTTCTGCCGGCGTTTTCTCCCGACTTCCACTTTTATTATCGACGTCATCCTCGTCAACGTCCACCCAACGTTTTTGTCTGTGCATTTGTTCATACCTTCTGTTCGCCTTCAAGAAACTATCACCACTATTAAATGAATGTATTTCGTCATCCGACCATCTACTTCTGCTACTTCGTTTTAAATCTGATAAGAAGCCAGATATTCTATTTCCTTTCCAGTGACGTTTTTGAAAATCCTTATGAAAAGGCGCCTCGTATAAGCGTTTAAATCTCTCAAACGAGTTATAATTTTTCGTATATCCGAATCCAGTCGGTAACGACAAAGAGTGTTCGGTTCGACTATCGTTATCTAGAACGTTTTCATTGTTATCGCGATACAAAAACGGGTGCAAATAACAAACGTTTGGCAGCAAAACCAGCACAAAAGCTACTACACAGAACATAATAACACATTATACAGATAAAAGGTTTTCTTCTTCTTGATCCTGTATACAGCCATTCAAGTATTTTCCCATTGGTCACTTTCTACAGCAAACATAGGAGAAAATCATTGAAAATATCACTTTCGCAATTAACATTAATTATTGAGTTTGTAAACACGATTTCTTTTTAATTGATTGAATTTCCCTAGAGTTTTTTACGAAAAAACTTTCCAGCACAGTACTTTGTTCGGTCGGTTGAAAGTGAATGTTTATAATTAACCCGTTACGCTTCGTTGCCCACAGAGAATCGTTTATGCTATCTCTGTATTCGAGAAATCATGCGCAAACTGAGTTTCTTTTAGGGAGAAAAATAGGAAGGTAGTCCAGACGAGGAAGTTGAGAATTTTCGTGAACGATTTTTGTGATTTTTCATCTGGTGTGATCACTGATGACTATATCATATTATGCTCATTTTATACGCTCCTTTTTTAATGAGAACCAGTAAAAATCGACCATCTTTATTGGTGCTGAAGTATTGCTTATTTGATATATCAAGAAATCAGAGTATTATATCCTCAAAACTTACAAAACCACCTACTACCTATACCTTCACTTAAGAGAGAAGGACTACCTGTCTCTTTAAGGTACAGAAAGTGTAAGAGACAGAGAAAAATCTTCATTGGTGCACCTGTAAAAATCGACCATTTTCATTGGTGCATCAGTAAAAATCGTCCATCTTCATTGGTGCTTATGTTTTGTCATTTTGAGCATACTTTGGTGCTTAAGAGGTGCTTATTTGATATATCAAGAAATCAGAGTATTATATCCTCAAAACTTACAACTACTACCTATACTTTAACATAAGAGAGAAGGATTACCTGTTTCTTTCCTGTACAGAAGTGTAAGGACAAGGAAAACTTTTTCTTCACTATGATTTAGAGCCTGTAGGGTGGTGTTAAGGTGATGTTGCTTACCTAGAGTGGTGTTCAGGTGATACTGCTTACCTAGAGTGGCGTTCAGGTGATACTGCTTACCTAGAGTGGCGTTCATGTGATACTGCTTACCTAGGGTGGCGTTCAGGTGATACTGCTTACCTAGAGTGGCGTTCATGTGATACTGCTTACCTAGAGTGGCGTTCAGGTGATACTGCTTACCTAGAGTGGCGTTCAGGTGATACTGCTTACCTAGAGTGGCGTTCATGTGATACTGCTTACCTAGAGTGGCGTTCAGGTGATACTGCTTACCTAGAGTGGCGTTCAGGTGATACTGCTTACCTAGGGTGGCGTTCAGGTGATACTGCTTACCTAGAGTGGCGTTCAGGTGATACTGCTTACCTAGAGTGGCGTTCAGGTGATACTGCTTACCTAGAGTGGTGTTCAGGTGATACTGCTTACCTAGAGTGGCGTTCAGGTGATACTGCTTACCTAGAGTGGCGTTCATGTGATACTGCTTACCTAGGGTGGCGTTCAGGTGATACTGCTTACCTAGGGTGGCGTTCATGTGATACTGCTTACCTAGGGTGGCGTTCATGTGATACTGCTTACCTAGGGTGGCGTTCATGTGATACTGCTTACCTAGGGTGGCGTTCATGTGATACTGCTTACCTAGGGTGGTGGTGGTGGTACTGCTTATCTTTAAAGGTGGTGCTTATTAAAGAAAACGGGTATCATTTTTAAAAACGCCATCATACATCATACGTAACTTAGGCTAACAAAGTTTAAGACTAGGATGAATGAATTTGTATCGAGAGAGAAAGATTAACTGTCTTTTTGAAGCAGAGAAAGTGTAAAGGACAGAGAAATTTTCTTTTCTTCGGTATTATTTTGAGGCTAGGGTGGTGCTTTTCTTTTTAGTGAGTTTGAGCGTGTATATGGTCCGTTTATGCGATCTAAGAAGCAGTCCGGACTATAGTGTGAAATTATATGAAAACTAAAAAAACTTCATTTTGATATACACGTGACGGTTTGGTACAAACCTTATTCATTGAGATGTGTGCTAATCACAGTCCAAAGATGAAGAAATATAATGATTCTTTATTATAAATATACTGTACATTATCTCATGGTTTCACAACAATTTTCTTGGTTTTTAGCATATTTTCATCAAATGAGGACTACTCAGACTACCCAACGTTGGATTTACGTTAGACTAATGGGGTTTTTTTTGGTTTAACGTTATTAAATGTTAAAGCGGAATTTCCACTTCACTTTTTCGATACGCGCCCAAAATACGGTACGTTCCATGCAATACGCAAAATTTTAATAGTTTCGTTGGTTACCTTTTTCAGTGATACGCGTAATGCAAAAAAAGTTGAATCAAATTCAACTTTATTTTTTGGTACGCGAAGAGAATTATTGATACGCGTATCAATGCGCATGCTCAATGATACGGTACGTGCTGATACGCGTATTATTTTTTGAAGTGGAAATCCCGCTTACTGTGTATTGGGGAAAATGTTATCTTATTGAGGTTGTGACGTCATGGATGGAGCATAGTGTGAGGTCCATACGAACGAACGACCGAGTATGTATTTATTTGTAATGTTTATAGGAAGAAAATTTATATATTTATAAAATTTATGTTAGTTGTAATAAAAACCAAAATATATAACTCTTCGTTCTTATATATTTGTCTTGATAATATTGGGCCTTCTTTTATAAGATTTTGTTTGAAATATCACAAAAAAAAGATAACAACACGATTGAAAATTGAAAACAAATGAAAAGCCTGCTTCGATTTTGAGACTTTACAGGTAGAACATTTACCTGATGTCCCCAGAAATTGATATCGCTACATTCACGTTCAACGAACATTGCTGTAATGTTTTGTTACGTTACCCTAACATTAATTCCTAACGTTAGAATAACGTTAAAGCTATACATTAGAAAAAGACTTCCAATTTAACGAACCATTAACGTTAGGACAACGCAAAAATAAATGTTGGATTAACGTTAGTATGTTGAGTGCCGCCTGGGCTGGGTAACTAAAGAAAGGTTACAAAGGGTAACAAATTTTGCTTCCCCCCATATTCAATGTTGGTGGAACTGGAACTGGTCAGTTAGGCCACTACCATGTGTGAAAAGACTATGGAAACTGCAAATAACATTGAATGTGGGGGGAGGAGGGTGTCATATAATTGAAAAATGTAGGGTAGTGGGTTTTTATTTGAAAAATGAGCTTGTCTCGCTATATTATGTGTGGGCTTGTCAAAGGAAAATGTTCTATAATGATCAATAATTCACTTCGAGGAAGGAGAGTGATCAAAATTTATATAGACAGAAAGTACGACAAGCTCCACAAAATGAAAGAAACGAAAATAAAACTAAATGAAATGAAAGAAACTATGGCAAGCTCTACAAAATGAAAGAAATAATTCTTAGTACTTCCTTAAGTCATACTTTCCATCATACCAGGAAGAGACAGACAATAATCAATCTCCTTTCATCATTCTTTTGAACAAGACACTCCTGATAGATGTTTCAGCTGCTTTATTGGACCTTTTTACGCCGGCCTTTATTGGCGCTATTATTGAAAATTCCACGGTCAAACTCTCACAGAAGAACATCTAACGACGGCTCTTTTAACGCCAGGTCGTGAAAATTAACGCCATTAAGAAGGGCGGGCGTAAAAAGGGCCATTAAGGTACTATCAGGCAAACTAAGTATTTCGATTACATTCCTTATGTTATTATAGGATTCCTGTAAATACCGGACCCAGACCTTCTGCTCCCTGTTAAAACATGTACAACGTGTCAAGGTTTCGTTATAAAATCTTTGCGGCTCTTTCATTATGGTTACTAACTATAGTTGCTAACAAAGTCAGGACAAATATTATCAGATAAAAACATTATCAGATAAAAATATAAAAAAAGATTCTAGGTGGAGATTCAGTTAATGCATGGAGATCAAATTGATTTTGGATACCTACCCATAGCTAATCTTTTGTTATGAAATGATTCTGGAATAAACAGGGAAAATCTGAACAAGTAAGTTTTTTTTAGAAGCAAAACAAAATCCCCAATGTTGTTTAAAAAGGAGCTACGACACGAATCACGTGATTCATGTGTTTGTTTACTTTTTATACCGTCTGCCGTAATATTATCGCATCCCTCGCCTCCGGTCGAATTTTGGTGCTGCACCATAATTCGTAAGATCACGTGATCAGTTTTTGTTACTTTTATTTGTTCTTTGTTGACTATCTACGTGAAAAGACCAAATTTACGTGTTTGTCTATTAAAGGTACGCTACCAGTGCTGGGTTTTTTTACCCAGCAAACTTTTTTTTCTTTAATTTATTTAAAGTCGGTTACATATAATATCTAGTTTCTACATATAAATACAGAGATGCTAATCCAGACCGACAGTTTTATTATTTTTTTACAATTTTTATAAAAACATGTTATTGAGAAGAAAAACAACAAAAATACAACAATACAAAATAAAAGTAAACAATTGAGGTAGTTAATCTGCTTCTCATCTTTGCGGTGAAAACCTTTTTATTTCTGTCTGGGTTAAACGAGGTAATGGTTATGTGTAAAGCAAATCGGTAGCTAATCGGATACGCACATTTAATAAAAGCATTTTGTGTCATTTCAGTTTTTTATAATTCTTTTGAAAGAGCTTAAACTATCTATTGACTTTATATGATCTGGCAATTTGTTCCAAATAACAGGTCCTAGGTTACGTAAGCTTTTCGTGCCAAATTTTTCAGTGAATTTTTGTCAAGTTGTTGCATTTTTCTCTTCTAACAGGTCTAGCTGACGGAGCTAAGTTAAATAAATCTTTCATATAGACTGGATTAATACCATTTATAGTTTTAAATATCTCAGTGCAAAGAATTCTCAATCTGTACAAATTCATTGGGTGTTTGCTAAAAGTGAATCGTATGAGTTTATATAGTCTCCAAGAATTAACCTTAAAGCTCTTTTTTGGATAGCATCAATTTTTTTGAGCGACTTGGATGATGTGAAATGACATATTCAAGAGCAGTAATTGAAGTTTGAAAGAACAAAACTTTGCACGAGGATTGATTTTACTTCCGAACTTAAATAATTTTTCATTCTACTTATTGCATTTAACTGTGCGGATGCGGATTTGACTAATTTAGCTACATGAGAATCAGAAGTTAAACTGTTGTCAATAGTAACTCCTAGAAGCCTGACACTATTTTCACTTTTGATGACCTTGTTATCAATATTTATTGAAAAATCCCTATCTAGTTCAGATTTGTCTTTCGATAAGATGATTAACTGAAATCTCTTAGGATTAGCTATCATTTTATTGTTTCTCAACCAATCCAGTGTTAAATTTGTTTATTTTGTCAATTTTAATGCATTCATACTCACCCCATAAGCTTCTAATTTTGCTAAAAGTAGTTCATGTTGGACACAGTCGAATGCTTTTGATAGGTCTAACAGAATTGTTCTAACGACATAACCATTATCAAGCATACGTTTCCATTCTTCAATTAGACGCATTAAAATATGCTGGGTGCGATAATGCTTTCTGTAAGCAGATAAAAATTGTGAAAATATGTTATTAATGTACGACATAATCTGTTTTTTCATTACTCCTGCATAAAATTTCGAGAAAATATTTAAAACACTTACTGCCCTGTAATTTTCTATATCTGATTTATCTTTTTCCTTGCATATGACTTTTTAACATATTCTAACAACTCATCACCATGGCAATTCCTGTACTATAAATCTACTACAAATTGAGAATTTGGAAAACTTTCATCTAGTTTTGTTTCAGCTGCTACAAAGTAATCAGGAGAAAATGTTTTTATTATCTCTGTTAACTGAGAGATCTTATTTCTGAAACTATTTACATTTAAGTAGCCTAAAACTGGATTATTTCACAAAATTTTTCTTGTATTTGAAATTTTTTCAAGTGCCGAGACATTAGATTCTATGCCTTCTTTAGTTTTTACATTATTGTAGGTCAGTGATGTTTTTTTTGTCACATAAGGTTCAGGTAAAAAATTGTCTAGCCTAAAAAATTATTTAAATACCATTTAAAACTGGATTATTTAACATTTTTCTTAAATTAAGGATAAGTTTTCAGAGTGGAATAATATGCTTACTTAAATTGTAAGAAAAAATGTAAAATAGTAGAAGAAAATATAAGCTTTTTTTCTATGTAACCTACCTTACCTATTTTTGGTATGCTAAAACCAATTTTAACGCGCGTCTATTTAACGCCGGTCTTTATTGACGTTACTTTTGAAAAGTCCACGGTCAAACTCTCACAGACACAAACATCCAACGCCGGCCCTTTTAACGTCAATAAGGTATATAAAAATATAAGGGTTCATCTTGATGTTTCAAAAAAGGCGGCGGTTTTTGTGTTGTGCTTATGATTTTGAATTGAATTTTTTATTTTAAAGCTTCCAAAAATCAAAAGAAATAATTTACGAATGACGCATAATGAATGACTTTTACAAACCTCGTTTTTACTAACATTTCCCTATCGAGTGTAATATACTGTCCAGAGGCGTAGCTAGAGCTCAGTCAAAATTTGTGGAGGAGAGTTTAGTCATTTAAAGTAGAAAAGGAAAATGTGCAAGTAACCTACTCGACACTTAAGACTGCAAAGATTCTTTTATTATAATCCAAACCTAATCCAAACCCCCGTTACGAATATATAGTCGCCAAGGAAGTCGTATCTCTACCATTATGGTTATAATATTTTTAACCATGAGATATGAAAAGTGATACTAGAGTAACATCACAATGGCGACTGATGTGTGTTGATTTGTACCATTCTCTTTTATGCAATTCAATTCATTCCTACCATATACAACACGATAATTTATTACACTATCGATGCGTAAAAAAGCTGTCCACTTTATAAAGAAGTTCGCTTTATAGAGACATTACCTATGAGAATTTGACTGTAAATCCATCCAGTTGTACGTGGAGTATGTATGGAGTACTTTTTTTATAGTGTACGCTTTATAGAAATTTCACCTGTACTGTAGTCCATTTTTGTGCTATTGACTTTTTTTTACCAAATTGTCGAGTAAAGTGTAAAGACCAAAATTAATTTGTTTAAATGATCATGCCATAATAATATGGTATAATTGGTCTAGTTATAATGTTGACAACCAAGAACTGTCTTTGTAAAACAGAGAACTATGACACTTTGGGGCCATCGTAGGCCCCGGTGACTAACTTCCAAATGCTTGTTAGAAGGTTATAGAATATTTTGAAATTTAGGTGGGTGCTTATTTAGAGTTAATCGGTCATTTAAGGTAGGAATATCTTATTACATTTTTATACATCATGCCCATTATGATGGTATTCTGTTTCGTTTGATATTTCGTTTGATATCCAGGTATAGTATTATAGTATTTAAAAAGCAAAAATTTACATTCACAAATTTTACATTCACAAAAATTTACATTCACAGAAATCCAATTCAGATTCTAATCCCTTTTGTAACATGAAAGTTTGTCACAAAGTTCCTACCAGAAAGAACTGTAAAAATCACAGAACCTATCTTGTATATGTTCAATGTGCCATGTATCTCCGGGCAATGTGAACGAGAGTCCTATCCGATTTAAGATCAACATGCCAAAGAATATAGTGTGAACATGTTCAATCCGTAAAGCTCTTGTTTTAAATTTATTTCGTCTGACGTGGAATAATCAACTACAAAAACGAACAAATAAATGCATACTAGTGAAGATTGCATCTTGTTACTATGGTTACTTTATCTTTTTTCATATCTCTATCTTTTAACTGTATATTTTCTTAATATTTTGCAGTAAAAGGTAGAAAGTTGTCTATAGTCATATTTTTTATAACAATCTATAGGGTTGAATACGTTTAGTTGAAGAGTCAACTAAACGTATCCTTATTATTATCCTTGTTATCTAGTTAGCTAATTTTTTTATACCTATATGTTGTACTGTAGATAGGGAGAAGAACCATTATATATAAATGGAACCCAAATAAATGATTAATAATAATAATAACGTTTAAAGTAACGCTAAGCACTGCGCCGAGAAATGTCATGAATCCGTAGGAAAAATATAATAACGGATGTTTTAGCCAATCACTACTCCGTTGAAATATAATAACGGATGTTTTAGCCAATCACTACTCCGTTGAAAAACAGGAATAATAAGTGATCATTACTAGAATGATTAAGTTATGAAATCAGTAAAACAATACAATGCATAAAAACGAGGCGAAGCTTCATAATACGGTCATAATACTGTTTTTAAACAGAAATTCGGGAAAGGTCTACAGACCTTTGAATAGATTCATTCGCCTTTCGGTAGATTATCAACATTTGAGTGTTAGATTAGTATAATCCGTTGTTATGCAAATTTGACAGTGTAATGCCAATATGAAACTCTCCTACACAGAGGTCTTTCTCCTCCATTGTATTTGCATTTCCAATATATCTCCTCTTGTATTCTGAATAGCAAATATTTAACTTCCACAAGGGAGTGAGCGCAAACGTTAATTTATTATTTAACAGCGAAGTATTCTGTACACACATTTCAAACTTTGTATTCACCATACATAAAACCTGTGTTGCAGCTGGGCTACTCTCTGTATAAACCTGAAACAGAAACTCAGAAACTACTTTCTTTTTTTTTTTCTTAAAAACATTTTGGACGTTATAATGAGTGATATCACTGGAGAACAAGCTCAAAAATGCATGAATGCAGCCATCGCAGAAGCCAAGAAGTTGGGTGTTAAAATGAACATCTGTTTGGTCGATGCTGGAGCGAACATGAAAGCCTTTGCAAGGATGGATGGAGCTTGGTTGGGAAGTATCGACATTGCTGTAAAGAAGGCGAGGACAGCTCGCTTATTCGATATGGATACATACAAGATTGGTCAACTATCTCAACCGGGTGGTGAACTGTTCAACATCGAGCATAGCAATGGTGGATTGATAACATTCGGTGGCGGTGTCCCCATAAGTGTCGGTGGTGTGATTGTTGGAGCTATTGGTGTGTCTGGAAGTTCTGTCTCCAATGATGAAAAGGTTGCAAAGGCTGGTGCCGAAGCTGTCTAAATAATAACTTCGTTACCGACCGTGCACTTCCAAGTGTACCATTTTTGATTTTGTTTTTATTGAAAAGATAAAAATTAACCAATTCTTTGAGCTAGAAAAAATACTTTTGCTCAAAGGGGATGTATATGTTAGGCATTTTAAAAATGTAAAATTTCTTATGTTGTGGTACATAGAAATACGAGAAGAGAAAGAATAACATCGCCGAATATGAATATGATTTTATTGTTATTTTAGAACTATTGACTCTACGCGTGTCCCTAGATTCCATGCTTTTTCGCGTTTGTCGGCATTTCAAACATCTCATATAATCAAAACGAGATAATTACCGACAATTCCCATGACTTTCCCTACCAAATAATTAGGGTTTCCCCTGACATGTCTGATCGGTTAAGAAAAAATTTTCGAGTTTTCTATTCAGTTTCAACATTTCTTTATATTTCGAAGAAAATTCCAAAAACTTTACAAAAGTTTGCTGAGTTTTTCTTGGAGGATAGTTATAAACTTTTCTTCGGCAAGAAAGAATAATTGACCGTCACTAGCATTTATGGCCCTTCCCAGTCACAGTTATTTTACAATGATGGTTCCTGTCAGTCTTCAGAAAGTAGAAAACTGTTTTGACAAATTTTCCCGACTTTCCAAGTGGGAGATGGCCAATTACTTCTCCATCATCTCTTTTGACAGCTACTGCATATTAGTCAGTTTATTTGTTGGTTCCATGAAACCCTGTAACTCATTTCCGACTGAGGGGGTCCAATTTTTCGTTTAAACGTGATAACCCATGACGAAGGCATTAATTTCATAGGATTTTAGTCTTACAATTGGCATTTCTTCGCAGGATAGAATGCCTTCTAACTTTACTTCGCCCGCTTCCATGTTTTTCATCTTTGAAAAGATTTTTCCCTTACCAAGAGAATTTCGAAAGCTTAATACAAGAAAATCGAACGTTTTCGATTCGATTCTTTCGAAAACACAGGTTCTTAAAGCCCTATTTACATCAACAAAGGAATCGAAGAGACCTAAAATATTTTTTATCTGATTTTAGGTATGGTATATCGTTTAAAAATATTGCTGGGGAATCAAAATCTGTACCTGATGAGATCACAGCACCGTGGAAAGAAACTACATTACCAACCATCCTCTCCCGCTATCCCTTAGAAAACATATTCATTGCAGATGAATTCGGGCTATTTTACCAGTGTTTGCCAAACAAAACCCTTCACTTAAAGGGAGAAAAGTGCTCTGGGGGGACCACAGTAAAGTTCGGTTCACTGCTTTAGCCGCTGGGAATGCCTTTGGAGAGAGACTACCTATGTTTGTCATTGGAAAGTCTGTTAAACCTCGATGTTTTAAAGGCGTTAAAACTTTGCCTTGCCGATACCGTGCTCAGCATAAAAGTTGGATGTTTGGAGAGCTTTTTCGAAGATCGAAAATTTGCCGTGTCTAAGAGAAAGATACATTGATCATTGATAATTTCACGACTCACCCGCATGTGGAAAGTCTTAAATGGGTCGAATTGATTTTCCAAACTCAAACACAACATCTCATACACAACCTATCATTCGAGCTTTGAAAGCTAAATATCTAAGCGTTGAAGAAGAATGTTAAAGAAAGCATGGGATACTATCTCAAACCAGACATTCACCAACTGCTTCAGAAAATCGGAGAAGGATGCTGAAAAGGCAATGAATGAAGAGGATGATCCGTTTAAAGGGCTAGAAGATCCAGATTCTGGGTGCTGATCTCTCAATTCTGAAAGGAAGATTTGCTGATCAAATCGACGCTGACATCTCACTTGACAATTACGTAGATTTCGACATCGAAGTAACCACATCACACGGTAAACTAACAAATGCTGAAATAATCGCTGAAGTAACTGGAACCCAAGAAGAAGACGACGACCACGAAAACGAAGAAAGCGACGGCGAACCAATCGCTACAACTCAAACAGCGCCAAGTTTGGTTTGGTTATAGATGTTGGTTAACGAAATTAAAAATAGCAAATTAAAAATTAAATGGTTAATGATAAAAAAAAAATTATTAACATTCTTTCGCATTGTTCCTCCACAGAATGAAATTGCCATACATGATCGATGGCCATCTAAGTTGATTTGGGGTAGCGGACCAATAAAACCTTTTGGTGATAAAATCATAACAAAAGACTTCTTTGGGTGGATTGTAGGACAGTTTTGACGGGCCCATCCAAACCATCCATTGTACCATCGACCCATGAAGCAGTTGTGTCATCAGCAAAAAGATCTTCCTCGTGTTCCTGAGATTGATCTGGTAGGTCGTTTACAGTGACTAAAAAGATCCTAATAAAGACCCTTGTGGTGTGCCAGTGTCTACGTCCTCATACTCAGAGTTTCGACCATTCACAGTTGTCATTTGTTGTCGATTTGCCAGGTAGTTGGTTATCCATTCAAACGGTTCACCGGTAATACCACATGCAATCAGTTTTTTCTTAAGTTTTTTCTTTAAGGCTATCGAAGGCCTTGCGAAAATCCAAGAAAAAGGCAGCAACAAACAAGTTTTCATCAAGACTTTTCTTCCAACTTTTTTTAGAAGCGCTAATTGGGTTGACCGGTACAGTGTAATCGGGAATATCGGAAATATCGGACTACACAGAAAACCTTGAACAAACTGCAACCTTAGCGAGGGACAAGGTTGGGACGAGGTTGCATACTCGAAAGAAAATTATTTTTGGCCATTTCCGACTTTCCTCCGTAGATAAGTCTAATTATAACGAATAGTTGATTTAAATTGCTTAAAAGGGGAGATAAATATAATTGGATTGTGATTGTCGATTTGACAAGCATTGACGATTAAGATATTCTGATTAAGAACAACGGTTAAGATTATAAACTTCTTTTATACTTCCGGTGTTGTAGAAGGGAGATGACGAACGTCTATTAAAAAATACATCTTATATCAACGTCCGTGATAAATAATTTATAACTTGTCTTATTTATTTATTTGTTTATTTATTTATTTATTTGTTTATTAAATATGATTATTAATATAGGGAGAAGAACCATTGTAATATATGGAATTCGAAAACTTTGATAATAATAATAATAATAATAATAAAAAAATGATATATTTATCTATTTTTAACAGTATCAGAACATTGTCCAATACAGCGCCCCATAACATAATAATGTGTGCGCCCTTCATTGCATAACGTGGAATCATTTATTTTAAAGGTTCTCCTTGTGAGTGACAAACATTTATTTAGAGCACTGACTGTTCTTAACTGTTGCAACAATATCAAACTTGGGGCACAACTTAACATAAACATTATATTAATGTTGTTCCACTCGCTTTGGAACTGAATTGAATTGTTTTTTTTTGTTTCAGATAATAAACATAGCAGCAGTTTATAATATACCAATAATGGCTGAAAATAAAAAAGTTGCATTAATTACTGGCGTTACTGGGCAGGTAAGACTGATAATATAAGAAATTTTTGTGTTTCCTTACTAGAACACCTCAACCCCACAATGATTCCTTGAATACAGAAAACTTCAACAACATTGACAAAATCATTTGAAAAACAGTTTCATTGCACATTTATAAGAACACAAAACTTAAGAACATAAGGCTTTGGAAGGCCTAAAAGTTATGAACATGCTAAGAATATTCGAGGCTTAGGAACGTTTGTTTTAATGAAATATTTTTACATTTTACAAGAAAACGCCATTATAATAGTCGAACAAGTATATTATCACCATGTTGTTTATCAACTCAACTCCATTAAAATCGGAAATGTCAACCAAGTCCGTTGAATGGTGTTTAATAGTGTATAACTATAAGAACATAATTAAGAACATTTTTAGGTTTCAAAATTGGAAAGTTAAAAAAGTTCGAAGGCTTCATCATTGTTGAGTGTTCGTATAAAAAAAGCCATGTATATACTTGACAGAAAAATTTATCCTGTTCTTGTTTAGGATGGTTCATATTTAGCAGAATTTTTGTTAGAGAAGGGTTATGAAGTTCATGGACTCATTCGCCGTTCCAGTTCTTTTAACACAGGACGTATTCAACATCTTTATAAAGATAGGACAGCTCATTTAGAAGGAAGTATGCAGTACATTATGAACCATTAATATTGTTACAACCCTTGGTAATGGTGCCATGACTTCATTATTATGTAAAACTGTACAAGAAAATCTTTTGTGTTTTCATGTAAAAATTCATTCATTCGTAAATAGTTTCTTTTGGGCTGTTTGGCAGACCTTTGATGTCTTTTCTTTCATTTTTTCTTTCAGAATCTCACTTATTTTAACTTGCAGTTATTCAAAAATTATGTTATTGTTCCTTTCCATTCAGGATTACTGATTTTCTAGTGAATTTTATTTCTTACTTTATGTAAGCTGTTATTGACTAATTCAAGTCCTTGTTTGTTTGAACCAGTTCGCTTATGGAAAAAGTTAAAAACAACTCCTGAAAATCTTCAAGAGGAGGAATGTTTTCTATAGGAATGGCAAGCAATATATCATCTGCTATTTGAATAAAAAAACACTCCCCCACAGACATTTTGTAGATCTTGTCCACTGGGTTGAATTTGATGACTTGCCTAACACTGATGCTGGTTGCCTCAGACAATTGTGCAAGTATTATGTTTTGCCACTGATGGAATCTGTTCTGATTTTTTAGATTTGCATCTTCATTATGCTGATCTTACAGATTCATCAAGCCTATTAAACATTGTTAGTAAGGTAATTGTGACCAAGCTATTGTGAAATTTCTTTTAATTCAATGCACTTTTTTGTTTTTTTATCAGAAAAGACTTTGTAAAGAACAACTAAAGCTAAAGAATGATAAAAAAAAGTAATTGAGAAAATAAGGCAACGACTTTGTGTATCACTGTTTTAAAGAACAAACTGACATCTCTAAGAAAGCTAACTTTCAGCAAAACTGACGACGGCCCAGGTCTTTTTCATGGATAGTGATACACACGAAGTATCATTTTTTATGCGATTTTCGAGTTGCTTACATCTCATTTCATGGTGAGGTGTTACTTTAAATCAGGTAGAGGTAAAGGTGCTTCTACAGCTTATAGATGTAAGGTCAGGGTATGAATTAGCATCTGTAATGTAATAAACAACTTCAGCACAACAACAGCTACATGGTTATAAAAAATTCACATGGTCTGATTATTTACATTGTACAAATCCCATTTTAGTTCTTCTTTTAACGAAACTACTTTTTTCCCTAATTCGTGGTAACAGTGAAAGTTCTTTAACAGGGAGCTAAGTTAAAAAATTAGTTAGGTTGACGTCAGAAATTATCAAAAGTACGATATATATCATGACGTATTCAGCTTTTGAAGAAAAAAATTCTTTGTTTGATTTATTCTTTTATTTTGCAGTCTTGAGAATAAATATAGAAAAAAATTTCATTCCGGTAAAACAGGTGGCAACATACACAGTCACCGATTGTCTTGCCTTTAAATACAAAAAGATTACATGATGATCATTGAGCCATCATCATTATTGGTCTCCTCTGAATATGTAAATGTATATCCCAAGCTGTATATTTTACCATATACCATTTATATATTTGAAATAAATAGCATGATAAATAACATACTACTATATTATACTATTTTTTTATCTAAAAAAAATTCTATATATTTGATGCTTGTTGTAACTTTATTAACTAACGACATTGTATTGAAAATGGCCAAAGTTATGGCCAAAAGCTCTCACAAATAATTATAACAGATGTGTCAATAACCTGTTGTTTTTATTTCTAACATACTGCTACTCTTATGCAAGTTGGTTCCTTTCATTTCTTTTTGGTTCATCTTCAGGCAAAGCCTTCAGAAATTTATCATTTAGCAGCTCAAAGTCATGTCAAGGTAAGTTTGAGTCGGTTAGTAGCTTTTACCAATATTTCCTAATAGGAACATGATGATAAGATTAAGTAAGGTCATTTTAATTTTAAAAATAAATTTTGAACTTAAAGAAATCAAATGTCACAGCATTTGTTTTGATAATCTATTATTCTGTCAATAAATTCTTGATTGTAAATAATGCGGCAAAATTTTTGTTTCTTGTTTTACGGTCATGTTTGAAATTTCTTAATGTTCAGTACTGAGTGTTTTGGTGTTATAGGCATATTTGAGGTGTTAAGTATAACAACAATATAATAATACATTTCTTACTCCATGATAGCAGGTTTTGTCTCGTTTTCAACCTGAGTAATGATTACTATACCTCAAGGAAAAACTGGTGTAAGAAGTTCTTTTACCATGCTTTTAAGTATGTGCAACAATTACTAACATTAGAAATGAAGTGAAACCTGCTCTGAAGATTTATGGAAACATAGAAAATATATGGAAAGCAAGAAAATTACCAACTTAATTGTGTTTATTAAGTTTCTATTTGTTTATTGTTCTCTCTTTTTAAGGTTTCATTTGAGTTGGCGGAATATACTGCTGATGTTGATGCCATGGGCACTCTCAGATTATTAGAAGCAATTAAAATTTGTAATTTAATGGATCAAGTTAAATTTTATCAGGTCAGTAAAAGATAAAATATTGGATAACCTATAATACTGCCAGAGCTTTGATTTTGTGTCTTTAAGTTAATGAGCCATATTTATATATATTGTTATATTGCTTAATCATCAGATTTGATACTGAGACAACCATACACAGATTTTGAAGACTCATCCCAGTGGGCAAAATCTTCAAAAAGTCTCTGTAGAGGAGTGTTTTTTTATTGAAACAACAGGAGGTGTACTGTATACATATTTTGAAGGTTCTTGGATGCAAATGTGTAAGACTTTAAGAATCTGAAATTCTGTTGAAACTTGATTTCAGAATATACGGTATCTGTAGGTGGATTTCAACAGGACTAGAGAACCTTGAAGGCTTGAACCATCTCTTAATTCCTGTTTTTGCACTGTGTTGCATAGGAAAAAGGTTAAGCTCAGATCAACTATCTACTGAGCAGTATTTTGACAAAAACAGAATAATTTATTGACAGTATTTTGTTCTATTCTTGTGTCAAGAAGGCTGAGTTAAAATCTTTTTTGTAAATCCAATGCAAATGTAATTCATACAACTACTTTAATGTCAGAAATTTTCGTGAATTTTGCGAATGGACATCCGATTCACAAAATTAAATTCCCACGAAAAAATATATTTCTTTGATTGGCAAAAAAAATATTCTCGCAAAAAAGTCTTTTTGGTGATTCACGAAAATAAATTTTCCTGATAGCGATGGAACTAGTTTCGATATCTTTAATGAGGAGTAATTGTAATTTGTTCAAGGTTCAAATGAGTTAAAGATAATGTTCAACATTAACCATCTTTCCTCTTATACAAGTCAATTCCAAAAAATAAACAAATTGTGACAATTTTCCAGAATAAGTGCTCCAAAAATGTTTTATTTTTCATCATTCGCGAAATTAAGTTCTTGAAAAAAAATTTGAAATCTGTCACTTCCGTAAATTTGCGAAAATTATTTCTCCCTAAATCTGCAAAATTTCTTCCTTCAAAAATTTCTGACATTAAAGTAATTGACTGTTTAAACTGACATACAGAACAGCCCGAAAGAAACTTTATGTTTTCGCAAAAGGTAATTAGCTTTCGCGAAGAGTCACTATCTTTAGAAGTTTCAAAAAAAATCGCGTTGAAAACGTAATGATTTCATGTAACAGATTAAAATCTACACAAAAATCTAGAATTTCTTTCGGGCATTACATGTACCAAATACATATAATGCAAATTTATTCATGATAACGAAATCTGTTTTTTTTTTAATTTTATGGCTTTAAATTTTATGGCTAGGCATCTACTAGTGAATTGTATGGAAAAGTTGCTGAAATACCACAGACTGAAAAGACCCCTTTTCATCCCAGATCACCATATGGTATTATTTTATGTTTACATATTATAATTCTTCTGTTATATCAACAAAGTTTGATCATGTATGAGCAGATTTTTAATTCACGTTATTGGATTTGACATGTCAATTTCAACATTTTAAAAGTTAGACATGTTCAACCAATCAAATTCTTTAAAATTATAGCAAAATGAGTTTAACATTATGTTATGTTGACTTTTTAAAATAAATTGAGCAAATTGTCAACAATTTGATTTCAACAAAGTGTTGGAACTTAAGATTTCCCTCTGAAATGTTTTTAAAGGTGTTGCGAAACTGTACGGTTACTGGATTGTGGTCAATTACAGGGAAGCTTATGGGTTATATGGTTGCAACGGAATATTATTCAACCATGAAAGCCCTAGAAGAGGTATATTATGCTTTTTCTACAAAAATAATTTAACATGACAACCAGTTGAAGTTTTGTAGCGACTCCTATTGTTTTGTTGCAGGAGAAACATTTGTAACTCGGAAAATAACTCGGGCTGTTGCAAAGATACATCTTGGCCTTCAAGAAGAGGTACAAATAGTCTTCCATTTTGATTTTTGGTAAAGTTATCAGAGGTGCTGGTAAAAATAGCAAAATTAAAATTGTTTACCAGAACCTTAATTTTTCAACGTTTGTCATTTTATACTCCCTTTTGCCAAAATGGGCGTAAGATTGGCGCACACGTGGGCGTCTGTTACTGAATTTGACTGATTTCTAATTTGTAGCTCATACTTGGTAACCTTGA
The DNA here is from genome assembly GCA_039566895.2 of Turritopsis rubra. Classification (NCBI taxonomy): domain Eukaryota; kingdom Metazoa; phylum Cnidaria; class Hydrozoa; order Anthoathecata; family Oceaniidae; genus Turritopsis; species Turritopsis rubra. The sequence goes on along the minus strand of CM077617.1, from coordinate 6,372,592 downwards.
TTCAGTTCGTGATTGGGGTCACGCTAAAGACTATGTTGTGGTGGGTATCTGTTCCTTAGATTCAACTGTCTTGAGTGTCGATAAGACCATGTTGCCAGTAACTGAGTGTCAGTTCTTGTTCTCAATGCATTCAGGCCATGTGGTTGATGCTCCAACAAGACAAGCCGGATGATTATGTTGTGGCCACCGGTGAAACACACACAGTTCGGGAGTTTGTTGAACACGCCTTCAATTTGGTGGATGTGAACATACGGTATTCATTTTTTATTTTCTATGAACTTTCTTTACCTTGTATTGTATTCGTGTAAAAAGGGAAGTTCTATACAAACATGTTTCCCCCACCCACCACTGTTGCTTTGTTTTTCCCATTGGTAAGTTCAGTGACTGAAGGCGCAAAAACTTCCGGATTTGTAACGCCATTGACTTTCTTTCAGTTTTTGATCAGTGCAACGATCTTTGTATTTTAATGCCTATTTTCGTCAAGTTAAAAGAAAAGAAAAGTATTTTAGGAAATTTATAATTTCTTTCGTCACATTTTGGTTTCAATCGATAGATGACAGATAGACTTCTTTCGACAAATTCTATACAATGGAAAAAAGCAGTGTGTTTCTCTACCTATTTGAGACCATAAAACTTCTCCGTGAAAAATCTTTAAAAGTGTTTGAATAAACGAGACATAACCTGGCCTGAACTCTCACTGACTCAAACAAAAAATTTAATTAAGTCTTTGAATTACGCATTTCCAGGTGGGAAGGTAATGGAGAAACTGAAGTTGGCTACGATGCTAAGACGAACGTGGCTCGTGTACGAGTCAGCTCCAAGTATTATCGACCTGCAGAAGTTGTAAGTTTGTATTGTCAGTTGTTATAGCGACATGAAGAACACAGTGTAAGGTGCTCTTTATCACCTTGGAAACAGATAGATAAAATATAAGGCCTAATATGCACGGAATATGATATTCTTCACTATTCGTTTCATTGCGGATTTTTTTGTTCATTTTACGTTAGGACTATTTGCATGGTAACCCGGAAAAAGCTGAGAAAACTCTTGGATGGAAGCGAAAAGTGGCTTTTCCGGTAAGTAGTGTTTTATTCAAATTATATCGAACGTTCGTTTTAACCATCAGCCAATCAATTCTCGTCAACAATTATCAACCAATCAATTCACACATACCGTTTGTTTTTAATCATGGTGGCCACCCTGGGTTAGCCAATAAGAACGCTGATATTCTTGTCTATTGTAAAGATCAGCCAATACCGTCAAAGAAATCAACTCTTTCTTCAATAGGATCTTGTCAAAGAAATGGTCACTGCTGATATTGCATTAATGAAGAAAAATCCAGAAGCTTGAAAAACAAAAAAACATCAATGGAAATACCTGTTGGATTTTCCACCGTGTAAATCATCCAGATTTTTTCTGTGCAATCTATGAAAATATTTAACTTATTGAAATGAATTTTTCCCATGACTTTTGGGAGATCAGGCGTAAGAAAATAGTGTTCATCTGTCCTGGTTTTCTTATCTGTCTGTTAGACCTAAATCATTACTTTGTTGAAACAAAAGGGATTTTCCTCTGTTGCCAATCTTGTTTATGAATTTGAGAACGCACAAAGTAAGGCCCCAGTTTCCACTGTCTCTATTTCTATAGACTGACAATTTTAAACAGTATTTCAATAAGAAGTTGGTTTATTTGATGGACGAGATGTGATGGGTATGTGAATCTAGACTTTATACATTAGAATCTCTATAAAGCGACCATATCCGTATAACGGACACATACTCCATGTACGGATGGATGGATTTACAGTCAAATTCACATAGGTAAAGTTTCTATAAAGCAGACACCTTTTTCATACACCGTTAAAAGAGATTTCATTGTAGCTGCGAGGGACGTTTATAGAGATTCCACCATAGTTATAAAGGGCGGGCAAAGTTTCAGTAATCCTATTATTTCACCAATTTTTTCTAACGTAGATAATGTAGTTAGGTATATAATAATTATCATGAAACATGAAAATTCTGGAACTGTTTTTTTCTCTAAACTTCATTCCCTGTTCCAATCATGAAATTTTCTTAAAAAATTGAAAATAATGAGGAGGAGTTCTTGCACCCTTTTTACGCCCGTCTTTATTGGTGCTATTTTTCAAAGTTTTGTGCAACGAAGATAATAAAAATGTATTTAATATTTCTAGTTATGTTATATGCAATTCTTCAAAACGTTACTTGGTTCTATCTATTTTCTTTTCTTAACAATCCTCACAGAATCCTTTCTGCTATATATTTAGACATAGCCTTTATTGAAGCATACCGGAAAACGAGGACGGAGGACCCTTAAGGAGGACCCAAATTGAATGTGAGTGAATAATAGGCTGCTGAAATACACAATCATGTCGACATATATTAACAGTAGCGACGATGGTTGACGAGTTAAAAACTGGTTTAAAGGCATATCAGTTCGATATGGTCTTCCCAGGGTCTATTTTAATTTCATGGGTCCTACAAAATTATTAAGCTAGAGAATGTGCAAACAGAAAGGAATAACCTGTTCACCAAAATTTTAGTATTTAAGTGTAACAAACTACTATGGCTAACCACTCATCAAAAAAATATAATTTTTACGAGAAAGCTCTGGTAAAAGTTTACCAGAGTGTCTGTGAAGACTCCATGTTGTTTTAATGTGAAAACGACGACGTATTGTTGTAATAATACAGACCAGCTAACTTTCCACGGTCAACAAATTAAAAAAATGCGCGATTAGTAAAAATACTAGCTGCCCGGGTAAAAACGTTTTTCCGATGCAATTCTCGTTCAGTACAGTGCAAAAGAAACTTTACGTGTCCGCGTAAGATAATTATCTTTCACGAAGGATCGGTGTTATTTTCATGTCCAGTTCTATCGCATGTCTAAAACAAACTGCGTAGAATACAAAATATTTTTAACTAGTATCCCGGGTAAAAACATTTTACAGGTTCATTTTCCCCATGAGTTACTGCATCCACCACCCGTGCTCTTCCTCTTTCAAAATATAAGGATAACGAAAAATGTCTGGTCCGCATAATTCATCAGCGTGGAGACTTCCCTGACGAGTGTTCGAAGTCAAAACTTTCTACACACCGATCCAACGCGCGGATGCATATCTCACTTGTTCAGCGATAGCAGTCAACGGCTGTCAAAGGCAGATAGTTACTCTGTTTTAAATTTTTTAAATCCACAGTTTAAAATTTATCCCAGAAAGAACTTGAGTGTTACTTCAGGACGACTGTTTCCTCTCATTCTCAAAAAAATGCTGAACTTATATTACAAGCTTGAATCTATTTATATCGATCAAAAATAAAATACATTTCACCATTCACAACAACAACAAATGATAGAAACTCGAACTGCAGGTGGTATTTATAACGCATTCAATCTTCTAAAAGTTGATATAAAATTATTGGATGTATGAAGTTTTGCTGAGCCAGGACATAAGTGCCCGTGAATCTACTACAAAAACATCAAAGCCATCTCAAGAGTGGGGGTAAGGGACAATTAAAAGTGTCATTGGGCTTATGTTTGGTTCTTGTATGTAAATTAAAATCTAAATATTTTCTTTCAAAAATAGTCAAACTGGATCGATCGGTGGTGTGTATGGAAAATTTCGACACACCAATCCATTCCACGAAAAGTCTACCTAGCCTACGTAACCTATGCGATGAACGCAGGCTGTATGTTCACTTTGTTTTTTCGGTGGAATGGATCGGTGTGTAGAACGTTTTTACCAACTCAAAATGCGTGATACCCTGGGTAGTTCGCCTTTAAAGAGTAAAAGTCAAAAGTCACAAAGGATTAACATAGAGTAAGATAGAGCAAAAAGTTTAAAGTCATATGATGTTTCGTATGCCGTCAAGTGAGAGGAATGAGAAGGGTGCGACGAGTAAAAGTCAACCTCGAACCCAGGGTCTCTTGTCTTTTCGATATACGGATATGGCGGCATTCGACAAGAAAAGACAAGAGGCCCTGGGTTCGAGGTTGGAGTAAAAGTGTAACATTCGATAAAAACTTGACGATAACTCCCCTCTTCAAAGTATGCATAACTTCCCTTTTCAAAGTATGCAAAAGGCCCACTTCCTAAAAATGTCAGAATATAGCAATATCAGAATTAACTTATATGATCCAGGAAGGGAACTCTGACAATATTGCTTTTAAAATTTATCTTTCACAGACTAGCGAAAAATATTTTCTTGTTATTGATATTGTCAATCACGGTAAACAGAGCACGGAACGTGTTTATTTTGTAGCCTGTTTTTTATTACTTACATCTGTCTTGGTCTTCTGTTACAGTTTGCATATTTTCGTTAAAAAAGTCTTATTTAAAAAAAACGCTAATCAAAATTTTGTGTTTCTTTTTTAAATAGCTGTTTTCATCGTGTATTTTCAGTATTTCAGTATAACGTGTTGAAATGTGCACGCATAAAGAACACTTTTTCTCAATTATTTGTAATTGTAAGGAATTACAATTAATGCGCATGTTCAATAATACCGTACGTGCTTAATGCACGTATTAAGGGTCAATCATGAAAAAAAACACGAAAATTTTTATTCTTGGAAATGATATTAGATTACCTTTTATCTTTTAAATGCAATAATTACTTTTTTGAAATAAGTTCTCATTTCTTGGGGGAAAAAAGAGTATAAAATTTCCTGTTTTTTCTACGCGAGCTCTTGCAGAAATTTTCACACTGCGAGTTGATCTGTCAATCTGAATAATAAGCAAAGTAGTTAATTATTCATAACACAAACATCCTCATAAAGAAATAAAGAAACAACATAACAATAAAACACCTGAAAAGAAAAATCCATTGATTTTACTCACAATAGGTGAGATCATTTCTATGACAACAAATGCTTCAAACATCTGTTATCTTCTCATTTTTTAAAAGCCATTTTCTCAATTATAAAATTTTTGTTTTTTTAGCGAGAGCCCTCCGGAAAAAAAGTGTCCCGTGACATCAGAAAATAATATTGGATGAAACGTTGGATCGGTTTGCGCCCGCCTTTAGATCTTAGTTTTTCGTGTTGTTTTCGATTCCTTCTTCTCACGAGTATGATAAATAAACGTTTAGCTCTTCATCGTACGATTACAAAAAATGAACAAGAATTTCTTGTGCACCACATTATAGCATACTCACTAGGCGCTTAAGAGCACTAACATTATGCCCACTGAGATAACCCTGATAACAACGACGACGAAGAGAATGTAATGAAGGATGTCGGATGTCTTGTAGTAATTACACACAGTGGCAACAAACCGGCGAGAATAAACACCTTGATGGAGAGCAAATTTAATGAACATGGTTTTGATTTCTGTATAAAATGGAAGTAACAGTTGCTTTGTTTGCTTCTAAAGCGAAATTGTAGTCATGGGAAAAAGGGGCCCATGAAGTTAGGCCATAGATCAGTGGACTCAACCGAATTGCATGATGGCATCATATTAATTAAAAGACGATCAATTGACTGTTGTGTTTGTTTACATTTTCTTGTTGTTAACGCGACGTAATTGTGCACTCTGATAAAGGTCATTAATTATGCACTCTGATAATGGTCATTAATTCCTCTATTTTATATAATATAAGGAACGCTATATAGAATCTTTTCTACTATTTAAGGAGTGATTTTAGAGAGAAATTAGCTTAGTTTCTTAAAAACGTCAATCAACACAATGAAATGGTTCATTTCGTAAATAAAGATTTTCCTTGTTTCATTTTATGGTTTCATAAACTACTTTCACTGAAAAAACAAAAGATCTTTTGGTCATTTGATTCGTTTTATGACGTTCTAAAATTGCAGCGCTTGCCAAATTTTAGTTTCTGATTAATGGCAGGAAATGAAAGAAACGAAATTTGTTTTTAAAAACCTTTTCTAATCGAATTCTGAAATCTGAACTTCTGAAATCTCTCTAGTCTTTCTATTTACCTGAACGAAATAAGATAATGATAAGATAAATATTGAATATAGAAAGAGATTCTCCCCGCCTTTTACTTTCCTTTTCTAGCAAATCAAATGATACCTCCCACATCATGTACGTGGCTGTATGCACGACTGTTAAGGCCACCTCACACTTCTATAAAACATATTTCCCTCAATATATTTTTTGATTACAAATAATATTTTGTACAATTATGTACAATTCTATTGTATATCACACGTTTGCAGCATATTTAGTAAATTCCCACACATTAATAATTCTTATTAGAACATATTTTTGAAATAATCAATATTTTTTCAATCAAACATATTTGATTTAGGGGCTGTTTACATAAGAAACGACGTGTGTTTGTTTTAATCAAAAATTTTAAATTAGTGAAAATGATTGATGTGGTAAAACAAAGAAGAAAAAACTACGCTTTCAGATAAACTTTGAGTATCGTACATAAGCCTTATGTACGATACTGAAAGTTCATCTGAAAGTTCATCACATTTCATCGTATGTTTATTTTTCAAAAACTTTATTGTTTATTATGCCGACATTATACATCGAGGCCATCTCCCTTACCGGGCTAGTCCCTTAAAAAGGGTACTTGTTCAAAATTGTACCAAAATATTGTACAATATATCATATAAGGGGCCTATCATAAGTGCCTTTTACATTTATACAATTATAATTATACAAGGGTTTGCACACAAATATATTGTACAAGTGGAAGGAGGCCTTTATGATTGGTATAAGATGACATTTAAATTTATAGAGACATTAAAGACAATATGTTGTTACAAATACCGCCGGAGGTACCACCTCGTGTTGACATCATCATTACTGATGCAGACCTTTTAGTTACTTCTATGAAAGTCATCATTAAAAGCAACAAAAATAGTAGATTATATTTATGACTAACGATAATTCACGAGCTACTTTTATGAAGATCAAACAATTCAACAATTCCTTTTCTTGTCTCTCACCTGTTGTTATTGTTCATGCTTATGTGCTGAGATCATCATGATGTCAGATTTTGCTATATTTATAACAACACATTGTCTTTAATAATTCACCAGCACAATATTATCTCCAGATGTCTGAAATTATTTTTGAAAACTTCAAAATTAATTTATTTTTCAAGCTCGTGTGTTGTTGGGCGAAGCAATTATGCATAAAACAACTTTTTCAACTGTACGTAATAAACTCTACTAGTGATGAACCACGAGAAGAAATGAAAAGAGGAAGCTGAGATATGGAGATTAATTATTTATGAAAAACAATTGGTGGACAAGTTCGTGCAGCGTGCAGCGACTTCGTGTATCGAACGTGCAGTACGGCACACGTTAATTTCTATAAAAGCTGTACGAGTTTGTCTCTTACATCAATCTGTTGTCAAACGTTATCAAACGAAAGAAAGAATATTAAATCGTTCGTTTATTTTCAACAACACCACGGTTCGGGTAATTATGGGTTTATTTGTGAAGGCTTTTCAGCACACAGAGGTAAACGAATTTTTGTTTTTAGAGCTTTTAAATTAGTGAGACATTTATGAACAGATGCTATGAAATAGGAATTTCAGAAGACGGCCGGCCCTCATTTCACTTCTGTCTGTTAAAAAAATCTATATGTTTTAAGATGTTCAAGCCGAAGTGAAAGTTCACGCCGGAGTAATTTCACTTGGGTGATTTGGGAATGATTTTAACGTGTAAACACGAAATTGCAGCAATGTTATACAGAAATAATAATTTCCATTTCACGCCGGTGTGATATATAACTCAATTCACTCTGGAGTGGACGTTCTATGTAAACAAACAAAAAAATTTCAATTACTTAAATTCAAAGAATAAATTTCACTTCCGTTTAATTTATTGTTTGTTAGTTTGTTTTTTTTTGTTTTTTTTTACAGAATCGTTATCTATATGAATTGTTCTTTAATGTTCCTTAATTCGATTATATATTTATATTTAGATTTATATATATTTAGATTTATCCCCTCATTGGTATAGTTGGACTAGCTGCTGTAATGGGCGTAGGTTCTCTGGCAAGAGCAGCACGAACTTCTGATGTTATGTAAGTTCGTCGTTTTATTTTTGTTTTGTTTTTTTCCGACAAAAATTAATTGATCGTTGGGGTGGGTCGTCTACCTTCTTGAGGACAGAAATTTTCGTCAGACAGAAATTTTTTAGGAACCAATTTTCGCGGTTGGAAGGTCAAAAAAGTTATTTTTGTGACTGATATTATTTTGAGAAGTAAACGTGATTAATATCGAAATAATTCTCGTGAATGTAGTATTTTCGGCGAAAATCTTTTTATAATTCGAAGGTATTTCGATGACTAATGATTTAATTATCAGTTATTTTGATATTAATCTTCTAAGGCCTTCCAAGGCAATAAAAATAAAATTCGAATTTCGCGGAACAAATTTTCGCGACTGAGCATATATCAATAAATTCCCCGAAAATTTATGTCCTCTAAGGTATTTTACGAAAACTTCAATTTCCAGTCATATAAACCTATTTTCTTTTTTTTTTGTATATATAGCTGGGACCACAAAAACAATAAACTGGAAACGGATAAGGTTGGTATCTCATTAGTATTTGATCGAAAAAAATTGAACTTTTTACTTTAATACTATAACTCGCATATAGTAAACAAAAGACTTCGATCGTTTTCCCAATTTGTCGTTGGAACTTGAAACGAAAACGGTTGATCTAATAATGCGAGTGTCTAACTGAAACGTCTCAGTACTATTATATTATCTTAAGGCATGTATTCAATTTTCGTTTAGCTAATCCTACCCAATCTTAAGAAGTAGTCGGCTTCCTGAATACGAGGTTATGACTGTTATGCAAGAATGAACCGTGTTACAGACCAGAAACACCCTGGAAAATGTATATCAATGTACATGGAGGTTCAACTGACAATTTCTCTTCACTCTAAAGCTATGGTGAATAGTCTTATAAAAATAAGCTGACATTAATCCCACTAACTCAGACACAGATTTTTCACCAGGTTTTCACCATAAACTGTGATGAGAAATTATCAGATGAACCACAATACTTATTTAAGATTTTGTTCATATAGGTTATAGTTCCCACTAACAATTTAAAAGCACTCATTAAAGAAGAAAGTTGTGAAAGAGATTTGGGGAGTTTTAAACATGATTTATGTAAAAGTGTTTTCAAATTGTTAGTTTGACACTAGGGAGGAAAGAAATGACATTGCAAAATTGAATTGAGAATTTTCATTAACATAGTAAATTGGCTCAGCAAAAAAACATTAAGTAACAATCGTGAGTTCCTAACAAATTTTATCATATAATTTATTTTAAATATTTTCATAAACAATTGTAAAATTTGTTCATAAATTATGTTGTTTTTTTCACAAAATGTAAACTAAAAAAAAAAAAAAAATAACACGAACTTTGATTGAGCAAGATTATCTCATTAGTTATTCTCCCCACCAACCCAAAAAAGTCTAAAACAAGTATCAAACTGTACAGATCGAAGATATTACAGAAGGGAAATGGAACATGCTAAAAGGAAATAAAAAAATATACACGAAACAGGGAAAATAGGAACAAAATACGATTTAGAAATATCGCAATACATATATTGCAAAACAACCAAATGCTTCTGTTGAGTTTTCTTGAGATGAGATATGAGAAGACCGGTTTGTAACTCTAATGTTGTTAAAAATTGGAGAAAATAGTACAAAATATTTCAGGAACTGATAAAATGAAAAGCTCTATTTTGGCATTGCCACAAATCTAAAAATTGTTAATGTTATTTCCACATGGCTGTGAGATTTCGAATTGTATTTCTTGCTGTTAAAACACCAAGTTTCTGCTCAGATGCGTCTTCAGATTCACCCCTGTTAAAAAGGTTTCCCATTCTCATCTTCCTTTTCACAGGATCAGATACTTTTGTATATGTTGACACTTGATTTTTAATTTTAAGATTAGATTTGGCCCTGTATGATGAATCTATCACTGGAGTCTCTGGTCCTGGTGAAGTGCTCACCTCATCTTCAAATTTAACTCGCTTAGCGGTACGTGTACAAACCTCCAATTCAGAAAAAGGTACAGCCAAGTCGTTATTATGAAAAGCTGTCAATAACGGATTCAGCAAGCGTTTTCTACTCGAACCGTCTAGCCCGTCGAAGTTTAGTCTTTTCCTTACATCGGGACGCTGCTTAATATTAAAGTCAACACACGAGAATCTACGAAAACGTTGCCTGTCTTTTTTAACAGGAGCCTGACAATTGACAGTGTTTGAACATCGACGTAGTTTGCTCGGCATTGGAGTAATAAATGGGTGTGATTCTGCATGACTTTTGTGTTTGTGTAAGCATAATTCTGCAGAAGAATGTCGCCTACCTTCGTAAAATTTTAGTTTGTTGTTCATCATTTTGAATCGTATATTGAGTTGAGTGAAACTTGTCTTGTGTGTACTTACTTACATTCAAATAACTTCTTGAACAACTTTCGAATTTGCATGCACTGCTGGTTTGAAAATTACTTTGATTGGTGCAATGGGAAAAATTTACGAATTTTAACCAATCAGTTTTTTCTAAAAAAGCACGTTCGAACCAAAGAAATAGAACATTCACAGAAACCATTATGTCACCGTTGTTAATTCAAATTTTATGTCCGTTTTACACTAAGAAAAATATTCCACTGCAAAGTGAAAGGCCGCTGTAACTTCGCAGAAATTTTCATTATCTGATATTTTTACAATTTTTGTCTTATCATAGACAAATTATTCATTTCTCCTTGAATATAATCCTAAATATATAAAGTTCACAAAACTCTGTCATAATTGATATAATGAAAACCATGTCTAACAATCGAATGAAACTGACTTCCAAACAGTTCAACAAGCGCTGTTGTGGTGAAGAAGGGAATACAAATTATATCATGAATGAAAGAAATTTTACAGAGCGTTTATCTCTTTTAGGTAAATACATGTTGTTTTTATGACGTTGATTAGAAAATGAACCTCAAAATAAAATACTAGGTTATAAAATGCTGCTTTTTCATGAAAAATGATTCATTGATTTGATCCACGATTTAAAAAACATATACCAAACAAATGCTCTATTAAAGGGATCCAACCATCAAAATGAAAATTTGTTATTTGTTTATAAACCAGGAAAAAACGAGATTGCCATATCTTAGAAGGTATAAAAAACCCGCAAGGGTCGATAATCAGCCAAATTATTTTTTAATATTGTACCGTCTTTCCGAGAATTCGCTTCTTCCTCATCAAGACAAACTTCGGAGTAGCCCCAGGGAGGGAAGGGACTTTTTGAAGATTGACCACTGGGTAAAAAGAATCTACACTAGTGTACACGGTATAGTCTCTTTATGTTCTTTTTTGCTCCATTTCATCAAAATATCCGTGCGAACGTAATAATTTCAATTCCTGTTCTAGCAATAAAGCGCGATGCTCAGATTCGTACACTTCCAAATAGATAGAAACAGCTTCTTGCATTCTACCAAGCTTCTCTAAACAGTGCCCAATGTTGATTCTCAAAGAAAACGTACCTTCGTCAATTTTAGCCAACAACGCTCCTTGGGCATTGTAAGTTTCTTGAAATATGGTCAGAGCTTCAACATAACGACCTGTTTCGAACAGACAGCAGCCAATAAGATTACGTGTTGATAGTGCATACATATTCATATTTCCGGCAATGATTTTCTTGGTGTCGTATATTTCTTCAAACAAAACTAAAGCCTTTCCGAAGTTTTTGTCTTTGTACCATAACATGGCAATATTGTTCAAATTATTTATAGCGATTGGATCTTTGCGGCCGTACATTTCCTTTGCTACTTCATACAAGTCCTCGCAAATTTCTATGGCTTCCATATGTTTTCCTTCTTTTTCGAAACATTGAGCAATTTTGGTCTTCCTCGACAATGTTTCTGGATGTTTTTCACCATATTTGTTTCGGCAAAATTCGTAAACACCTTCGGCGTACAAGTGCGCTTCTTCATATTCTCCATGTTCCATTAATGTCGATGCTAACTTCTCTTGCAATGCTACCATTATTAATTCATGACCTGCTTTCGTTTCGTTGATGGAATCGTATAAGATAGACAGGGCTTCAGTATATTTTTCATCTGCAAGAAAACAATCTATAATGTTCAGTCTTTCCTCGTACATATTGGCAACCTTATTAGACTCGTCGTCTTTTTTGAATGTATTGTGGATTTCCTCATAAATCAGACGTGCTTCATTGAACTTTTTCATTTTGAATAAACAAAGTGCAATTTTTCGGTACGTTTCTAAAGCTGCAGGTGATTTCCGAAGCTCGGCAATTTTGGGGTCATCTTCTTGGCGTAATTGGCCGTAATCAGTCGTTTGAGCAACATGCACCTCCTTGAACAATTTCAGAGCTTCTTCGAAATGGAGAAGTTCTAATTGACAAAATGCAACTTCCTGCAGAGTATCAATCGTCGCTTTGTTTTGGCTACCTAGACATTCCTTCTCCTCCACGTAAATACTGATGAAAATATCCAGGGCTTCAGATCTTTTGTTCAATTTTACCAGACAACTTGCCATATTAAATTGTGCTGAACGAGTGCGATCATCGCTAACACCATACAAGTCCTTCCTTATCACATACAAATCTTCAAATACGTTGTAAGCATCGCGAAATTTACCCTGCTTACAATACAGTAAGGCTAAATTAGCTCTATCTTCTTCTTTATGTGAAATAGAAAGTACGGACTTTATAATAGTAACAGCATCATCGTAAAATCCTATTTTCGAATAGCCATCAGCAAGGTTTCTGCCATTCCTCAGGGTTTTTTCATGTTCTCTGCCATATTTTGCTTTGGTTTGGGCATATAACTGGTGTAAATGATTAATCGCTTCTTCAAAATCTTCATTGCCAAATAAGCATAGATTGATTAATTCCGATGTTTCCTGGAGGACGTTTTCGTAAATATCGTCGTGATTGCACGATGTAAGTTTTAAATGAAGATCTTGAAGATTATGATTGGCTTCTGAAAACTTACCCAGCTGAATATGATAGTAGGATAGCCTCTTTTTTGCGTTTGAAAAAACTAATATATAATCATGAACATCGGTTAATTCGGGAGAAGAGAGTAATTCTTCCAGAATAGTAACGGCTTTATCAAGTTGCTTCTCGAGAGCATAGCACTGCGCTAATTCATATGTGCACATTATTTTCAACGCAATATCCGTTCTACTTTTAAACTCTATCATTTGTTTATCCAACAACTCATTCAGCATATCAATACACTCTGAATTTTTGCCACCCGCCGCCCTCTTTGATCTTACCAAAATCATTGCACAATTCAACAACTCTGGATGATTAGGGCGTAATTGCTTCTCATAGTCTTTTAATGTTTTGGTCAATAAATCAATAGCTTGATCGTGTTCCTTTAATTCGGTTTTACACCTTCCCAAGCATAGTTTCAGGTCTAAGGCGTAAAAGCTGGTGTCGTGAAGCTCATCAGTAAGATTTGCAAGAAGATCTTCAAACATCTCAACTGCTTCCTTGTACTTTCCCTGTTCCGATAGAGAAGATGCCACATCAGATTTTGCGTACAAAGTGTACTTGTGCGTCTCACCAAGTTCATTTTTAAGTGTTTCATAAACTTCTTCGTGTATTCGTTGCGCTTCACTGGGTTTATCTTTCATGCGGTAGCACAAACCAATATTATTTTTAATTATTTGAGTCGACACATGAGCGGAACCCATTTTCTTCTCTTGCTCCGCCTGTTGTAGTTTCAATTTTGAGAGAATGCCAGGTATATCTTTTCTTTCTTCTAAGAATACGCAAACATCACCATGGAAATCTGAAAACAAACATTCATCGACAGCTTTTCTGGGTAGCTTTGTTCCCATCTTCACAATGTTTAGTTCGTTGACTTCTAAAAATGTGGAGGAAAAAAGATATGATTAAAAAATTATATTTTGGATATGTTTTACTGACAATTTTACCACACTAGAAATTTATGGTGAAAAGTCTTATAAAAACATTTGAAAGAACGATACTAACAACAACAACAACAACAACAATAACAACAACAACAACAACAACAACATGGATTGTCAACATTTAACATTGTTAAATTGAATTCCTTTTACAAATGTACCCAAAAAAAAAACAATTTTCAGTTAAAAGCAGATTTAATCGGCAAATCGATGACTCTTTGTATCAGCTAGTTTCTGCTGGAGAGGCAAAAAAATAAAACCATTAAAGAGAGATGTTATCAAAAGGACTATTTAAAAAGATTTGGGATAAAAAAATCCATCTTATCTTTTAAATAAACAAACACATATTGTTTTAAATAAACAAACACATATTATTTGGGAGGGAGACATCATTATCTATTCAGACACCCTGCCGCACATCATATTTTGAGATTGAAGCGAAATTCCTAGCTACAAAGTGAGCTATATATTTTTCACAGAACTCAAAGCAGAAATACACGCAGAGGAGGTGTAGCGTCAAAATTAGAGAGAGAGGTAGAGTCAAAATTTGTGGAAAGGAGCTTAGTCATTTTAAGTAGAAAAGGAAAACGTACAAGTAACCTAATCGACACTTAAGACTGAAAAGAAATATCATAACGTTGGACTCCTCCACTTTTTCTATTTGACCCTAAATACACCTATGACACGATCGATTTAAATTGAAAGAATCCTAATGATCAGAGGCGGATCTAGAGGGTATGTCGAAATTTGTGGAGGAGAATGTTAGCTATTAAACCATAAAAGAAAAACGTGCAAGTAAGCCCATTGGTGATACAGACTGAAAACAGATTTTATGTTAATGTACTCCTCCACAATTTTTGACATACCCTAGATCCGCCGCTGATGATGGGAGGTGGATATCAGTTTGTTATATATTTTAGAATTTGTTGAATCGAAAGGTTTGTTTAGGAAGAGGATAGAGAACCGGATTCGTTATAACGAAACATCATTGTGATGCTGTTAATCTACACTAAATCGTGTATTTCAGCCTTAACACAAACGAGAATTCAATACTTCTTACCTAGAAATGATGAAGGAAAGATAATTATCACGAATCCTTTTCAAATTACTCTTCAAATATACTGAATCCCTTTCCTCTGTTCTCCTCGCATTTGATTTATATTTTCGTTTTAAACTTCCTTTTTTATTCTGTCAACAATGCAGTTTTCTGATTGTTATCATGTTTCGTTCAACTAATCAGATTAAATAGTTAATAGTTTCCAATTACGTTTTCATAATGTTATCAAGCCAATTTACATTCTATCAACATTACTATTGCATGTTCAGTTTTTATTTACGTAACAGGATCAACCTCAAATCCAGGCTTTTATACCTTGATATGGTGGAAGTATATAGAAAAAAGGGACCACGAGTTCGAGATTTGCAACAGGAAATTCATTTTTAAATGACCTACTTTCGCTGAGTTTTTCAATTAATTGACTTATTTGGTCAGTGCGGAAAGCAGCTGATCTTTCATTAGCGTTTGTACGTCCGTCCGTCCGTCCGTACGTAATTCCAAGATTTTTTTGTCCACAGTTGTAGGCTGATTCCGCAAAACATTGGAATAGAGGCTGTCCACAAACCGTGGTTAATGTATAAATGGTACACTACAACTTATATAAAGTAATTTAATTATTGTGAGTGCGGCCTAAAATACAGAAAATTTCCATTTTATATATTGCTTCAAACTCGAACTACACTTAATCTTAATGAATCCTTCAAATGGTCCTAACTTTTCATCTTTGAAGCCTAAAAATGATCTTAATTATATTCTTAACTTATACACTATTGTGAATATCTAAAATTCGAAATTCAACGAGCTTGGTTGACATTTCCGATTTTAATGGGCTTCCTTTACTTCCCGGACCCGGACCCATCATACATTAGAAAATGGGGACCCTCGCTTTTCCATTCTAGTGTGTGTGAAAACCAAGAGCAAGTTGTAGCATAGGCCTGGTTTTCACCTGAATAATAGGTAAACGTTTTTCCTCCATGGTCATTTTGCCGTTTCTTAAATATCAAAGATGTAAATAAAAAGCGTGCTGCGCGAATGGCGTCGGGGAAAATATAGAAAAACTACCCAAACGTAGAGAAGCTTACCGTAGAGCATTTCACGCATGTTCGAAGGGAAGCTGAAAAAAATCAGTAAATGGACATGAAGTAAATGATGATTATGTTTCTAAAATTCGAAGTCACGATAATGTTTTTGTGCTATGGTTACGTTATAGAATTTACTTGAAAAAGGAAAGAAACTTTAAAAGTTTACTGTTGGAATGTTTCATGGTCAAAACGATAATGAAACCGTTATTTAAATTTGCCGTTAACTACTACTGTCTAAACAACTTAATTTTTTGTCTAATTTTTTGTCTATTCATTTTCATCGTTTCTAATAATAACTGCATAGAATTGTTCGTTTTAATGAACACCAGGCCTAAGCTACAGCTTGGTCTTGGTTTTATCACGCGCTAGACTGGAAGAGCGAGGGTCCCCGTTTTCTAATATATGGGTACCATTTTAAAATTGCTTCAAACTCGAACTATGAAAGAAATGTTAAAAAGTTATCGATCCTTCAAAGAGGTTTTCAAATTCATAAAACCATGGAAAATATTATAAAAACAAAAATTGATCAGGAAAAATGGTCTAACATGAATCATCCCCTGGAGTAGGAGAAGATAAACTATTAATGCATAAAAGAAAAACGTGCAAATAATCCCATTGGTGAGACAGAGGATACGGTAACCTTTAAAGGAGCTATGACACGAATCACGTGATCTTACGAATTATGGTGCAGGACCAAAATCTGATCAGAGGCGAGCGGTGCGGTTTAAGTTAGAAGTGTGTAATTTTTTTTCTTCTTTCTTATCAAATATTCATGTTGACGTAATTTGATACCCAGTGGGCAAAATCTTCAAATAGTGTCTATGGAGGAGTGTTTTCTTTAGGAATGGCAAGCAATATCGCCTGCTGTTTCAATAAAAAATACTCCCCCACAGAGATTTTTTGAAGATTTTGCCTCTGGGTAGATGTGTCTCTATCGTGTATCTTCTATTAATCAATATTATCAAATTATGAATCAATATATCGATGAAGGCGACTTCCAATCATTTCCAGGTAACACATACGATAACAACAAAAAGTAAATCACACAAGCAATCTATTTTCACCACATCTTTCAACTTTCATTTCAGACCACAATTTACAACTTATAGACGTTACCAATGGAGAATGATCAACACCTATCAACATGCAACTCTTCCTCGTTCTTCTTATATCGACCACGTCGCGATGGTATATAATACAAAATATCAAATAATATCATGCAACGTTTCGCAACCGGAAAACACAAAAGCTATTGACCATTTATCTGTTAATACTACCCAACGAATATTAAACTATACCACCGAAAACACACAAACAGACACTGTAAATAATTTTATACCGCTATCATTTGGAAAAATCGTGCATTATATGAGCATTATTCAAATGAAAATCGACCTTGCATTCTCCGGAGCATGTGATCAATATCAGACTGACACAAAAAACTAAATTTGACTTATAGACCATATGAATCTAAATCATGGTGGAAGGAAGATCTCACTACTGGCAAGAGAAAGTTATCACAGTTTTGTAATATTTGGCAAATCGCAGGATTCCCTAGAGACGAACTGTAGTTAGAATATAACAGATACAAATACGCATGTAATATTTTTCGAAAAGGTGTCAAGATTTTTATCACTTTTATATCATTATCGAAAAACTGAAAAATACTCATCCTCAAAATTTTTTGGAAATCCATAAGAAAATTGAAAAAAATCTCCATCAAATCGTCTTTTCACAATAAATGTTAAAACCAGCAAGGAGGAGAACATTGTCGTCGAATTTACTTCTCACTTTAACCATGTTTTGAACACACCAAAAATCAACGCCACCGTTCATGACAAAAAATTCAAAGTTTGCGAGGGGAATCAGCCTTTCTCAATATCACAAGGTCGTGTCAAACGTGATATTAAGCTACTCCATATAGGAAAATCGAAAGACCCTTTTAATATGAATTCTTTATGCAGAAAGTTCTTTCAAACAAACATGTATAACCACTATTTTAAAACTGGGATTATTCCTATACAACTTTCATCTTCTCTCATCATACCATTAGTTAACCGTTTGTTAGCGTGGTGGGGTTTCTTACACCAGTCCTGTAAACATTCATTGAAAAAACGACCGTATGGTGGGCTTTGTGCTTGAAACTTTATAGCAATCAAAACTTTATGTTTTTATTCAATGTCCAAGTTTAACAGATAGTTGCGTGTCTCAATTTGGTTTTAAACCATCGGCGAGAGTGTAGTGGCAGCAGCTTCGGTTTTCACTAGTGCGGTTGGGGTTTAATCCCTGCTGCGGAAACTGGAATCGATACTCCCACTCCGATGCGCTTTGAAAGCTGCGTATTCAGCCCATTAGGAGCCATCGACTGACTGCATGCTGGCCAGTGGAAAGTTAGAGCAATGCTTAACGTGTCTCTATGCCTCAAGGACGTAAAAACTTCCCGTTACTTACTTACTTACTTACTTACTTAGAAAACACTCCTCCTCGTAGACTTTTGAAGATTTTGCCCACTGGGATATAGTTGATCTAACAACTTCAGAACAACAAAATCAGAATCAATTTCAGAACACTTCATGGTTTAAACCTTGTTAAATTTGTTTGGGTCAGTGAACATTAAGTCACGCGATGCTTCGTTTTTCAAACCCTTTTATAAGAGTTTTCACCGTGAAGTTTGATGGTTTGAAATTGTTAGCTAAACATAATGGCAGAGGCTTATACTCAATTGGTGTATAAAATACAGAAAAAAGTATGCACAAAAAAACTGTTGGCAAAATGTCATGATATGAAACGGTGTGTGTATCTAGACCATTCAAGCGAACACAAACTGATCGCGTGTTACCAAACATTGTTTGGAGGAGAGAAACTTACTAAAAGAACATTTTACTAAAATAAAACACATAACTTCTGACTGAAGGCCAGCGATAAAGTTTAAAGGTTAGTTTAAAGAAATTTAGTTGTATTAGTTTTGTTTCATAAGAATTTCATTGAAGAGCTGCATTCTATTTTTTTAGCGAGAAATATATTATAAAAAATTCTAGTGTGTTGTTGCAGAAAATATCCACTACTCAAAATTTCTCCAACACATCTTTCGTCTTTAAAACGCCCGAGCGCTTATTATTAATTTTTATTAATAAAAGCGTTCTAAATTAAGAACGGGCTCTCAAGAATAAATAATTTTGAACCTCATTTTGATCATGAGGAACATACACAATAATTTTTCATAACAAAAACTGATCCGATATATGACAAATTAATTGGCTTCATATCAGATCCAGAAGATCTATAGTGAACGTTAAATGTGCACTGTGCTTTTCGACTTTGAAATGCTTGCTTGCCTATTTCTAGATACCTGCCATCATGGGTGCATGCGATGCCGTGGCAACATTGTTTTGGACGATGATTTGGTTGGTTTGTTTATTGATTTCATTGCCAATTGGTGTGATTTCCGCGCTCATATATGTCATATTATCGCCTGTAGGAGTCTGTTGCGATTGCTGCCGTTCAATTTTAGATTCATTACACAAAGGTCTCGATTTACCAAGAACTATGGCTAGTAACGTAAAAGAGGGGAAAAACGGATGTTGAGTCAAGAGTATGATCATCACGCATAAAGTTGTTGAGTTGAGAAGAAATATCGAAAGAACTTTCCCTGTTGATAGAAATTTCAGTGATCGTACAGGGGAAACGGCAAGAATCGCGTGAATTTGATATTATGGCACTAAAAGTCGTTAAGAAGCGAGGGATGCGGTAATATAACGGACGACTGGAAAAAAATACATAAGCTTCGCAAAAATTAAGTGATCACCATCATGCCGCAGCCCCCTTTTTAGGGAAAGTACCGTGGAAATTTTTTTTTAAAAGCAGAATAATTTTTTATTTAACAATATTTTCATGAAACATTAAAAGGCTCAGAGGAAGAATAATTTTGTACAAAAAAAAAAAAAAAAAAATTTAAACGAAAAAACAAAACAAAACAAAAATCCAAAAAAGTTTTTAACAAGATAATTTCCCATGATGCATTGTTCCTTATCGTAAGGAAATTCTGACAAAACAGTTTATACATTTCACTTGCAAATGTTCCATTTCATATATCAAAAAGGGAAGAAACCATGGCTTTGAGGGTAAATAGTTCCAATTGCAATACAACAAACGATTACTTTTTTGTTCAACGAGATAAGGTCAATTCCATGAATGTATACGATCAGTACCAAAACGTACGCTCCATTCGTTATAACTTGCATTTCCATGAAGAACCATTGACGTTTACTGTGCACACATGAAACGAAAACAAATGAAACGTACGGTATAGATGAGAAGGACACTGCAGCTTGTTGAAAATTCCTTAAACCAACCAAGAATTTTTTTTTTAATTGTTTTAAATGATACTTTCATGAATGAAAACGGGCCTTTAAGTGTTAATTACCTTATCGGGAAAAATCGGGGAAAATGACTTTGTCCATTTGTCACTATTCCCCGACTTTCCCCCCGAGGTTGGCATAAATTTATATCATGTGTTTATTTATTTCAAATTTTGACGATCTAATAGACAAATGTAACAAACAGCTTTAATAGGAGCTTACGCCAATACGACGAAGAGGACGGCAACGTAAGTGAAACAAAAGATTCGTTTTCCTTGTGGGTTCCGATTAGAAAGAAAGTTTACTTCATACTATATGTATCATTAGGAAATTTTGTCTGTTAACTATACATCATTAGCACATTTTCACGCTCTACGCACAACGCGTGAAAAATTATGTTTTGAAGTCGTACTGAAAACAAAGACGCAAGGATAGCAGTATCTTGTATTGCTTTTATCCTGTCTCGAATATCCATTTCTTGCTTTCAAAATCCATCAATCAAACATTTACTTATAACAGACGAAATTTTAAAACTTTCGCGATAGATAGTTTTCCAAATATTCACGGATTACTCTCACATCACCTTCCTCGTTATCGTCGTAGTTGCGCAAGGTCCCTATTTAAGATTACACACAACACTTGAATCCTTCCTCGTTTCTACAGTAAACTGCAACCCTTATGGATCCAATGAACATTGTTCGAGATACCAATTGTTCGAGTTAGCAAATGTCTTTAACGAGAGAGTATTATTTCAAGGGGTATTCTAAAAAAGTTCGAGTTACTGATAGTTCGAGTTACCGGGATTCTACAGTAGTGGAAGCATATCTTTCATATGGTTGGGAATAAGAGAGTCCAATAAAATTGCATTGAGGAGATAGACGCTGTGAGATAGTTGGTATCTGTGAAAAAAGCTTACATACCAATCTTTTCCTCCTTTTGAAGTTTTTTCAGATGATGTGAGACATTCAGCTCAGCTGCAGGATATAGTTTCTCAGCGAGCCCCTTCAAAAAAAAATTAATAAAAATAATAAAAAGAAGAACACCTAAGACCGCGCTATACAGGATGGCAGGATGTAGTCATAGGATCTATCCCAGTTTTTGAAACATGCATATGTATTATGAATTACACTTGGGTTGTAGGGGTCGGGGGAGAGTCCAACAGCAATTTTCGAAAATTTCAACAAATTTTCATTAAAGATAATGAACTGTTATAAGTAGAACTGAGGGTTGCAGTATGCTGATTTCAGCAGTTGGAATCTCTCATTTGAACAACAAGAAAAAGGTCAGCTGCTCCTTCCATAACATTATCTTTAACACTCTCTCTAATTGAATTTTGTTCATAAAACGATAACTCCAATTAGGCAGCCGCTAGTAAACGGAAAGTTATAAAACCTCTCAGTCATGGTAACTGCATTTACTTGCTAATCCATAAAAATGAAATTGAAAACACATTATCAATAATCAGCCACTTCTTAACATGAAAAATTATGAAAAATCCTTATTTTTGTCAATATATGAGCAAAAGGAGACATTCGAACTCAACATAACATTATTTCAAGAGAATGAATGCAGGATGACATACCACATAGATCTCTCTCACAAGACTGTTAGGTGTATACACATCACCAGGGTGACTTCTCATGACATCCAATATCTGGCATTCCCGCATGTTTCGATGATCAATGTATTGGACAATTGTTTGGTGAGCATCTTTAATGACAGGACCATGGCCTGGGTATATTCTAGCTGCTTTGAATGTGAGTAGTTTTTGCAATGAGTTCATGTAATCATGCAGATCTTCAAACACCTAAAATATAATTTGAAAAGTTATATATATACATAGAACTGACATAGACATCAGAAGCGTTAATTATCCATTTTCTATTCCTTAAACTATTCCACTAATTCAGATCTTTTAGATCCCTACACATCAAACACTTGAACCATACACTTAGAGAAACGATTTCTGAAAAAAACCTTCTTTGACTTAAGAAGAAGGAATGGGACACACAAAAGATCAGACTAAAATAAAAAGTTATCAAGTAATAAATACATACAGCCGTTCCCTGTCCAAGTATACAGTCTGCAGAAAATAAGGCATTTTCCTCTTGAAAATGTAAAACCATGTGATCTGTAGTATGACCAGGTGTGTGGATTGCCTTCAGTGTAGCACCCTCAGTCTTGAATATGTGACCATCATTTACGAATGTGTACTTATAACGCCCCTCAGCATCGTTATTATATAGAGTTTCATTGTAACCAGGTCTTTTGAATTTTGTAAATGAAACAGGTACATCTGTAGTATTGGTGTTGAGAAAAATAAAGACAGAATTAAACATCATTATAGAGAAAAGCTTTGGAAATTATTATTAAAGAAGGGTGCATAAAAGTAGAAGTTCAATACCTGAAGAAATTTTGTTACTTAGGTTACAGTACAGCACGAAAGGACCTACAGTTCCGTGTAAGATAATTAGTTTTCATGAAGAGTCGCTGTCTTTTGTTTCACTTACGTGACATCTCAAAAAAATTGTGTTGAAAACATAAATGCGACATCTCAAAAAAATTGTGTTGCAAACATAATATAATGACTTCATGTGACAGATAAAACTTAAGATCAAAATCTTTTTTGTTTTCATGTAAAATTCATTCCTTTGTAGACATGTTAAACTTTCTTCCAGGCTGTACTGTACTTATGTAATGAAAACTAGTTCCATAGCTGTTTTATTCAAAATTAGATTGCCCCTCCTCCAAGTATCAATGTTAGTGTCAGACAAGGTCAGGTCTTTGAACATTGACTCAGAGAATGGCTTAAAGGTGCTTTTTCATCTCTACTGGTAATGATTCAAATGACTGATTGTAGCTGGAGAACTGTCCATATTTGAAGATGTAGATCTTACCTGACAAGAGTTTTTCTACTATACTTTTTATGCCACCAACATGATCTTTATGCCAGTGTGTAAGGATAACTTCTTGAATATTGCACTGAAACGTTTGAAGTGCTTCTTTCAAATTGCTGATATACTCAGGTACTTCTGGTTCACCAGTGTCCACAAGTATTCTTCTATAAGGAGTAAAGATCTGATGAGGATATGGTGAACAGATGATAGAAAAACTAGAACTTGATAATAAATTCTAGCTAGCTACAACTCGGGTAAAAAAATAAGGTGAGGGCATATATTCTTGACAGGCTTCCATTCTCGACACATGATTAATCAATGAAAAAAATTGAAAAACCTTTAACATGGAAGCTTACAGTAAGTAATATTGACCCAATAGTTTAAATTTGAAATATCACTTAATAATTGAGGGTAGATTTAAGAGGAGTCTGAAACCCCTTTAAACAAATCCGAAAACAAAAAACACGAACGAAATGAAGTTGTTGATATTCACAATTTGTTTGTCAGACGTTATCTCATGGCACTTACTTATCATGGCAAAAACTTATTAGTCAATTGAGTGAACCTTCTCTGACGGCACATATCAGTTACATGATCGCTTGATGTGGAAAATATAAACAAATATGGCAGAAGAGATAATAAAACTGATGACTTTGCTTGGATAGAGTATTCTCCGCGAAGCACATTGAAAGTACGGCATTAATCACACACTATTCCACTATAATATGCTGGGGTCCTAATTTTATCTGCCACAACTAGACGTTAAGCTGGCGGGTGTGGGTGTTTCAAATTTAACGTCTAGACGTTAAGCATGGCACTTTCAGTTTTGACGTCTCCCCTTAGTGAAATTCACTATTTCGGGGGACCTCCATTTGCGAATTTATCTTCCGCAAAAATTTGTTCTTGCATAAATTTCTTCCTTAAAAGTGAATAGAAATCTAAAATCTTTACAACAAAATGAACCATATCTAATGTCTTTGTTATTATAATTCTCACTTCCTGAACTAATTGACAAGCTTAATGTTTATTACCGCTTTCTTCAAAACTGTGAAACGATTTTTCACATAATTCTCCTCCTCAGCTCCCTGCTGACAGAATAATATGAAATATTATATTAAATAAATTTAAGAAATACTTACTTCTTACCAGTCCCAACCAAGTACGTATTAGTGCCCTGCAATGTCAAAGGACCAGGATTACAACCAAGTATTCGCACAACCCTAGACGATAATTGTTCCAATTTTGGAATATTTTGGAGCACTGGCGCTGCCATCTTTGTTGTTTACTTTCGTTTTTCCAACGTGACTTTTCTGCGCTTATGAACTGATCTCGCTCACAAAGAAATTCGATTTGTTGCGAAGGTTACTACGTAAATGAAAGGATAAGATGGCCACAGAAATAAGTAAGTTGCTCATAATAAATTTCATTCAAATGTTGGATAGAATTCTGCCTTTTTCTTGCATATCAGCTAGGGAGTTTTCTTTCGAAAAAACCCTGAATAAACAATAAGAACGTGCTGAAACCAGGAGGCGTGAAGTGTATATATATAGCTATATATTAAAAATCAATTCTTTTTGTTTAATCTCTTGTTGAGAGACTGTGCCGGTGGTTGGCCGAGAAAAACGTACCTGATTGACTTTCTTGGGGACAAATTTGCCCTAAAATAATATGATGTCAACATTAGTGAACCTTTTAAACAACTGAGATATTTGATGATAAATAGTAAGGCAAGGTAGAAAATCTTTGTTTTACCATTCCGAACGTAACATCCGTGAAAAGTGCTAGCTAGCTAGCTAATAGCTTTTTCAATTTTTTCAATTTATTTTTTCAAAGTATCTGCAGTGTATATATTCAGCGATAAGTACAAATAACTAAAATTCAAAGTTTACGGAATGCATTTGCAATACAAAATTATATTCTGCAAACAATTAAGGCAAAAAACATTAAAATGTATTACAATAGGTAAAAAGTTGTCGTGTTCTTGCTGTTCTTGGTGTCCCCCTTAATCTTCTCTCTGGTTCTAAATAATACTCCTGAAGGAAGTTTTTCATTTGTTTGTACACATTGTCCAAGCTTTCCCCTTAATTTTCTCAGTATCTTTAAGCCCCTTGTGAAAGGGGGATTGCTGAAATCTCTAAATTCTTGGTGCTCAAATTTCAAATGCGTGGTAGGTAAATTCTTAATTCTATAGACCTTCTTTTTTATAGGCATCAGAGTTGTTGATAAAATATATAAGTAGTTTATTAGAGAAAAACAGGGTTGAATTATTTGAACTTCATATAGATGTAGAACTTCAATATGAAGATATGCCGAATATCTAGCCAGATATATCATCTACCTGCTATCTTTCATCTATCTATTCAAAATGAAATGCAACAAGAGAAGTTATCCTCTTTCCCCAAAACTTGCAAAGTTCAGTAAAAGACAGCATTAGTGATGAAGTTTCTATTGATTTTTACATGATGAAAAGGTCTACATTAACAGTTTTAAAATGAATGATAAAACTGTTCTGTCTGTTTATAGCCAAAGAAAAGAGAATTGATACACTTGCAAGATCTAAGCCAATACCAACAGGCTTTATAGATGACCGGTGAGCATAGATTATTTTTTTTCACTGACAAGTTTGAGTAGATTCCTACTAACTGGCCAGTTCTGATATGTTGACCCATTTGAAAGTGGATAAAATCTCACGTAGCATCAATCCATATTTTTGGATCCTCAGTGTGTTCACAGGGAATTTCACAGCGGAGGTCCTGAAGAAAAAAAATTCAAAATTGTAAATTTTGAAATAAATTTCCCTTGGCATTGAATGCATTATACTGGGATATGTTCTTCATTAAAGCTTAATAGTGTAAAATCCAATTTTAGTAATTTATAAATGCATTTAATATATAAGTGTAAAAAATAATGAAAAAAATAGAAATTCTTCAAAAATATTTTCAACCGATATACAGTCTTTTCTCCAATAAACACCCTCTCTTTTAAACATTCTCCAATAAATGCCCCCTATAGGGTGGATGTTTTTTATGGGAACAAAGGATATTAGAACATAAGGCTTAGAAGACAAACGTTTGTTCTTAAGATTTTTTAAATTTTACAAGAAAATGTTATTATATAGTTACAGACAAGAATATTATCATCATGTTGCTTACAACAGTATCAGTATTCCATTAGAAGATGAATTTTCAATTTTAGATATTGAATAGTGTATACATTAAGAACATATGAAGAACATTTTTAGCCTTCAAAGTTAAAAAGTTAAGAACATTTGAAGTTTAGTGTTCTTATAAAAAAACATGGAGTTGACACAGTGAATTCTTTAGTTGTTTTTCTCTTTTAGACGGTCGGTCTACTGTGATAATACCATTGCTAAGAACTGGGATATAAAGAACTCAGGAACAAAATTTGGTATGTATATTAAGATGAGATATTTGTTCTTGTTGATAATTATATAAACAGAAATATTTATTGTTATGAAGAGGGGATTTCAAGAATTCTTTTCTGAAGGATTGTCTTTCCAAACTACTGATTTTTCATGAGAAACCACCCATCTATAAAAGTTTGAAAACATTTCCTGTCAGGATATCTCTGTTTGTCTTACTCACGTTTTGGATTTTTTTCTGGATTTTTTGCGTTTATATTTTTCTTTTTCTCTCAATTTTCTTAATTTTATCGTGAGCTTAGTATACTAGATCAAAACAATTTACAACTAAGAAACTATATATATATATATATATATATATATTTAAGACTCTTCATTTCAACTGTAAGCTTTTGCCAACGTCATGGTTGGTATAATTACATTTAGTTTACCTCTCGGGTCATTGCAATGCAATTTTTTAATGTTTCCATGCTACAAACCATCTTTTACCCCACCGGCATTGGTGAAAGCTTACAGTTAAAATGAATTCGACGTAATTATTTTTCTTTCAACTTTTGTAAGAACTTTCAATCCAGCGGCGGATCTAGATCTATGTCAAAAATGGTGGAGCAGCACATTAGCATTATTTCTGTTTTCAGTCTGTATCACCAATGGGATTACTTGCAGATTTTTCTTTTATGCTTCAATAGCCAACTTTTCTACTTCACAAATTTCGACATACCCTCTAGATCCCCTGCTATCACCTCGTCCTATTTTTTATTTTGTCCTGTCATATATTTTTATTCTACATATTCCAGCTTTATCAGAAAGAGTTGAACAGCTAGTTTTACCGAAACCAGTGCATAAACAATACTTGGGTGATAGGTAAGTTTGTTTATGGTATTGTTGTAAAAAAAAACAATTGGTGTTTGGTGTTTGTTTTCCTACAACAATGAACGAATTTCATGGGGTAAAAACCAAGGCACACGACTTTCTGATTTGAAGAATTTTAAAAGAAAAGAGAAAAGAAAAGATTGGCCCTTTTTACGCCCGCCCTAATTTAGCGCCCACCCTTTTTACACCGTCTTTAATGGCGTTATTTTCGAAAAGTCATCTAACAGGGTTTTCATCATTTTACTAATGGTACGCAACATTTTTTTAATGATCATTTGTGTGAAATTTATCATTAAAGAATGATAGTTCATCATAACCTTTAAGCAGAATAACGTTCCAATCTAAATTGAATGTTTCGAATTTATAGCTTATGTGCATTTGTTTCATTGTAAACGTCCCATTTAAAAATAAATCAATCGAAAGACAATTAAAAAATACCACACCAAAAAATCGATCAAAGACATAGGTGCACCAGTTACTTTCATTTCCTGTTCTTCGTCTGACTCGTCATGAAACAAATCACTAAAAAAAATCAAATCGACCAATTTGTAATATTGCGTTTCTATCTACGTTTGTGGTAATCTCTCTCTCTATTATTAGACCGACACCCATCTGGTTGGTCAGTAAGCCTGCATTAAAAGCAAACGCCTCTGAACGTCTGATATCTTTGTCTGAAGCTAAAAAGAATCATAGAGATTTCCAAGATTTAAAATCAGTGTACACCGTCGTGAGTGACGCGGCAAAGAAAGCCGTAGCTAGTGAACGATTGGAATTACTGTCAAAACCAAAGGAATACAAAGAATTGCACATAAAACCCGACAGCTGCTGGGACTACAGCGAATGGGAGTCGGATGTATCAAAGGCGGCACTTAAATGTGAGCCATCAGGTCGTGTATTACAACTCTCGTCTCCTAAAGAATTGAACAAATCTTACAAAGAGAGTCGACCTGTCATATGGTCCGTGTCTAGGGGCGCTAAGAAAGCTCTGCCCAGTATAAGAGTACAGCAGTTAGCCAGACCGAAAAGCCGTAGTCAATATAGAGAAGATTATGATTCTAATTGGTGGAAGGTGACATCTGGGGCGAAAACCGCTCGCGCCACGCCCCGTGTTGAGGAACTAGCGTTACCAATACCGAGAAAAGTACGGCAAAAGAAACAAGGCATTGCGAAATCGTCTTAAAGGCTGCAGTACACGATGTGTTTTTTTTGTTTGTTTTGGAAAGAGAATTTTTATATTTGACATACTACATAATATACATTTATTTTGTAATTATATACAGTTTGATTACCCTTCTTCATTCGTAGCAAGGCCGTCATGTTTATACTTCTCAAAAAGAATAACGAAATTGTGAAAGCTTTCATTTGTAAGTCTTTGTTGTTTTCTATTGCTTATTTAAAAATTGGACTTCTAGGAGGAGGGACGAGGAGGGCGCTTACATAGAAAATAAACAATAGTGTTGTTACCGAAATTATTAAAAAATTTGAAAAAATATAATAATATGACGGTAAGAATGAATTTCCACCCATTTTTTTCGTGGGGGTGGGCGCACTTACTTAAGGGGCGGTTATTCGAGGAAGGTCAAGGATGTACAGACCCCGACACACCTTCACTACCAATTTCAGCCCCAGTCTTTAGCCGTTTCTACAATACGTATGTGTACCGATAAAGGAAATCCTGCAATCGCTATACGAGATTTTGCCCAAAATGATTAACATGAGGTAATCGTTTCGATCGTTTGTGTGTGCGTAGGAAATGCTGATCAAAATTCTTTGTGAAGAGAGTCTGACGAGGTTATGATCAACTCTCTTACCATTATTATTAATATTTTCTTCTGAAGCGCCAAAAGCTCCTCTTTCAAGTCGTGTCATTTTAGATGAAGTAGGCAAGTACGTAACTCCTAAATTTTGAGTACTTGAGATTCCATCTGTAACACGATTGGTTCTTCTGCCGGCGACTTGCAACTGGGAAGTTGACTTACCGCATTGCTGTAACTTGCGCGAAGAAGGCTAATGTGCAGTCAGCAGTCGATGGCTCCAACACTGGGCTGATACGCTGCTTTAAAAAAAAAGCGCCACCGGAGTAAAGTATCGATATATACAACATGATAATGAGACTGACCCTCAACAGTCGCGTTCGAAGGTTATTTTCCACTACATCATCGCTGCATGTTGACTCGTGACGTCATTAATCGACTGCGTTGTGTATATCCATATTGGAGAATTACTGAACTGTTTTGTGCATCTGTTGTACTGAGAAATAAAACTCGAGCTACACAAGCAAGAATTCCTCCTTCAATCTAAGGAAGGCGGTTCTCGTTAACATTTGACCCTACACATTCCTTTGATCAGAGCTTCGAGCTCTGTTTGTGCTCGTTACACCGGTGATTTTATTCTTCGTGAGAATATTAAGCTTGGTTTCCAATAAATAAAATTTGTCTTGCACGACTATTTCAATACAGAAACATAGTTGTGCGATTATGCGGCGATGGCGCGACAAAGTGAGAATTGCACGACAAGAGTCGTAAAAATAGAAAAAATATATATTTCTGCGACTGCCGTGCGACACTCGGATCAGATCGTTCAATAAAATAGCCACCCTCAAAATAAAATTGAGTCGGCTATATTTTAGATGTAAAACTGATTTCCAAAGGAAATTCTTAAAATGCTAGAAGTGCAGCGAGCAACCATAGAATTTGCATAATAATAGAAAAATCTTCATTCATTGGAAACAAGTGTTGTGTGCGACATGTAGTCTCATGATAGTCGTGCAACACGAAAAGCACGATAGTCTCAAGCCAAATTCAGTTACTGGAAATCAAGCTTTGATGTACCCAACCTCGAAGCTCGAAGACCTTGGGTTCGAGGTTGTTAATGTACCCTCTTTTAGGGTGCATGCATAATGGTGGACTTAATGTCAAAGAAAAAAAAGATTTAATGGTCAAAAGTTTGATAATGAATATAAATTTTAATTGAAATGTGCAACTATGCAATTGTATTTATAGGAAATTACTAGTATCAAAGCAACTTTGAAACTGCAGATTTGTACTCAGCCTCCTATCCTTAAGTGGATTTGCAGAGCAAAAAAAATGACATGAGATGAATAAATGAGTTAGGTTGTCTCGTTCTTTCAAACATTTTCATAAGACATTTCACCGTTAATTTATTGTGAAGTGAGGAGAAATAGTCAGTAACACATACTCTTAGCCCCATTTTGAGTAGCAACCTTGTTTCCAGTATTTTCTTGTTGACATAATGGACAACTTCTCCACGTTCAAAATATACTGATTCGTAAGTATTGGTCAAAAATATTTAAGAGCTGGCTGAAGTTTTTTCAGGGTTCAAATCCTACCGAGTCATGCCAGCGACTATAACAGTAGGAATCGATCCACTCAGCTTAGCACTCAGCTTGAGAGCGGGATTGATGTTTAAGGGGGTGATAAATTTTGAGCGGTTGAAGCATACTTGCGGCATCCGTACCCCAAATAGGGATTTTAAAAATGCTCAAGGACATCCTACGCAGGACTCTCGTTTATAACAGTCGGAACTGAAGAGGCTATCATCCTGGGTAAACATTAATGATAAATATATAAAACAAGAAACAAAACGAAACTCAAAAGGCACACCAACAGTTTAGACGAGCATTGAAGTATCAGCCATTATTTTTTCTTCAAATGACAGGACCACAAATGTTACATATATTTTAAGATAATATTATTAATATTCGATTGACCTTGTCACCATAATAAGTGTGTGCAAAAATGTAAAAAAAAAAAAAAAAAAAAAAAAAAAACGTAAAAGAGAAATGTAACAGATACTGACTAATGTTGAAAACCCCCACTGACTGACTGATGGCTTTCATGACAGGTCTCGTCGTTCATCTGATATAATCCCAGATTGAGTTATTATGAGAACATAAGCAAACAGAGGCGGATCTAGAACCTAGTCGAAATTTACGGACGAGAGTAAGGTCATTAAGACTATAAAAGAAAAAACGTGCAAATGACCTAATCAACACTTAAGTTTTAACAGAAATTTCATGACACTGTACTCCTCCACTTTTTTTGGCAACTCTAGATCCTCCACTGACAAAACGTAACAATATTAATCAACACTTCAGAGGATGATTTCCTAACATTTTCTCCTCAGTACGAAGTTACAGTGAAAAGCCTTATATATAGTGTTTGAAAGAATGATGAATAACCTGACTCTAAGACTCACTAGCCTAGACAAAATCGATAAGGTTTGCACCATTAACTTAGTAATAGGTGAGGAGAAATTGTCAGTTGAACTATAATAATGTCAATAAGGAAAAAATCCAGTGTATATATAATGAGCTTCCCCACCCGGTCCAACTACCATGTGATAGCTTCATGCCTAGTTAAGAGTTTTTAGCTGACAATTTGAGACCATCGAATGCTCACGCTTGCAACAAAATACAAAATTACCTGCTAAACAGTCTAAAAAAAAAAAAAGCCTAAAAAATCCCATATAGCGGACACCTCCTTATAGCGGACAATTTTTCCAGATGACTTTTCTCCTTGAAGCCCAAACCTCTACTTAACGGACCTATACTTAACGGACACCTCCTTATAGACACACTTTTTTGGTCCCAATGGCGGGAGAGCTGTAGAGATGTTTCGCTGTAGTAAAAATTCATAAAGAAACGAAAACAATAATATCAAGAACACACAAGTGACAATAAAGTTCACAAAAACAAGCTTTTTAAATAACAATCAAGAACCAGTGAACATAGAATGTTTTGTGTGGATGACATCTTCTTCTTTAATATCGGCTTCGGTCACATCAGATAGATTACTTATTGTGGACTTCATAATTACAGTAGATTTGAATTCAAAGAAAAGGTATTGTCCATGGGAATCTGCAAATAAAACATACAAAATAAAACAAGTATACACATAAGCTTGCCATTTAATTTGTTTCATACCACGATGTAACCTTTTTTATGGCCATGTAACGAAATATATTGCATTACAGCGAATGAAAATGTTCCAGTGATGCTGACTTGATATTTCATTTCAAATTAAATTCATTTTGATAATAAGGCCGGTCTTGACGAAAGTCATGAAATATAGTCATGAAAAAGTTGCATACACACCTGAAGAATTTCAGTTAAACTAGGCTGTTTCTTGTAGCTCGGGTGGTAGTGAGACTTTTGGATGTTTACTTTCGAAGTGTTGCTTGTATGTTTTTGGATCTGGCATCAGTGACTATTGAAGACAAAAACAAAACAAAAATGAAGTCTAAAGACTCGAAAAGACGCTACAATTTTCTAGTGCAATTTTTATAAAAATAAGTCTTAACAAAATGATGTGCATGTGAAGGTATCCGGACATATAAACACATTAAATACACACAGGACATGTTTTTTGCTGCGATGCTATTAGATTGCGATATATATATGTATGTGCAACAATGAGAGACATACCATACAAACAGAACATTTATAAACCAGAGCTGCACTGGCAGATTTCTTCTGACTGGTACCTTTCTTCAATCTCGCCTGTTTTTCTGCATTTTTCTGTTGGGATTGAATTTTCTGCTGACCTCGTGCCATTCTTTCAAATTTATAGTTATATATTATACCTATCACCATAAAGCATAAAAAGGTAAAGAAAATATGGCCAGACCAAGATCAGTCACAGGGAGATTATTAATGTAGCTATATAGCAGGGCCACAAATAACGTTTTTGAAGTTGTCCGGTGATTTTTACTACCCAGTAAAGCAAATAGTAGTTGTAGTAGTTGTTTTATCAACAACAGTAAAACTCCTCATGATGAATGATAACAGAGATCTGATTTCACTTTACTACAAGCTTTGGCATAATGGAAAAGCAGGCATGTTATAATTGCATGTCTCACTGGCTTTTTATCAGTACTTAGATGTGCTGTTTGGCGTACACCTTAACTGTTATGACTGATCATTGTCTGACTTAAAAAATGTGTCATTCTAGTGTTGACTCTATTTTAGGCTCTTTGCTAAGAATATTTTCGTAACTCACTCGAGAATAAAACCGAATAGACCGATATCGTGATCTTTTTTTTCTCCATTTAAATAATGGAGTAAAACCAAACTAATTAAAGATGGACCTTGTGTACAAAATTAAAAACCATTTTCTCATTCACCAACTCCTGGCCTAGTTGTAAAGCATTACAGAGACTAGAGCTCAACAATCTGGTCCTGTCGTCTGTGGTAGCCAGGAAATTACAGATGATCCCCAGCCATGCGGTACTTAGCTAGTGCAAAGGTGAACGCTGACAGCATGGATGAAGCAAGCGTGCACCACTGCACTTTCAGGCAGAACAGATGTTAGGGCAAATAGCCTGGCTGTATCCACGTTAATGAGAAATGCCTTTGTACTTTTTTTCAACAGATGTCTAGTATTTTTTCAGTCATTTTTTAAGATAAAAAACAGTTTCGAAGAAAATTGTACATTCGTTACAAAATAACTGAAGAAAATAAATTAAGTGTTTTTCTGTCCAGTTGAAACTAGGCGATGTTATACTGTTGAAGAGGTAGAGTGGTAAGGAGAGTGGTAAGGAAAGCTAACTGGAATTCTCTTTCCAATTTCTTGGGAATGGAGTGGCTCCACTGATGATCCTAGTATATGTTTAATTGTCTGGCTCAGTTACGGAATGAGGATATATTCCTAAGGGTGCCAATCCCACAGGAACAGCAATGCCTTAACTAAAATCTCATTAATAAATCACAATCACATCGAACCTTTACACAAGACTACGTGAAATTTATACAAAAAATAGACATGAATTATCTTCTCACACATCAAATAGCAAACGTTTTTCTATCGAAGAAATAATGTCCTAACAATTTTTTTTGAGAGAAAATGGAAATTTCTACCGGACAACTTGTGATTCTTGCACGTAATGTGGCAGGCAGAAATTGTCAAATGGCTGCTGTATAGAGTTTCAGTAAAATATTTCGAAAAACATTTTTGCTTAAGAATTTTTTACCTTCCATTTAAAATGTTAATTGCTTGCGGAACAATTTTTTACAGTTCAAGGGCTTTCCTCATAAATTTCACAATTCAAGAGAATGAACTGAAATTTTTTTTTGTGAATGATTTTATTAGTCCAGCCTTAATAAACTATCAAACAAAAATATGAACAGGTTTTGCAAATTGTCAATGAAATTAAAGTGTCAATAATATTTGCACTTATTACATAAATGAATGCCATTTCTGATCTACTTATCGGATTTTAGCAAATGAGGCATCAAATGAAAGGTACTGTCGAGCACTTTAAAATTTTCGCTTAATCATGCGAATTTATTTGCAGTCAAAATTTTTGAGCTTTTTATTGAAAAACCATGAAATATCAATTTTTGCATGACAGACAGCCCAGCCCTGGCCCGACACAGTGGTACAATTTGTTTTTCTTCAATTTGGATTCAAACGTGTGTTTTGGCACAACCTTATATTATTTTTTCTATTCCAATTGTGAAATTAGGATATTTCCTCTTTTCCTTTATGCTGCCTTCCAAACAACGCAGCACCTAAAACCTTTGATATTGTATAGGCACCAAGGTGTTTAATTGAGGAAATATGGTATGTAACATGAACAGTCCTTCTAATTCACACTGGGATGCGACAATTGCCAATATGAGTGCCAACATGTTTTAAAAAATTCCCATTACACATCGGCAAAAAGTTCCGACATGTTTCTTTTCTGGAAAACTTTGACTGTATTTTTTTGCGTTTAGAATTAGGATGACTGATCGGAATTAGTAGTCAGGAAGCTAATGGGCCAAAAATGAGGTTGCGCTGACATGATGGGTGGACATTCTAAAAACTAGCTAGAATTGTATTATGAATGTTTCTCAATAAAAAGCACAGTACCTTTAATTTGATGCCTCATTTGCTAAAATCCGATAAGTAGATGGCATTCATTTACGTAATAAGTGCAAATATTATTGACACTTTAATTTCATTGACAATTTCCACAAAAGTTGCCAGTTTTTATTTTTCTACCCTGTAAAATCCTGACAGGAACAGGATCTTGTAAGGATCTAATTAGGATCCTCTTAGGACACAAATCCTGACAGGAATTCTTCTCAGGATACTGATAAGATCCTAATCTTACAGGATCCTAGTAAAGATTTCAACCAGGGTATTCCGTTTGTTGTGATTAGTAAGACAGGGTACCTTTATTATGAAGTATGTGCAGAATGACATGACAAAATTTACTCAAACTAGTGTTTCTTTAAAAAATATTTTTGTGATATATTGTATGTTTATCTTAAAGAAATAAAGAAGAACGGAATGCAAAGTTGTTTTTTTATTATTATATAATTAAAATAATTGTAATCCCCGAAAAATAAAAAAGGAGTGCTGCGCTTCTTGGAATAGGCTAAGAAATAAACATTACCATCACTGATTCAAAATTGATTAAAAAAAATCAAAATAATGAAATGAAAAGGTTTTTTTACAAATGTGTTGTCTGATAAAGAAAAATTATGAAGTTTTACAGATGTATCTTTGGAGAAATGTGTAATCTGGTTCTATGTGAATTTGGTCTTCCTTCACCTTGTTTCTCACTAGGCGATAGATTTCAACTATTATCGCCGATGGAAACCAAACTTTAAATAAAATTAAGACAAACATTTTGAGACAATCCCTAAGTATCTGAAAAACGTACGAAAATTACATGCGAAGAGAGAGTTTCGTTTGTGAATCTATGTTTATGAAATTGTGTCAAACAATTTCATTTAGCTGGCGTTAAATCTCAGTGACCTTTTTAAGAGACCTATTAACTACTTGATTTTACTTATCTTTAAGTTAATAATTTATTAATTCGGATAGTGATATCAGAAATGATGAAAATGTGAAAAAGGCAATAATTCCACCAAAAGTGCTACGATACATCATCGCAAGTCTTTACAAAAACTGGAAGTTAAAAATGACTGTGATAAGTCCAACGAAATTGAACAACCACAAATCGAAAAGAGAAAATCTTCCCAGAAAAAGAGACCGATCTGGTAGGACTTTTATAGCGTTACTATAGCATGCATCATTTATCTGCAAAAAAAATTTATGTTTTGAAATATATTTTTTGGTGTTCGGATATATTAATGCGCTGTTTTCCATTGCAGCTGGAGTGGAAATGTTCCGCCGTCTTTTGTAATGAGGATGTATTGAAGTGAAGATATCTTAATCTCACCATTCCCTGTATCGCTTTTAATTGCAAGGAAAGTTGGTGCAGATGATGAAAGCTGCTTATGCTATCGAAAAAAGTGGTGCAAAACAGCGTATGAAAAGCTGTCCAGATGAGCGACACAAACAGCTGCTCAAACTCTGATGCTGTACGTCAATCAAAAACATGAAAATTCACAACGACTGGAAGTGTCTGGGGCTGGTTTAGAATAACAGTATCATTGTTCATGTTACTGAGCATACACTTTGCTAAATAAAGAAGTCAGAAGTCTGATAAAGCTAAATGAAGATGTGATGGATTTGATGTGCCGGAAGATCAAGGGACAAGTGGTATAGTAAATTTCTCAATTTACTTTTCAAGGGTTTTTGCTTAGAAATTTGTTTTTATGTGTATGTATATTATATGTATCTTCAATGTATTCAAGGTATTGCCACTGAACTGAAAATGATATATAAAGAGGGTACCGAAGATGATAACATCCCAATCAGAAGAACATTATAAGATATAGTAAAAACACGATTATATATATGCTGAATTATTAGGTACACCATGAAGAAGAACTATGGCTATCTAATTTTCAAGAAGAAGCAGAGACCAAAGTTTTTCTTTGCGCTGATAATGTTAAAAATAACATAATAATAATAACACTGTCGACAGTGATATTCCCATCTACGCGTTTTTCTTCAACAATCGCATAAGTTCACCTATTTTCATTGAGATTGCTGTGAAGGCGAAGAAAGCCATATAGATATTTGTGCAATATTGTCAGAGCTCAGCCAGATGTTTTGCGATGCCATTGCATGCATTCAAAGGCAATGGCTATACCAACGCGTTCCATGGTATCTGCAAATCTAAAAGATTCAGAGGGGTTTCAGAACATGTTTGCATCCTTCGGTAATGGGTTTGTTTTTTACTCTTTATTTCCTGTTATGGAGGAATTTGTCTGTAAGTTGTACGGTTTACCAGGCTGTTCAAACACAGATGAAGCACGTTACCATAAGTTTATATGAACAGCAGTGATTGAGAAAGTGCTCCAATTACAGTGTGTATTTTCATCATCACCTGATGGACATGGCTGGATTTTGGAGAACGAAGAGTTGAAAGTGCAATGGATGTTACGTAATCCCGCACCAAATGAGATTTTGCAATTAATCTCATGTAATTGCAAAAAATCGAAGTGCCAAATGGGAAATTGTGTTTGTGTTGCTCATCATCTTAAATTTGTGTCATTGTACTGGGTGCAATAACGAACATTTTATTGATTCTTTCGAATCAGTCAGATTCTGATAGTAATTATGACGAATCTGATAATGATTATGACGAATCTGAAGAGGAACATAAATTTTGGTTTTATAGTACAGTTGTTTATTTTATTAATTCCTTTTTTAATGTTGAACTGTCCGAAAGAAACTTTATGCGTCCTTGAAGGAATTAATATTTACTGCTCAAAAGATTTGAGTGTAAAGTTTTACATGAAGGCATTACGTTTTCAACGCGTCTTTACGTTTTTAAAAATCTTATGAACTGTTGGCAACTCTTCGCAAAAGATAAATATCTTACGTGGAAACGAAGAGTTTCTTTCCAGTTGTACATCAGTGATGTCATTATGAAAACCAAAGTTGCCAATAACTCTTGTTGCTTGACTTAAATTATCATAGTGTTTTTACATTTTTTTATTCATGTGTTCCAATTCCATGAAAAAATTTGAAATTTGCAAAAAATAAAAATAATTACTATGGGAGGACAGAATCAACCCTTGAATCTAAAATTCCTTGTAACTATTGATGGCTCACTCTAAACACCATAGTTTTTTTTATATTATTGCTTTTTGTTGGACCATTTTTCGATTCTTATAAAAAATTTCAAAATTTTCGATAAATCTTTTTTTCCTTGTGACATCATCATAACAAAACTTTAAATGTTGGCCGCAAAAAGGTGATTTCACGATGTCCAGTAAAATGATTTGAAATCCTGATAATACCATAATTCAATCCCAATAGTCATTTAAATGTCCACTTCATTGTGGAAAAACTTTTCAATGGCTTCCTGACTACACGATAATAGGCCCCTCCTAGACAGTATTTTTTCATAAATGAATGTCAATGACAAACAAATCAAATGCAATAATTATGTAGAAAATCGGTAGTTTTTAAAATTTTGAATTTGAATTTACTCATACTATTTTTTCAACTGTCACAGGTTGAACCCAGCTACTCTCGCCGTAGAGAGGGTGGTTATCATTACCGTGTGTGTGTCGTCGCCAGACAGAAGAGATGATGCAGCAGATCGGTTTTCCAAAATAAATAGAATAAAAGCAGAATAAAACAGGGTGTAATTAACCTTCTAATAAAAGCATTTGAAAGTCATCTATTCTTCATGGCTTAACAGCACAACGCAAGAGAGCACAGAAAGAAAGAAAACTATATATATGATAAAACAAAACAAAACAGATTTTTCACTATGCTATACTGTTCCGTACCATGATGATTTTCATAAGTGTACGAAGCAGTTTGCCAATATGGTTCAAGATGGTACATTATGGATGCGTTTAGAGTTGAAGGAACATGTTTATGGATCAAATTCAGTTGTTGTTTATGTTATTGATTGAAAACGAAGCTATAAAAAGGAAAGGTATTCATTTTTCCCTTAAATGGTTACGTGGCGTATAGAAACCCATTATAATGCAAGTTATTGTAGAAGAACAGCCAAAAATTATCGTCTCTCTATCTAGCTGCTGCTGCTGCTCTGTTAAACTACTTGCGTTAGATGAATATATAAAAGAATAGATATGTATATAATTATATTTATAGAAGAATTGCTGTTGATAAGCAGTGTGTTGGAGTATACATACGAAATGTAGTAACCATTTAAAGGTGATGTTGTTTATTTCCATTTAGGTAGGAGGGCACACTCTTTTACTTCCATCCAAACTTTGTCAAAAATGCCTTGGAAAATTCTTCAATTTTGAATTCTTTACTGTCACTAATTGTCCATTAGAATAGGCAGGAAATCATGCAAAAAAACCTCTTGATAATAGAACAATTTAGTATGTAACCTTTGATAGCTATATAATTATCAAAACATCTTGAAACTTCACAAGTGCTTTTCTTCTAACAGATTTTTTTGAGTTGCTGTATGACAATAGTCTATATCTTAGTATAATCAAAGGAACATGGAAGAAAAATCTTGTAGTGCACATAAAAGTGCTTTTGCAGAATGGGTTTCTGCTGAACTGTTGAAGAAGAGAATATAAGCCTTCTTTCAAAGCAATGTTACGATAACATTGTGAAGTATTTGAAAGGTGAATGTCATGACAAGGCTGTAGTTAGGAGAGCAAAGAGGAACAAATACTGTTTGATGCAATATGCATCTTCATGATGTCCTGTGCATTCCCAGTTCTGATCACTCACAGATGTTTAGTTATTCTATTATAATACAGATTATGATAGATTTTAAATTGTAGAAGCTCTTTGTTACTTATAATATACAGTATATATATTGTTTGATGAGTTACGGACTCATAAGTTTTGAACTATAAATTATGCATTTAGGATATGCATCAACAAGCAGGTTTTTTTCTTTAGGCTCTGACATCATTCAAAATGAAAATATTATTCAAGATATATTTTAGTATATATAGTATTTGCATGTTGCATACATACTTGAACAGGTATTCAAATGAGATTAATAGAGGATAGAAAAAAGTATTAGTCTTTTAGTGAAGAATAAAAGTAAGTCATTTCATGCAACTTCAGCTTTCTTTCAAATTCCAATGATAATTCATTAAAAAGGAGTATCAAGTACTATTTTCGTTTTAGATTTCGGACATTGGTAAACAGGACATTTATGTTCTATGATGAAGACAAAGCTTGACTTATGTGGCACTGATGAGGTGACCTCTGGAAGTCGCAAAGTATATATTCAGCTTCAAGGAAAACAAAAACTAATAGTCATCAACATTTGCATAGCCATCACAACTTTGTGTGAGATAGCAATAATGCAAGTATGCTGTAGACTTCCAGTTATTGGGACTTCATGAGAGTTGAAATTTGTTAAAACTAGGAGTTCTTATAGCTAAATATTTTCTTGGTGTAAGTTACTATGGATTTGTTATTGATACCTTTATTAAAAAATTACTTGAAAAAAGTATACAAGGACTTGACTAGTTTGAAACACATTGAAACTGCTGGTACAGACAACCTTGAGTCTACTATGTGGAAGAAAGTTAGATGTCTTTATTGCAACCATTACTACTTCTTTTATTGTAGTTATTTTGATTCTAATATTATGTAACATTTAGTGGTTTATTGGACTTCTTTTAGAAGTTCCTATATATCAGTTACTAGGGTGATGCCCGAAATTTGTATTGTTAATATTGTTTACTTAAAATATGTTAAAAGATAAATGGCATGGTTTTTATGTCTTCATTCCCATCTATGAGTCGTGCTGATTTCCTGGACTTAGTTCACGTTAAACTGTGAAGCACATTGAATAACCGCATGAATTTGCATCAACTCGTTCTAAGGTCTCCACAAATAGTATTTCCGAACTCAGCATCACTGCAATTTTTCAGTTTGATAACTGTCGGATACTGATATCAAGGAAATAAAAACTAAGTGTATGTATGATTCCAAATATACTTGAGATTCAGGAAAAATTTAATAAAAGATCTCCAAAAGTGAAATGATAAAAAACAACAACAATGCTTTCCGCTGAAGTCTTAGTCTTGAACTGATTGATATGAATTTTAAAGCCAAACGTTTTCCTTGGCTAATCTGTATTTATGAAAGCCCTGACGAAGTGAAAGTATTAATGATGTCTACTCTACCAGCACGTCAATTTATTTAAACTAGGCACTAAAAAAATTGACTGTATAAAGGACCAGCAACTTATGACCGAAAAAGGTTAGTAAAGAACACCAAAATTTTCACCATCACTTGAAGATATTCTATCTAGCCGAATATATCTAGCCAATTGTCAAATCTGCGGATCTCTTTTTTTCTGTCGAAATTTCTTCTCTAATTTGGCCTACTGGCTTTATGACTACCTTATTGGGAAAAGACATGAAGATGACTAATTTTAGATGCTGAAGTAAATTTTTCCCTGACTAATAACTTTAACTCTCGATATATCGAACTATTTAACTATTTTTACTTTTTAACAAGTGATGAAGAAAGTCATGGATTTTTTGAATGAAATTGCTATTATCAATAATAACTTCGTACATATATTTATAATATCTTGCTGAAGCCTTTTTCCCCCTCATCTTTAATGAACACATGCTTTCATACCTTGCAGCTCTCTCCATTTGGTTCTTTCAAAAGAGTTGTCTGGTCCGAGCAGATATTTGGCATTATTCATCGCATTCATGTTGATGAAACTGTTCATGCAGGTCAACAGAAAACATTTTCTGAGGTGAAATTTATGGTTCGACTTTCTTATATTGATTTTTTGAACGTCGTCCCAAAACGTTTAACTACTAAGTAAATTAGTTTGAATTGGTAGCTTTGTAAACCATATGAGTAAACCAACTTATAACGTTTTTCAACATGCCGATTTTAACAAAATCAGTAAAATCATTCCCTTTTATAGTTTTGAAGAAAGACATAACGAGTGAGAACGCTGCTAACAAGCAATTTCAAAATATTGGAGGAGTGAGTAAAAAACATACTCTCATCTCTGCTTTATTAATGATTCATTTGGTTAAAAAAATGTTAACCCTTTATTCTGAATGTAATTCACTTTAAAGCGTTTAAGTAGCAGCAACATTAGTCAATGCTGGTGGAGAAACCATTCAAAGAGAATGTGGCGAATATAACGGCAACATGGTACTGTATCAGTATGTGATACAATAGGATTAGCAGCGGGAAAATTGAGTTCATACTATATAATTCACGCAGTAGGTAAGAGAGACAAGTTCGATTTTCTGACCGTCTTGGAAAGAGTTGGGCATTGCAACCCGATGTTCTAAATAAATAAATAAATGTCGAGAATTACTTCCTTTTTTTCTTTAGGACCTCAGTGGGGAATCGACAAGCCTGAGGTTACCTTGCTAAAAAAGGCAATCACAAAATCCTTGGAAGAAGCGGACAGATTATGCTGTCGATCAATCGCAATCCCAGCCATAAGTTGCGGAATCTTCGGGAAACCAAAAACGTTGAACGCTTCAAATACGGTAATAAAAGGTGCGATATTTGATACAGTCATAAATCAGCATCTACAACATTTAGAAGTGATCAGAATCGTTGTTAATGATGACAACGTAAAGAAACCATTTTTAAATATTAAAAGATATTTCGAACGAAAAATAGCGAATTTTCATAAGAAGCACTGGAAACAGAAATCTGTTTATATTTCTAGTTGACCATTTACGTGTTTCGTTCAATAGAAACGTGTATCACTTATATTTATGTTTGGTGTTATCTTACTTATATACTTATTAATAAATTGGTTACACTTAGTGAAATACAAATATGGGTCAACATGGTTTAGATTTACCAATCCAAGGCAGAGAAATTTACCAACATCACCATGATGCTTATAAACAGGTTCTATCAGCAAAATCAAATGGTGCAGACCCTTTACCCATAAATAGGTTCCGTTAGTGAAATCCAAGTCCAGGGTCAACATGGTACAATTTTTAGACGCTGTACCAACTTGACCCTTTACTCATAAACAGGTTCCATTAGTGAAATTCAAGTCCGGGGTCAACATGGTGGAGATCTCAATGTTGTATGCTTATACCGTGTTGCCGAGTGCTTCATTCTTGTGTAAAACCTACCCTGTTGAGTTTATTCATTCATATCCGGTGCTATGTTGATGATGATGGTGGTTGATTAGCTAACTTTTCAAGCCTCCATTGTCAGTGTGTTAAAGAGATATTTATCAGATGCAAATCTGATAAATCATTTGAGGGTCAATATGGTATAGTCTGCGTCAACATGGTACGATTTATTATCGGAGTCAAAATGGTACGCGGGGTCAATATGGTGCGGAACAATACTACGACTACCATGATGATGTTCGCTCGCCATATGGCCTTCGTTCAAGACCCAATCATGAACAGTAGGTTCTCTGCGATTGTTACCAAGGCTAGCGTAATATTTGATGTGGCCAGGCCAGACGGGGGGTTATAAACAACTCCTGCTTGGGAATGTAATGGTCGTACACTACACAGGCTATTCAGATCAGATTCATGATAACAAGTTGAAATTCTATTGTTTTAATTGTTCTGACCATGTACGAAAAGATAGATATGTTCTGACTGAAAGGTTATGTAAAAAATGTAGATGTCTGGTTCTTGATGAATTCGAAAAAAAAGAGCGACGTGCGTGGTTATAAAAGATTTTGTTTCTACTCTACATACCTTCTATTGTGTAGAGCAAAAAGCAACGTTGTCGGAACGTCGTCTCGTGTGTTATGTTATTATATATCTGTATGAAACATCTTTTCTCTCGAGAAGCTGCTTGATGTTATGAAATTTGTTATGAAATTTTCTGATGTTATTCTTTCTTTCTTTCTATATAAAGTACACATCATCCTTTTTCTAGCTAGTCCCGTTCTAGTCCCCCCCCCCCCCCCCCCCCCCCCCCCCCCAGTGTGCTTTTACAACACACTTTTGCATTTTTACAAATCTTTTGTGCTCAGTGTCCACCTAACTCACTGATCTTCACAATTTTGGGGCTGTTATATGGAACTGGCAATAGCTAGCAACATACCTAAAGCTTGTAACAGAATTCACGTTGAAAAGACATTTTTTATTTTGAATTTAAATTCAGTAGCTAGATTGTCTGATAGACGCTCTTGGTCACTTGGGAATTCGTAATTCATAGAACTTGACACTTCAATCTATAGTAAACATTGTTCCACATGAATTCTGGTCAAAATGTAAACAAAACAAAATG
Organism: Turritopsis rubra; assembly: GCA_039566895.2. NCBI lineage: Eukaryota > Metazoa > Cnidaria > Hydrozoa > Anthoathecata > Oceaniidae > Turritopsis > Turritopsis rubra. The sequence continues at coordinate 6,327,928 of CM077617.1, read as the reverse complement.
TAAGAAAACGAGATGTGTGAGTTTTGTGTTTCTTACCTTGCAATGTTTGGAAACAATTTCTACATACTCAGCACAAATGTTCCAAAAGCAAGTAAGCAAAAATATTAGGAGGGTTTCTGTACACATTGATTGGCGCCCTTTGCCCTTTTTTTTGGAATTCTTGTTTTCGTTTCGGTATTTTTTTTGTTTTTGTTTTGTTTTTTCCACTTACTTTTGACAAAAAGGTCGAATTTCCCCTCCTGGGGCAGTTATCGTAAGAAATGAATTACGTTCCACAGTTATTACTGGCTCATTTGTCTCCACAACTTGACTGAAGTATTTGACAAGACTCCATTATGCAGTCGATAAAATTCAATTAGTTTCCATGACAAACATTGTCTGTCCTCGCAATCATAGGTTAAAATGATCTTTAAACTCAAAATAATTTCATTTAATTCTTTTGAAATTGGCAATTATGAATTCCCAAGTGACCAAGCGTCTATCATAGATGATTTTGTCAGTAGATGTCTACTGAATTTCAATTCAAAATAAAATGTCTTTTCAACGTGAATTCGGTTTTGTGTAAAAGAACGCAACTTTATTGTGGGCGACTTTAAAGGAAAGGCTAGGGCATGAATCATATGATTTTTCTGTTTGTCTCTCTCGCCTCAAATTGATTTTTGGCGCTGCACCATAAATAATATCATGTGATTTGTGTCGTAGCCCCTTTAATGATGAAGAAACATTTTAGTTTCATGAAACAGAAAAAAAAGTTATGTGACTCTCAAAAAAGATCAAACATGTTCATTCTTTGTTGTATATTGTGTGAGACTTTTTGATGTCATGTGAAACTTTTCTGGTGCGTTTGTTTTGTTTATACAGAAAGATTTTCTGAAAAACATTCAGTTGAATTGCTTATTTATTCTCTAAAGAACAACAAAAATTTACACTGCCGGTCGGTGAAACTGATATATAGCCGTATATGGTGCAAACACTTTGTACTTTGATAAAAAGTAAATTGATTCCCTATCATTACATTACCATGTCTGCATTAACAATTTTATGTGACGTTCCAGGGGATTTTGAGAACAAATGATAAAGCATTGTAACGTATAAAACGTTTCTCGTCTAAGCAAATAACGTATTATTGTTGTTTGCATATCGTTGTAAACATTAATGTAACATAAAATGTAATTATGTTACTTTAACAACCTTTAATGAAATTTTTCAAACCTTTGCACAATTGTGGTGATAATAAATTATGTAACAAGAGTTTTCTATTCCAATATATTCCAACTACTTCCCAAACAAGGAATTTAACTTGTTAATAAACACACCTCATTGCTCTTAAGGTATTAATTTTTAAAATACATTAAAAAAATTGAAAATAATTTTGCTGATAATTCAATCAAAATACATAAAAAATAGTTTACACCCTGTTTGAAAGTTATCAAATAATTAGTAAATGACTCTCTGTGTTGTTTTTGTTCATTTTTGAACCTAATAATAAAGTTTTTATCACTGCTACAGGTGCCTCTTTCTATGTCTCACCTGGAAAAACTAACACATTATTCTGTATGAAAGATAAGGAAAACTGGAGGGAAAAATGAAAAAACAGACTCAAAAAAATAAATGACTCATGTTTCCTGTTGACAAATATGTATTGCTATTTTCCCGATCAGATTTTACATGGACATTTCGTACTTTGACACAATAACCGCTCATGATGAGAATATTATCATTATTCATAATTCAAAAACAATAACAATGATGATAGGCTACACAAATATTTTTGTAATATGTCCAAAATACATCAGGAGAACATACATCAGTCTTTGTTGTTTTCTTTTTAGCTTTGTTTACTTATTCAGATTTAATCTGCAGGTAACACCTGTTTGTGTATTAAAAGGAATTTCATGCCTGGTTCACATTCAGTTGAAGATAAAAGATGCATGGTTAGTTCAAAAGTTACTTTAAAATAGAAACTGTCCTGATTCTATTTTAAACTATTTTAAACATGTTTGACAGGGTTGCTATTTCCGGAAATCCCTTGGGTATAAGGTTTAGGTTGCTTATTTTAATAAAGCTGTATTACCACTCGGGGAAAGGTCATAGAAAATGGAAAATTTGGACAGAAATTTCAAACAATAAGTGGGTATCCTTAATTTTTCTGTTCTTATTTAATTAAAAAAGATTTTTCTGTATTACATCTTTTATCTGTTTGAAATTTTCTATTTCACTAAGTGGAAACATGTCCTTAATAAAATTGGCAATATGGCAATTTTTCTTATTCAAATTTTTATGAATAATTTTAATTTTTCTGGCTTACATTGCCAGTAGAAGCTTTGAAACAAAAAGCACCGAACGTTACTTTGTTTTTCAGTTATAACGTTTACAAAAACGTTGCAACATTTCTGCTTGGAATTTATTAAACATTATCGAATTTTAATAATACATTGCTTCGTTTTTGTTATCAAAATCGTCATATATATAATAATAGTTTGTTTTGTTGATGTCCCTGGGTTACCCTTTTATTTGTTTTTAAAAAAGTTGCATCTGTTTGAATGGCACACTGCTGTGCCACGCAAAACTGCACGCAAAACTCCCGGCTGTTCAGATAATTTGGCTAAAATAACCCCTAAGAACCCATAAGAGTTTTCCATCAGCATTGATTTTCTCTTTATCAACAGAATAATGTTTACAGCATTAACTGAATGCTGAATTTTCCTAAAACTTTTGATTGATTTCCCATTGTTATATAAGGCTAGGAAATTTATCAGTAGTATTGGGAAAAAGGGTCATGAAGTTGTGAAAAAGCCTTTCCCCATAATTTTATTAATTTGAACATAAGTTTGATTCCCAGTCTTTGAAATCTCATATCTCAAACGGCTTATAGTTGCAGTTCATCAATCCTGAAACAATTATTATGGTCCTGCAAAGAACGAGATGCTTGGGTGTTTCCTTCGAGGAGTGTAACATGTTTTTTTTATAAGAACATCTAAACTTTGGTTATATTTTATCAGAAACAATTGTATTTTTCAGTTTCTGTAGAGTTCACTTAGTTTTTACCCTGTTTTGTTTTAATTATAGGCATTGTATATAATATTATATTTCCATTTTCAGTATTTGCCAATCATTGTTTATTTATCATAGACTTCACAATACCATTATTAATGATGAATAACAGAACAGAATAAAGTTGCTGTGGATGTTTCTAAAGTATAAAGATGCCACGTAGGCAGCCACCAAACACAAAAGTTTACAATGTAAGCTTGCCTTTAGTTGATGTGACGATACTCGTTCAACTCGTTATTATATATACACCTCTCCGTAAATTGCGACAGAGCAGGTTTTGACTCTTAATTATTATCGTATACACGAATTATGGTAAAAGAATTTTTTCCTGTGAGATATCATTTCCTATTGTAAATTATACAAAAACTGTGTCTTAGTGAGATGAAACCTGCTCTGACAAAATTTATGGAAAGTTCTTTCGGAGTTTACATGTTTTGGATTGATTGATTGATTGATTTACGTTTGTTTGTGAAGCACAAGTTGTCATGTGGTCATTTCAAAATCAACTTGAATATGCTTTCTATGAATCCATGCTAACTTCATAAGCAGAGAGTATCCACTTCTTGTTTCTTTTCTTTTTCTTTGACAACTTTTAGCAGGCAGGTTATGCATACAGCCCTGGCACTGTTGTCTGGTCTCTGGCTTCTACTGCAATCTCAATTATTTACATTTATTTTATCTTTCATCTCTATTTGATGAAACCTTTAGAGGGGCATTAAAGCAGGTTGCTTCATAGTGTTAAAATATGGATATTATATATAAATCATATGAGATGCACAATTACTCAATTCTGATCGGATCACAAGGTGTGCAATAACAGTGTAATTGAACTCTGCACTCGGCAATCAAAGCATAAATTTCACTCTGAATATTTACTACTATATTTTTTCTGTTGTAAAGTATTTTTTCGAATGGAATGACAAACGTAAACATTCGATTGTTGTTCGAAATATTCAGAAATATGAACCTTGTTTCTCTAAACTTTTATATGATTAACCAGTAATCACATGGCACTAGTACTAATGGTATATCTTAATGGTTGCACGACTGTCTGAGACGGTCGATAGTCAGTCGACGGTTGTTTCTCAGGCAATTAAAAATTTTGAAAATTTATGCTTTGATTGCCTGACTCGGACTTGTGAGGAGAAAATGTATTGATGAATCAATTTTTATCGTAAAACAAAGTTGTTCATGGAAAACTAACTAACATGTATAAACACAAATTAAATTATAAGGATCGTTGCATTTTAACGATACAGGCATTTGTTGTTTCCCAAACGATGTCTGCTGTTGTGTTTTTCTATCTGAATTCTTTCATTTGCACGTGTCTCCTCCTACACACGTTTTTAATAATAAACACCCATGTGCGAGAGTGTATAGATATCTCATGAGGTTGAAAGGTGCAGGAAATAACAGGAAGAAGCAAAGAGACAAAATGATAACATTTTAACGATGGCGTGAAAAGTTGCATGACAGATTTTTCATTCAAATTACTAACCCTTTCTAAATTAAAATCTACCTCTGCTCCAGATTTATGAGGATGAATTTTTGATCTCTCCCATGCCCTGGCTGTAAAGCCTCTTCTCGCAGTATTATTCAATATTGACAGTGCACAGTTAAGGCTGGTCACTTTCAGATGTCAGGAAGACTTGCAGCATGTTAATGTATGATTGATGAAAAATATATTTCGCTTGCAGGTATAAAGGTACACAGAGAAGCTGGAAAGCCAAACACAAAACTTGTGGCTCCAGAAATTCCTAATCAGACATAATGTTTTTGTAAAGAGATTTAAGTTTATGATAGTAAAAGTATTGTATATCTTTCAGGTAACAGCAACTGACACATTTGCGTGCATTGCATTACGATATGGAACAACACCCACAGAATTGTCACGTTTAAACTATCTCTCTTCTTCTATGCTGTTTCCTGGACAGGTATAAAACTATATTTCTGTGTACTTATTGACTTTTGTCACATTTTAATTTAAAGCCTTTTTGTAATGAATTATTGAGCCTAAAACTTCCTTGTAATTGATATTCAGTAGGTAAATCTATATTATATAGTTAAGAGTCCTGGTTAAGAGTCCTAGCGAAAAAACGAAAATACGTCATATTTGTTTAAGAGGCAAATGTGGCAATAGTTTTGTATCCGTAAGCGTATTTGTATAAGGAGAAACCCTTACATTGCGGCATTGTGTTTACATTTCCGTTTTTTGACAAAGTAATAATAAAAAGAAAGGGAAAATAGTCAAAAATGTCAAAAAAATGTTAAAGTAACTTTATATGTATAAAAATGTGGTGTGTTATAAATAGAAAAGCAGGTATGATTTATATTTTTTGCTTCAGTTTTATTATTAAGGGTTGTTTCAATGATATAGACTAATAATTTTATTTCGGAAGAAGTTTTTTATTCACAAGTTCCTTTTCTAATATACCCGGGTAGACTGCAACTTACCGAGAAATGAATCTTTAAAATGTTTTACCGCTGCAGCTACATTAGTAGAATATTGACAGACCAAGTTTTTGTTTCCACTCGATCTTTAAACAATAATATTATGGTTAATAGGAAAACAGTAGACTGTGGTGACATACAACACCAACAACCATGTTGGATGAGAATGATGCATGATGCTCACACAATGTGCCTTCAAAATAGACCTAATTGTACTAAAATCCAAATATTGCTATTATAGTTGTAATACGTTTTTCTAAACACGATGGTGGCTTAAATAACATGCTTTCTTTTAAGACATAGGGTCTAATAAAAATAAAACAGACAGATAAAAATTATAAATATTATGATCATGTGATAATAATACAAAATCGAAACAAAACTTGTTTTCAACTGTCTTGACGTGGATTTTCATCACAAATTTGAAAAGAAATTTGAAAAGGAACCTATTATAAATAGGAAGAAATGATATGGAAAAGATATGGAGCTATTTCAGGTTGAATGACTGAATTGCAGATTGCTGTTAACGATACCATCATGACAAAGCCATCTTTCCTTACTGAGTCTGCTGAATTATGTAGGATGTGAGAGTATTGGTTGTGTTTGTCGAACATTGACGTGGATAGGCGTGGAATTGGGTTTACAAAATGTTTGTGTGTGTCCCAAATTTTGTTGTCGGTCAAAACATTTGGTGTAGGTCAAAAAATTTAATTTTCTTATTAATTTTGTTTAAAACAAGAATTGAAACATCAAAACTGTAAGAACCATAAAGGACAAATTATCAAGACTGGACATTTCAGTATTACAGTATAAATTTCAGTAATCAAGCTACACAGTTCGCTTCAGCCAACTTTGTTTTACCATGGTTTGGTCTAGGACAGATGTACATCGCCCGAGGTGATAACATCAATGCAGCGCAATGCTTTGAAAAAGTCCTCAAATACCAGCCAAGTAATTACGAAACCATGAAAATTCTTGGATCTCTTTACAGCTCATCAACAGAACCGGAAAAGAAAGACATAGCTAAGGTAGATTTTCTGACAATGAGTTCAAGAATGTCCAGTAGATAATCATCATGTACTGATGGATAGCCGTAGCATTAGCACTAGAAGACAGTACTTTACCGGTTAGAGGAGAAACACCCATGTGTTCACTAATTCTGACTTTAAAATGGCACTTAGTTTGGCCAATAAAGGAAGCATTGCAGCAACCACATGAAAAGATAAACAATGCCAGAGATGAGATCCTTACAAGGGCGATCCTTAGACTTAAAATAACTAGAAAGTCTGCAGGATGTTTTGAAAGCAACATGAAGTTGTCATGATGGTAGACTTTTGGAGATGATATTATAAAGCTTAGTCCTAACTAGATTCGAAATAGTTCCAAGACTAGTGTAGCGTGTAAAAACATTTTACAGTTTTTCTCAATAAATTGTTTTTACATGCAATACTGCAATGATAAGTCTGTGTATTTACAAAAATTGTTGTGTTTCTCCATGTTGGAATTATATCATATTTATCATAAAATTGTTCTATAAATATTTTGGATCGATCATTCAAAGAATGCTATTAATCCCTACTTTTCAGTGTTATCTGGCCTATTTAGAGATTTCCAAAGTTGTACAGGTAAACTAAAAGCTAAAATTCCAATGTTCAGAGATTTAGAAAAGAGACAATACAACGTATACTCCTACCTAACCAATGTATACTTCTACCTAACCACGATTAAACTTCTGATATATAAGAAAATACCTTCAAATTTCCCTATTAACTAAAGCTAACAAAATCAATACCTTCTCAGACGTTTTTATCTTTCAATTCTTTATTCTGCTATGAATTGTGGAAATGTCAAAACCCAAAACTCCACTTGTGCATCATGATACAAAAAGCATGTAAATATCTATGTAATCACTCTCTTCTTGCATTACAATTTATACTATTCAATTTTATAATCTAAAAAAAAAAGGTCATTCAAATACTATCAAAACAATATGATAATGATCTTGCTACCTTTGTTTACCTTAATAATAACAATCCACACACTAGAATGAAATACCAAATAAATTCCAAGCTACACATTTCGGCATAGTAGTCAAAACTAACTGATACAAAAAAAGCTATGTTCAAACACATTAAAAAAATAGACATCGGTAGAAAATGATAAACTGATAACACATAAGAGGTCTACACCGTCTATCTCGTCGGATAGAATAGTTACTGATAAATATCAATGTTGTTATTCTTTATTACTGAAATTAAAGAGTTGAGTAAAAAAATGTTAAAAACAAAAACAAAAAATTTTACACACAGCGTCTTCATTTCTCTTTAAAGAAATGAGCGTTGAGAAAATTTGATGAACTTTCGAACGCAAAAAACATTGCATTGTCTTCTCCTCCTGGCAGCTTTATGATGTCTTCCTTAAGGTACAACACTCTATGAAGTAATAAAAACCCGTAAGATGGAGCTAGAGATTCTCCTAATGGGAGATTCTCCCTATACTAATACGGAAAAAACAAACATCCATTGACGAACTTCCCGAGAAAATTTCCCTAATGTTCTTTCTTTCAAAGTTAGGTAAGAAAAAAGCAAGATTGCGTATTAGTATAAGAAGATATAGAAGGACAATGAGAAGTTTTTTCTTTTGGACACTGGTAACTTTTAATTTTGGAGTGTGTAAGTTGTCTAGAGACGTTTTTATGCAACGGTCTATAAACAAAACAGGATAACCATTTTTCTTGAAAATGTCCTTGACTTTAAGAAGCTCCAGGTGAAATTTAGAAAAACTTGAGCAAATTTGAAAACATCTATGAATGATTGTATAAATCATGCCAAATTTAAAAGGCATGGGTACAAAGCTGTCAAAATGTATATAAACACCACTAAAGCTGGGTTTTCTATAAATAGATGTGATAAACTTATTATCATTACCATTGTTCGTGTTCTTCGTTTTTCTTCTTTTTTTTTTTTACTGTCCAAACCTTGGATTAAGCCTGGAATTATTAATTATTGCAATTATATCAATTATGGCACTTCGTCGAAACAGCCATTGCTGTGAAAGAAAATGGCGGACATGTGAAAACGTGTATTTTTCTTTTTTGACCAGTTTTTATATCTTTAAATATCTTTTGAATCAGTTTAAAATTAAGCATTTACATTTTAAGAAACCTTTTATATTAATATAAGAAGTTTTTTCTTCATGTTTTTCAACCTAATTACTTATTTTTCAACCTTTTTAAAAGTTTATTTTGCAAAGATCGTTTATCACCTGATAGGCTTTTATGTATATCTGTCACATATTCGGACACTTTGAAAAACACTGTAAGATTGAATTTAAGTGTTCCACTGGTGGACGCCAAATTTACTGAAGGGCGATATATCTCCTGTATTTCCACTGATATACTTTTCAGAGATAAAGGTTGCTTACATATGGCTATACAACGTCTGTAATGTTTTAAAAGGAAACTTTTCTTTATTCTATAAAAATCTTGCAAAAGATCAGCTAATGGTGCAGAAATCACTTTCTGTATGATGTTGATCTTTTGCTTCCCTTTTCTCAACATCATGCCCAAAAGGCATGTGATTACATTCAGCATAGATCTGTAATAAGAATGCATTGTTTTTCGTGTAAAAGAGGGTCCCCCCCCGGAGGATTCTCTTCTTGAACATTTTTTATAAATTATGGCGCATAAATTATGACGCATACATTCGTTGATACAGACTGGCAGGACGCGCATACAAACATCTTTCAAGAGGATTATATTCACGAAAACTTGCAGCATATCTCAAAGTTGAAGAAGCATTGTGATAAGACACAGCAAAGGTTACCATCTTTAGTAGATATTTATCATAGGGAGGAAAGGATTTATTGGCGACTCGGCAGTTGTTTAAAGGTTTGTTGTCTTTTGCCACTGTTGTGAATATTATGTCGGGAGCCAGTATGAAAACAGTGCTGTATCCAGAGTTTTTTTGGGGAGACAGGTGTGGCACACAGACCAGCTGGGGTGTAAGGGGGGCACTGTAGGCTATAGCTTTTTCGCAGTCTCAAAAGCTTTATTGCACACTAATTTTTCTTTCAACAAGTAAGAAGATGTAACTAATGCTGCCTCATGCATGGGTCTGATCTTGGCATCCTCTTTTCCTGTCTAGACACTTCCGAATTAAGCAGTAAAAATGAAAACAAAACACGATAATCCAAGAAGGCAATTTTAAACTTTTTGATATTATTCAACTTATTTATTCATTTATTTACTTCTAAACTGTCAGAGTTTGGGCACCCAAACTGGCATACCAGGTTCAAAGTAGCTTTGGGTACGACGTACACACTCTGCAGACTGAAAACAATTTCCAGTTTGGATGGGGGATGCCTTCCGATATGTAGTAAAATTCAATATTTTCATATTTTCATTCAATTCATTCAATAATTTATATTTCATTCAATAATTCAATATTTTATTTAATAATTCATATTTTATTCAATAATTTATATTTCATTTAAATTATTATACACATTGTTCAGGTTTCCCACAAATTTAAACAAGGTTAAACAATAAGGGCTTCAGTTCTAAAACCTTTGTTTCAACCAGAAAAGTTTTCAGCGTGACAGCGTTAGGTTTTATGTTGTGTTTTCTAAACTCAATACAAGTCAATACTCAGACACGCATAATTCACTAATTAAAATTGGTTGATAATATTTGTTGATACATTCAACATATTCCCAATAAAACGTTTCAGTTATGGTCGAACTATTATAGCGCATAGTGTATAATGTTTTGCGACGTGAACCGCATCAGCTATGAGTTACACAAATTTCTTTTATTCTGCGACAATTTGAAAGTTAATTTCATTGGTTCTCGATAAACATCAGCTAAGATCTTTTACATATGCTCAATAAAGAAGTTCTTATCGTGATATCTCGGTCGATCAAAATACGATCAAAATACAATACCATTAAAGAACTAGAGGTTTCACGTGTGGAAACATTTGGTACATGTTGATACATGGATACAACGAGTATATCTCGATTGTGGATTTATTTACGTAAGGGTTCTGTTTCTTAAGGGAAGGGGGAGTCAGACTCCCGCTATAAGCAACGTTTAAGCAGTATTTATAAGCAGTGACTACTTTTCTTAGCAATAAATATATGTCATCATGAATATGAACAAGAAATGCTTTACATATATACAAATCATGTGAAGGAGGCTCCACAGGTGTAGGGGTTAAATAAAATTTATTCTGCAATTGAAACCTGGTTTGCATGCTCACAAATATACACAACTGTTGTGTTTTGCATTCAGGCTTAAATCAGTGGTATATACATACTCAACAACCAAAACACTGAAAAAGTAGAAACAGCTGAAACAAAGCATATTCCTATAGTATTATTATATACTAGTTGCCCGGGTAAAACATTTTTACCTATTCATTTCTTGTTAAGTCTACTGGGTATTAGAAAAAGAAAAAAACCCTCCTTTACATGCCACTACTCTATGTATATGTGTTTCTATCTTTTATGTGCGTTCTATGTATCATAAAGACAATCTCTAATTATAAAACTGAAGCAAAAATATAATTATCCCTTTCTGTTTATTTGTAAGATACACCATGTTTTATACTTATAAAATTAACAACTTTTAACTTTTCTAACATTGCCATACATTTTGGACTTTTTTCCCCTTCTTCTATCGTCAACCAATGGAAATGTAAACATTTGACGCAATGCAATGGTTTCCCTCTATACTGATACGCATACAAATACTGTTGCCACATTTGTTCCACTTTTTCGTTTTTTCACTTAGGACTTGCGACCAGGGCTTAAAACTCTTATAGTATTAATATATAGATGTGACTGTACTATGTTACCTGCATATTCACTAAAAGAAGTTTCATATATGTTTATATGGAGGCAAACTGGCCCAGTTAGCCGAACTGGCTCACTTAGACGAGCTATCACTATCATTAAGAAATCCTCATAAAAATAAATTGTGTTAGGCTGACCGACCTAAGAGAGGGGAGGTACAGTAAGTTTTGCAATGTGAAGAAAAAACAAAATGATTTAATTGTGGAAAAATATCAAAAATACGTCTGGGTCTAATGCATCGGAAACTTTCTTTTCACAGTGTTCATGTTTTTTGGCATAGACATGATGTTTAGTAAGCAGAATCAACAATAAACACAACAGAGGTTTGTCCGTTGCTACTTAACTGTCATTAAGGTTACTGTAGAGGAAAAAATAGAAAAAACTCAAAATTTCATGTGGCTGGCTTTACTTTGCAATCTTTTCGCAATTTTTTTGAGGCCTATACATATATTTGAGGCCTATACGAGGTATACACGCGGTGTTTGAAATGCAAAGCACTCACCGTCATCGTTGTGTCACCAAAAAATTAAATCCAATTAAATTTTTAAATCCACCCTAAGAAACATGTCATTTCTAGTACAAACCTCCTTTGCAGTGTGTTTGTCTAACAAGATGCGATTATGCTATCTTTATGGTTGAAAGTTTCTTATTTTCATTTGAAAGAATAATTCATAATTCATAACAATTGGTAACAATTGATCATTATATTAATAATTTGGGGTCGTTGGGGTTTGTTGCAGGGTTTAGTATAACCCAAAGTTGAATTGTTTCAATGTGTGTTTCCTTAAAGCCAATCTCAGATTACAGTGACTTCCAATGGTTTTCTATTGCAAACAAAGTGTTTTCCCTGTGTTTAGCTGTCAAAGCTTTTCATAAAGGTAATGAAGCATCTTTCAGTACAGAGCATGTGCCAATTAAATCGTTCTGTATAATTTCTTAAATGAGAAGCCATACAGACAAAATATAATTTTGAACACAGCATACTTTTGGTGTTTTAAAAGTGAATAAGGAGGGACATGGAAGAGATCAGAAACTCACCAATTCTAAAAATTAATAATGAAATTTAATTATACTTGCTTTGATATGCTGTTCACAAGGTGACTGAGAGAACGTCGATCTTTGAAATAATTTTATCTTTTTCTGGGGAAGTGTCTATCTGGCATGCATGGTGTTCAGCAACAGTAACAGTGAAATTCTATCAAGATCATGTTGCACTGGTTTTATTAAAACCTCCTTTTGGCAATGTTACAATGGTGTCCAGGTGAAGTCTTATGTATTTCTAATGTTTGGTCTTATCAGTTCCATGAGGTATTGTTATCAATAAGTGTCCTGCATAGGAGCTAGAGCATTTTAAGAAACATAGACATGATTCTTACTTTGAGTGCTAAGCAGAGAAGAATGATTCATGCTGGTATGACTCTGTCAGGACGTGAAACTGTTTTGGGAAAACTGTTGTGGGTCCAGTAACAACTACTCAGATTATCTAAGCTTTATTTCCATTCATAGTTTAAAAAACATAATACATAAGTGAGACCCTGGATAACTGGAACTTTTCTTTAATGGGACCGAATTAGCTGGTTCCTTAAAATTCATTTGATGGAAGTTCCACTTAATGAGCAATTGGCTTGAATAAACATTTGTTAAGTGGGACTGATTTCATCGACCCCTTGAGAGTCCCAGTGAACGGGAGTATACTGTATATTATTGCTACACTAGTTACTAGAAAACTTTCTAGTTGTGGGTGTTTAGAAAAATCAAAAACAAATATTTGTGTCTTTCCTTGTGCCTTGGTCCCATCAACCTTGATGGGACCTGGCTGACAGTTTGTGATCATTTCATTGCAACAAACTGAATGGAACTACTTTGATACGGAAGAAATATTCAAAGTCTCTGCGGAGGAGTGTTTTTTAATATTAAAACAGCAGGCAATACTGCTTGCCATTCCTCTAGAAAACACTCCTCCCCATAGACTTATAATATGTTTAATACTGGTTAATCTTTCTTTTTAGATTTTATTAAGTTTTCTTTATGCTGTATTTTGTTTCGTTACTGTTTTGTTATAATTAGCTTTGTGTAACTGTGTTCGTTTTGTGTTTGTTTTTCAGACCTTGTTTGTACCCAGCAACGAAGACAGTGTTGAACAATCAATTAAGTTAGAAGGGGAAACTGAATTAGAATCACATCATACGATTGGTCATCATAGTTCCGAAAATGTCAATATCGCTCAATCACAACAGAAAAACGCAAATTTAATACAATCAGTAGGAAATCTTATTTTGAGTTTTCTCTAATTTGCTTTTTTTTTGGTTGCTTACTTTCGCTTGTACAGATATTTCTATTTTACTAGTGATACAGATTGTCTTCTGATTGTTAAAGGATAGATAAATCTTTGACGTGGTTTGTTTGTTTTGCAATAAACAGGAGTAAGACTAGGTTACCGTTTACTGCATAAATTTCATAAATTATTATTTATTGCATAAATTTTTATGAGCAAGAACGTATAATTATCATCCTAAAATCACAACACAAAAATTGTTTTTTTGACACATGAAAACCCTGCTGAAAAGTCTTCTGATTGTAAGTTTGAGTCTTAAGCCGATCTCGCTGTTTGCTGTTGTAATGTAAACTTCATCATTTTCTGTAGTTTAGTCCCGATAACAACCTAGATAGTCTCCTTGGCAACAATCGTTTGCATGATTCAGCCGATGAAATATCTACAAGATATTTGAAAATTAAGTCGAAGTATGTCACTGACGGACAGGTTAGCCAGTGGTTTTTTTGGAACTATTCAATGCAATCTTTTCGCCTTTGTATAGATAAGGTGTATATTTTGCTGGCCCGTTGAACTAAATAAATCGTCAATTGAATATTGCTATAATAAATAAATAAATTCAACTTATAAATTCATAAATTCAAATAGGGTATTCAAATTGGCCTTCTGTCATTGATTGACACTTTTGATTTGAAGTTTTTATTGTGGCTCAAAATTTAATCCAAGCCCAATTAACATCCTCGAAAGTTTTTTCTGTCAAAATAGTTAAAGGTTATCGCAATAGTTGATTCTTGCTATTTGAAATAATTTCGCGATATTTGGCTTTTGTTGATTGGAAATATTGAATTCCATAGTTTTTTTTGTAAAATAACTTTGAATCAGTATTTAAATCACTGTATGTTCACCTAGCAGGAAACCCATGGTTAGATAATTGCAGGGGATGGCATTTAGTTGAGAACATTATCAAAATGGATACTAAAGAATGATGTTTATACACAGCAGTTTCCGTTTTCTTTTAAAGGGTGTTGTGAATGGCATGCTTCTTGTTACACCGCAAACCATCATGTTTAACCCTTGCGTATCGGACCACTTGGTTATGGACAGAGGTCATGATATGTACATCGTACGAACGTCTTTAAAAGCTGTCTCGGGGATAACTTTCTTTGAAGATATTGCTGCCATGGTTCTTGGTGATTTGTCTCAAGAATAGTACGTTCAATCCCATTTATAATTATTATTGAAAATCTATGATGACTTCTGGAACTCGAAACGAAACGCATATCGGGGTAACGCATATTTATGTCATCACATGAGAAATAAGTTTCTTATGATGGTAAAGAGTTTCGATTGGAAGGTTTGTCATTCTGAGATTTGCAGAATAATACACATTGAAAAAGTTTTCTGTTAAAGGGTCTTCAAAATATGCATTCGGCACTATCTACATCCTAAAAAGTAAACAGAGAATGGCAGAAAATGTGGGTAAAAAATGTTGTTGTCTAAACAAAATCAGCAGATGTAATTTCCACCCCTGAAAATTGGCGATTATGGCAAAAGGAAAATAAAATCAAGGACATTATTAAAATAAAAATAAGTCGGGGGTTTCAAATGGTTTATAACAATTATTATCTTAATAATCACGTTTGGGTCTCATCATCGAACAATTTGTGAATGAGAAGATGTTGTATATTATTTTATTATTATTTATTATTTTATTATTATTTATTATTTTATTATTATTTATTATTTTATTATTATTTATTATTTTATTATTATTTATTATTTTATTATTATTTATTATTTTATTATTATTTATTATTTTGATTCCGTTTTAATCCTTATAAACAACATTTTCTCATTTTCTCATTCTCCACTTGCCCAATGATGAGAAAATGTTCTATCAAAACATAGCCCAATCTCAAGTCATCAGGTCCATGACATGATATCATGAAGTCTTCACTTATTATGAATTTTGATAATCTGATTTGATAAGATTTTCATTGTGTCTTAAAAACATTGATGATCAGTGGAAGTCAGGCTTAAGTGATGAAACCTTTTTTTGGTCATTGTATTGGCTACTGAAATTCGCACAGGAAATGAATTAAATTGATTTCTTATTGATTTGCAGTGTTCCGATGACCAATTGCATGGTTTTTGATTCCAAATACGTTCATTTGCCAAAACCCGGTACAATCATTTGTGAAAATAGTGGCAAAGAATTCCTACTTAGTCCTAAATTCAATAAGAAAGAACGGTTTCACAGTGACGACAATACACTGAATGATCTAGACCTAACGCAGGCCGATCAAAACATATCGTTAACTGACCACAATGTCGGCAATCAAGTCAGAGAATATAATGTACAAAAGAATCAACAAACAGAACAGTCTGCCGTTATAAGTGCTAGCTCGGATCAGGGAATTGGGTCCGATTTAAGTACTGATGCAACAATTACGGAAGTGATGAACACACAAGAAAGTGATGACACGAACGACCCAGAGGAAAACAAGCAAGACCTCAGTGTTTTCATGGCTGAAAGTCATAGTTCAAGCACACCTAAACATTCTGCAAGTGATCAGTTGCAAGACACTAGTTTATGTGACAACAAGGCTTATGCAAGTGATTCGAATGAAGTGTTTTGTCCTTCAGATGTCGCATCAATAGATGCTTCAAGTCGTAATACATTGAATGGTGAAACGGGAAATCAAAGCCAACATTTAACAATGTCACCTCAACATTGTGACGCTAGTAAAGACAGTGGTATTTCCGAAGGGAATGCCACTACTAGTACCAGCCTATTAGATTCTCATGACGCTGATCATTTCTTTCATGAACCTTTATCGAATCGATCTTCATTAAGTAACGAAGCACAACAATGGCTTGGAAAACGAGGCGTTAGGCTGCCATCAATGGAAAGCAAAGGTTTGAATTTAATTTTCGAGCAATATGAGCAGGAATTCTGACTCCGAATATTATTCAATTAAATGTGGTCCTTAAAGCTGCATTGACTTTTCAGTAACTGTTGAAATGATTCAAATGGATATTTTGCACTGTTTGTTTTAGTGACTATTGGAACCTGATAGTGTAAATGCAGCTTAAAAGTTCTAAAAATGTAACTGATATTAGATATTTTTTTCTGTCTAATAATCTTGTAGACAATTTTCCCGAGGAGATATTTCCACGACCTGCTGCCAAGCACGAGGAAAGTTTGATGTATGTTGCAATCAAAATACACAAGAGCTATTGGTTTACAAATCGAACAAAACAGAACCACGTGATGGGAATACCACCAAACCGTGATCAGAAACGCCACCAACATTGGTTCGCCATTCCAAAACATAGGTAATGATTTTTCTTCTTCTCGGTGTGAAATAACAGCATTGTCGTCCCTTTTTAGATTTAATGCTGGCCCTTTTTAGGCCAATCATCATTGGTGCTATTTTTGAAAAGTCATGAAAAAAATATCTTACTTCGACTCATTACCGTATTTTTCGAAAAATGCCCTCGTTTGTATAAACCCTTCCGGGCGTTTATTTGATGAATTACGGTAACGCTGTTAAGGGCCAGTGAAAAAGTGCTGATAAGGTAATGATCATAGGAATGGGTTTCATCAGAAGTCGGATGCTTAGTTTTTGTTGTTGCAAAGTCAGAAAGGATAGAGCAAAATATACAGTAATATGGAAGTCAGATATCATAACTTAAAGGAATGGTTCAGTCAAAAAAAAACAAAATTTAAATATTTATCGAAACAATTTCTTCTTTTAAATGGGATACAAACAAGCTAATTTTTATCTTTATTAATTCTTCACAATCTTCATAAACACTGATTCTCTTCAGCCTATTTTAAAAGCTTTTTCAATGACCTCAGTATGGCACCACAAAAAAAGAAGAAGCTAGTTTAAAAGAAAAATAATTAAAAGATCATTTAAAATGTACCGAAGCCCATTAGTGCCATCCAAAATGTTCAGGATACGGTACAGATTAAAAAAAAAGTTTGCATACTGTTGACATTCTTTGTTACGTCAACACTAGAATTTTTTCGTATCGCCATAAAATAATTATGGCAGTACAAATTTTCCCTTATGTGGTTTAGATTTTTATACTGCTGTTGATAATATGTGACAATATGCATTTTGAAACTTTTTTTTATATCGTATCATGATCAACTACAATTTGTTTGCTCTCCTCCGCAGTTGTTTTAACGTTTATCAGAAAACAAAGCGACATCTTTTCTCTCATCCAATTTGTGAAAACAAATGAAGAAAATCCTTATTTTCTACCGCAATGATGATGGATATTATCCGAAAAGCTTATGCACATTTTTTAAAATAAATAAATGGTTTTTATATACTTATAAGATACACATATGTTTCTCGGAGAAGAAGGAGGGGGAGGGAGGGCAGCAGTAAAAAACTAAGGAAAAAATAAAATAGAAGCTTGAATTATGTAAATCATTTCCATTCTCAAGAAGAAACCATTAAATACATCATACCTCCAAGTCTGAATAATAAGAATTAACCCAAAATGTATAATATACACTATAAAAATTACTACGCGTTCTTTGTACCGCATAAAATATTCTAATCATTATTACCACATCAATTTGAACCTGAAGACCGACTGGTGTCCTTGTGGTAGAGTGCTCGCCTTCTGCGCGGAGGTCAAGGTTCAAATCCTGGTCGAGTCATGCCAGTGACTATAACAGTGTGAATCGATCCACTCAGCTTAGCACTCAGCTTGAGAGCGGGATTGATATCTAAGAGGGTTGTCTGGTTGAGCGATTGAAGCGTACTTGCGGCTTCCGTAGCCCAAATGGGGGCTTTAAATGCTCTGGGACCTCCTTCGCAGGAACCTCATTGATAACAGTTCTATCAGTACTGAAGAGGCTACCCTGGGTAAACATTAATACTACTACTACTATTACTACTAATAATCATAATAATAGTAATAACCTGAAGAACAAGACATATTGGAAACAGAGGAGAGTGAGGAAGAGTGTTTAGAAAACGAGCCATTGTTAGTCAAACAACATATTGGTGATTCCTGTGGAAACTGCCAGATTGAAAAACGGGAGATAGATTGTTTGTGTTGTCCGGAAGTAACACCTCTAAATGAAAAGTTTGATGGCGCTGGTGATAAATGTATTTCGCATTCAGACTGTTTGTTTAAATAAAACAGTACTTCAAAAAGTCTTGGTACGGCTTCGCGATTCTAGGGGAGATCAGATGGAAGAAAGTAGTACGACTCGCTCGACCCACCCCAGGGTCACCTTTAAAGCAATTTTATGCCATGGAAAAATTGAGTTTTAATGAGGTGCATATAGCAAAGTAAATATGTTGTATTTATTTATTTTATATGAAGAAAGTAGTACCGAATCGATGGTTGTACTTGTGATCACCAGAATGGAACTATATGCTGTGATATTTAATTACATCAGTCCAGCCATTGGTGTAATTATCGTTGTTCGATATATGCGGCCTACAAGCAATTTATATGGTGGATTTATTAAAACCTTGGGAAATGAAATCAAAGAGTGATACCTTCCTGTATCATATGGAACCATAAGAAATACAGTCAAATCTCTGTAATTCGAACCTCCATAATTCGAACTCTCTCTAATTCGAACTAATTTGCTAAAAAATTGTATTAAAAGAGAAGCACCGAAAGAGAGGGAGGAAGGTGGTTTGTTTACTAATTTCACTTTCGCGCTTTCTAAGCTCTCGAAATACAGAGAGTCAACTGTAAAGACGGAAAATATGTTTTGTATATGAAAGGTAAAAAAAAGATTGAGGAATATTCAGTGAACATCATAATACAGAATAAAACCAAAATAAAATAAAACATGTAATATTGTTTTTCATCGAAACACTGTAATCTGATTTTTAATCAACTCTTGTTTATCAGGTTTAGACACGCTTGAAATGTTTTTTTTGGGGAATATCTGGTAATGTTGGTATCTCTTTAGATTCAACACATTCAATTGTCTCCATTGTAACCATCTTCTTGAAATTATTGTAACCACATCTTCGTTATTTTTGATAAACCAGTGTTATATCTTTTCTCCCGGATTTTGTCGTTGAATGCTCTAAATCACTGTTAAAATCCATCACAGCCAATTGACTTCTCATCACCCTTCCTAAGTAAGAGAAATATTACCTTTTAGGGGCCAACTTGTTGTATAGTGTATGATAGATCTCCAGTGTGTGAGAATTCGTTAAATGTTTCAAATCTTTAAAAATTGCTTTCGATGTCACAATTTCTTGCAATGCTTTAAGAGCATCTGAATCAGGCTTAAAATAGCCCGTTTTTCTTGTCATCCAGCTCTGATGAAAGGCTAGTGTTCCCCTTTGCCCATAAACTGTCTGCTTGTTTTAAGGATAGATAAATAAAATATAGATAATAAAATATAGATAAATATAGATAGATAAAAGGCCTGCTCAAGTTTCTGGTTCAACGGACGAAGAAACTTTGGAACTATTGTCTGATGAAATGACAAATTATACATATATACATTATAATAATATAGGTTGCAGAGGAAATCGGTTTACACCATTTTATCGTCTTTCCTTAAGGTTAATAGTTAAAAAAACTAATTCAAAATTCAAATAGAACACAATAATAATAAAGAAATATTATAAATATAAATTAAATATAAAATTTACATATCTTACGTAATTGTATAAATATAATTTAGATTATCTTTCGAGTTCAACTTTCAATTTTATCCAGTGTAGCAACCATGATTAGATTTCCCACTGGTGTGAACATGGAAAACATTTTAAACGTTTTGATAATTTTCTCAGTGAAAATTAGTGGAAAATCGTCGTGGGGGAGATTAAATCATTTTCACATCAGTGGGAAATTTAAACTTCTCATGAGAAATTCAGTGGGGAATTAAATTTCCTAATGATGTGAACCGAGCTTTAGAGATAAGTGGGAACTTTGTGTTTGCTTTTCTTTTGCACTTAAAATTTCTTCCTTCAAAAGTAGTGTTACAGTTATCGAGCCTAAAATTCCTTATTAACAGCATTTTCTCATATCAGAAAAAAAGTTATTAGATGTGGTACTGCTATTGAAAAACTTGAAAAACAAAAAAAACTGTGACCAAATGTTTTTAATGAAGTGTAAACGATTTCATAAGTTCTTCTGTTATATTTGATCATATTTGTTCTATTGGATCAGCTGTGTTAAGTGCTATTCTGTTAAGGAATAAAGTGTTAGAAGAAACGAAATAGAAGTGCATTCCCAGTGGGCAAACTCTTCAAAAATATCTGTGAGGAGGAGTGTTTTCTTCAGGAAATTGCCTGCTGTTTCAATAAAAAAAGCACTCATCCACAGAGACCTTTTGAAGATTTTACCCACTAACTTATATCTCTGGTTTTGTTAGTGTTACATTTTGCAAAGCAACATGGGGTTTCTTTTTCTTTTGATCGACCATGTCACTGAATGCGCAGTGAAGATGGAAAGATTATTCAGGTTTGAGTGTGTTTTCATGGTTTTCTTTGCCTTTAAGAGTCGCAATCATTTGGTACGTCAAAATACAATATAAGTACATTTGGTTTTGGAGTATTGATATAAGTAAGGGCGATAAACATTCTTGAATTTTGAGCTTTTTCCCGTATTGTCCGGCTTCATAAAAAAAATGTAAACAAATAAATAAAATGATGAGGAAGACTTTTTTTGTAACTCGTTTGTTTTTGACTGACGTAGAAACTCGTTTAGTTTAAAAGACCTAAAAAAAACCAGTTAAACCAGAAATAAAGTAATTACTTGAATTTTAACGATCTTCAACGTTATGTTATTGTTGTGTTCATATGGAAAAATTATTGTGTTTGTAAATATTACAATAAACGCTCTGTTTCATTAGTCTGCGAATATGAAGTAGTGTAGCTTGAGAGAGTCACAAGATTGCTTATAATGCCAATATGTAGCCCATACGATTTAGCCTTTCAACCAAATAGAGTGTTTTTTTTGTTGCGTATTTTCTGTATTTAAACGTTTGGTCTGGTGACTAGAAGCGAACTAACATGAACAAACGAGTTAACAGCAAACAGAAGTCCAGTTTATTTGGGTGAGTTAGAACACACCCACACACATAAAGGGTGTCGACATGTCGTAATATATCGTGCTTTTTGTCGTTCTTAGAGTGGATCAATTTTACAGTTTTCTGTTGCACTGGGTACCAGACTTTGAGGCAATCGCTAGTGGTGCGTCAACACCGTGCTCCGAAGATTACCAAGATAGTGAGGAGGTATGCTTAGTCAGCATTTTTTTAACACGTTCTCTTTGTTGTTTTCAGACTACCAAAGTTCGTGGTGTAAACGTTGCAAAATTTGTTTGAGTCAGCGAGGTGTACGTTCAGGCTATGGCTCGTTGTTTCAAACACTTTTATAAGAGTTTTCACCGGAGAAGTTAGGTGGTCTGAGACAAAAAACGGCCTTCTTGTAGTGTGTGGTATAGTTGAAGATGAATTAATTTTCTCATATGACCTTGAGACTACGTGCAGGGCTCATCCTGTAAAAGAAACGAAATAGTATACAATATTCGATTAATAAATTATGTCACAGCATCTTTTTGTCTCGTTTCCGAACTGAATATTTCAAACACATTTCCGAGGCGAATAACCATGACGAAGGTCGTACGCTTCAGTGTGTCATAATGTATTTGGATTAGAAGTGAGACGAATGGATGTTGCGTGACCTCTTTTATGAATTCGTCTATTCTCCATTAATCTCCAAATTTGTTGCGAACTTTTCCTTCTATCGATGTTTTCTTTCCATAAAATGAAACAGATAAATTTCGACGCGGAAATTGGTGAGGAGAGATTTGAACAGTTCAACTAGCGCTTGCTTTTTCTCCTTTGATATTTTGAATGTTGAGCAATCTTCATTTCTCGATCAAAACAATTTAAGACAATTTGTGTTGATAATTCTGCATGTTTTCAGCATCGCATCTTGTAACCATGGTTTCGTATTGAAAACATTTCGTGATAAATATCCATTCCAGGATATGAATAGGGTGTGCATCTGAGAACAATTTGACGAAAACCGAAAAATTTCATTTCATCTGTATCAACCTTTTTATGAATAAGTGACGTTAAAACCATAGTTAATGGTTACGATGCGTATTTTGCACAACAATCATATACAAATCAATTCAATGCTGCTTTTGTTGTTGTTGTTGTTGTTGTTGTTGTTATTGTTGTTGTTATTGTTGTGGTTATTGTTATTGTTGTTGTTGTTGTTATTGTTATTGTTATTGTTACTACGACCTAGTGCTTTATAGTGATTGATATTTTTAATAAACAAAACTGAACCCTACGATTTTCATTCACCAAAACAGTTGACGTACGGCAGACGTACAGAATTCATATCAGGACGTACGACGTCGTTCATGTTTAGGGGTTAAACATCGTTGACAATACGTTTGGGACGTCGCCAGCCACTACTTTGGGTTATGAGGTAAGCACAAAACTCACCACTGTGACTTATTACTGGTTTTTATATTTCTTGTTCTGTTTGGGCGAATGGGAAAGTTCAATTATCGGGTTATCGGGTTACAAGCAAGTAATAACGCGATAATATTACGGCCGACGACGGTAAAAAATTAAATAAACGACACGACATCACGTGATTCATACCTTAGACCCTATTTAATCTCATATTGAATGTCCGACTTTTCCGATTATTTCCCGTTCGAACTAATTTGAATGTCCCTTCGAACATAAATTTTTTCAAACACCACAAAATCAAATCGAATTAGAGTGCGTTCGGTGTAACTTACACATGATTTTTTTTAATTTTGTGTTGAAACGCCAACGTACAAAGACAAGCAGAAAACGGTTTTTAGAAATACAGTGAACTCCCGGTAACTCGAACCTCCTAGGGACCGTTGGAAATAGTTCGACTTAACGAATGTTCGACTTAAGGGAATCTCCCGTTACGTCGAATTCTGGCAAAAATATTAGTTCGAGTTAAGACAATTCTTTCTTCAGTAAAGATCATAACAATATAATGTCACAATATTAACATTCACTGGAAGAAGTTTCGTATATCTTACTTACTGACTTTATCTGGACAGGCAAAATATATGTCCGTCTTATGCAAAGAATTAATAAAAATGAAAGAAATTTAAATTTTGTAATTTAACAAGTCTTTTGAATTCCTTTTCTCAAGAAAAAAGTTCGAGTTATACGAAGAAATTAACTGAACAGAGACCTTAAAATGGTTCGAGATAACGAATGTTCGAGTTATCCGGGGTTCGAGTTAACGAGTGATTTTTATAAGGAAGTATTAGAGAAGGTTCAGGGGACCGAAGAAAATAGTTCGAGATAATAAAGTTCGAGTAATCCGGTGTTCGAGTTACCGGGAGTTTACTGTAATTAAATTTTCATAAAAATATTTAAAAATATTTTAAAAATGTTAAACTGAAGGAAAGTGCTAATGTTTGAATAATAATACTCCTGGGAGAGGTGTTAACCCAAAATTTTGTACACGTCATTTACATAAACTTGATAGTTAATCGACTACACAAACTCAAAGATATATTTTTTATGTAATATCTGTTCCGTTTATGAGTGTCTAAATCGAGCGTTGTGATGTCATGAGAAATCCTGACATTTCTGACGAATTGAGGTCATATTGCATTGCACACCCAAAAAGAGGTGTTAACCCCAAAATTTTGTACGGCGTAAATTACGTAAACTTAATCGTAAATGAGCTATATTTCCACAAAAAATTGCTGCCTTCTGATTGGTTTAACGGACAAAGTAATTGATTGTGATTGGTTCGGTGAAACATTCTTCCGTTTAATTAATTTGTTACCATAAAAAAAAATCAAATTTAAAAAATGTTGAAAAAGATTTTGAAGAAAACCTTGAAGGTAAATTTAATTTTCTCATATTTTCTTTAAGAAAACGTAACTTTTTTAATTTGAGACTGAGGATGAACTGTTAGTTGTTAGGCTGGATCTATTTCTCATAAAATTTTCATTCGTACATGGGTTTTGAGTAGTTCTGGTTTTCTATCATCTTATTGTGTGTTCTACACGTTTTTTTTAAGTTTTTTAATAATTTATGTAGTAAAATTAGTTCTAAATTAAAGAAAAAGTACTGAAAAAAATCCGTTCGAAATGTTATGAAATTCTTTTGAGGCCGGTTTACACGTATATTGTGATCTGGTTTTATCAATTATCAGAGTTTTATAAATGTTTTGAGATTTGCCAAAAAGTTGCTTCTTTGGAAATTGGTATTACTATCATATTTCCAAAAATTCTTAAATTTTAACGAGTCCAGTACTAAATTTCTTATAAAGTGTTTTTTGCCATGTTTAATTACATAATGAATATCAAGATTGGAAATTAGACGAAACCTGGTCTGAAGAAATTTTAAGGAACGTTCTATTCTTCAAATCTCCGATAAAAAAGCACGAAAAATACACAGTAAATTCCTGCTGTCTCAAACTCTCAAGAGACCGAGTAAGGCGTTCGAGCGAGAGGTTTTCTCAAGGGACCAAATCTTTTGTTCGAGATAACCGAGAAGTTGACTGCGTCAAAATCGATTTCTACTGGAGGTTTCGTTTGCTTCTCCCAGTTTGAGAATTCACACTTCTGAGCGACTTTCACAGCTTGGAAACGAGGTTTGTATTGCGAAGACTAAAATAAATAAATGAATATAGTTGAAAATGAGATAAAACTTTGTAAATTGTAACGTCTCTTCTTTTTCGACGCCCACAGATAACTTGTCGTCTTTTAATGAAACCTGCAATGACGTCATGTTGAACTGGTTTGTTTAATGCCATGTGCACACTATATTTTTTTTTTACTTATTTCTAGAAAGTAACGAAGGATGACGCGGAAATTATGAAATTTCGTGTTGGAAGTTTGAACAGTTTGTCAAGCAAGACTTCATTGAGAAGGTGTGTGCGTTTATAATTAGAAGCTTGTTAATACAATAGACCTTTTCGTAAATTACGTCGCAACAGCCTCGCTTTCAAGACGATGACGATCGCGTCATTTACAATAACAAACGATACCTCTGGGAAAATTTTTATTTTCTTAATAATTATTAAAAAGTGACGTAATTTATAAACAGGTCTACATTAACGACGAAAAGTTTCGACGCCACAAAGTTTCGGACAAAAATTTGTCCTAAACATTATTCGACCGAAATTTTGGTGTGTCTTTTGAAGATTCTAGATGTTTTGAGATAGGCTTTAACTTAACTTTTGAAATTGGAATCGGACAACAGTATATGCATTAAACTCTATACGCATAGGAGTTGATGAAAAGTGTTCCACGAAAACATTGGATATCGAGATTTATTTCGTCGACACGAGTAATATATGATAATACGCAGCGGAGGTTGATATGACCTTGGCGAGGTGGAATAAATCCGATATCCGGCAAATCGAATATCTGCTTTATCATGAACATTCTTAAACTCAACTGATTTAATAGAAATAACCCAAAGCGAGTGTGTTCTATTTTTATTATGAAACGAAATAACATCTTTTGTTTTAAAACCAAATCGAACGTTTTAATCCTTAAAAGGATCCTACCATCTAAAATGAAAATTTGTTATTTGTTTATAAACCAGGAAAAAACAACATTTGCCATCTGACTTTTTCGACAGAAATGAATTTTATACCTTATAAGATATGGGGATGTTTTATTTATGGTCTGAGGAAGTGTTTTACAGAATATTGTTTTACATGGTAGGATCCCTTTAAAGTCCGTGCTTTGAAATTAAATCGAACTTTTTCAGTCCGTGCTATTCTATTTCCAAGAGGAATCGAATAATACTATTATCAGATGTCTGCTGTTAGACGTTCGATGTGAGTTACGTTAATTTCTCTGAATAGGACAGTACATGATAATGTTATTATAAACGTACTACATTCATCAAAACAACTTTCATTCTCAATGTTTGAAGAGGCCTCCTTTTCGAGTTACCTGAAGAAAAGTTCTTCTTGATGACGTCATTAATCCACTTTTCCCTTTAGTTATTTATTTATTTACTTATTTATTTATTTATTTAGTTTGGAAGAGGATCCTCCTGATCTAATTTCCGATTCCACATTATTGACCAAACTTCAAATTAAACTAGTAAGCAGGAGAAGATTGTTAACACTTCCAGGGTGTTGGCTAGCACCCATAGTGGCCATTTGACCTACTTCCCAAAATAAACCAAGCAAAGGATTTTCCCCAATTTATTTTGTGAAAAAATGTTTCGTTTATATTAAAACTTTTCTTTCTTTCACTCTAGTCGCTCCCAAAGGTTGGATTTTGATCCAGAATAACGTGTTTATTTCCTGAATTCTTAAACCTTTTGCTTTAACTTTCCCATTTTTTGCGAACGGTCAATATCATTCAGTTCTAGCTAACATCCCGATTTTCCACATTCACCCGAGCTATTTGTCAAGCCATGTTCCTGTTTTGACTATTGAACAAGATGTTTTTCAAATTGCCTTATGGATAAAATGGGTGTTATTGGGGCTTTGGTAGGCACCTGTTGTCTTGGTGACAATAAGATCCGTGCTTTCGTCAAAATAAATGTCTTCGGTTGCCGTAAGAATGAACGTCTTCTGTTGCCGTAAGAATGAACGTCTTCTGTTGCCGTAAGAATGAACGTCTTCTGTTGCTGTATGAGATAATGCCTGGTATTCAGAAGATTTTTTAAAAGACACACAAAATGATGGTACCTGATCACAAATTTATGATGGGCGTTGCAATTGTCCATTGAGTTCATACTGGGCGTTGAAAGACCACCCCATATCGCTCGCCCCACCAAAAAAACCCAAAATCCCAAGAAAAACAGACAAACAAACAAAAATATTGATTCAGTAAAATTTTGTTTTCGTCTAGCTTGCACGTTCATTGCCGAAACGAACTGTTGGTCATAGCTGGGAACTTGTTTATAGTACGAACCTTCATGGAACCAGTCTATCAACACTGTATCGAAACTTTCAGGATTACGACAATCCCTCATTGGTCATTGTCAAAGAGGAAAATGGAAAGGTAACTGTCGTCTTTTTTTAATTGAATTTGACAGCTTTTCTATGGCTTCTAAGGCTAGTCTAGTAAAATGAATTCTTTCTCCAAAGAGTTCCGATTGCCTGATGAACACGTGAAATTATGATTACGTCATAGCATAATTTTTAATTGGTCCATTAAACATCCAAACAGAAAACTCTGCGGGTGGAGAACATTCTCCCTTCAGGTATTACAAGTTTGTAAAGTGACTTGTAATTCCTAGCGAGAAAATTTTCTCAACCGCAGAGTTTTTAGTTTGACAGTTGATATCTGATATAATTATTTGTACAAGAAAAACTGCAGCGGTCGCTCTCCATCTGGGACAATTTCACAGGTTTCACAGTGCCGAATTTTCGCTCTGTATCTCGAACGAACTCTTTTCCGCCGCATGCTTCACTGTTTATCTGTCTGTCTGTTAGTGGAGCTTTTCATAAGTTGCCTTTGTTTAATTTCACGTCAACTGAATATTATGTTATTTTGATAGGTTGAATTTTAAAACTGTTTACGCCCTTCATTCTTCTAAGTTGCATTTTCTTGTTTTAGTTGTTTGGGGCGTTCCTATCTGAATCGCCAAAACTTAGCGATGGTTTTTACGGTACCGGTGAATCCATGTTGTTTACATTTGTTACTGATAACAAACTAACGGTAAACAATATCTGCTACCATCTTGATATATTGTGTTATTTGTACAGTTTCAGTTCATCAAAACTTCATGGTGTAAACCTTGTTAAATTTGTTTGGTTAAGTGAGGATTAGGTCACGTGATATCTTCTTTCAAACTTTGTTATAAGTGTTTTCACCGAGAAGTTTGATCGTTTGAAAGATAGACACACTCTATTCTCACTCTTATTGATAGGGGATTTATGCAACTACCCACAGCCAAAATCTTCAAAAAGCCTCTGTGAAGAAGTGTTTTTATATTGAAACAACAGGCGATATTGCCTGCCATTTCTGTAGAAAACACTCCTCCACATAGACTTTTGAAGATTTTGCCCATGGGTAATTTCGAAAAACCTGTTTTGTTTCTTTTATTGTTGGCCTATTACTTCAACAGATTTTGAACAACTTCAAACTGATCTCTATCTTGAACGCCAGTGTAAGCGTACCTTTAATACTTAAGAAAAGTATGTATGTATTTATTGATTTATTTATTTGCTTTTATTCATCCAGCCTTATCATTGGTCAGGAGAAAACCATTTTTTCATTAAAGGCTCCAAATCCAGTTTCGTGATCGGCGGGGGAGAGTAAGTGAAGATTTATAATCATAAGTGTGGCGGAACACGTCTCTGTGAGAAAAAACTAAACTTATATATGGAGACTTCAGAGTATCATGTTTTTAAAACCGATCTGTGAGGGCTTTGGAAATCCACCTGGTTTGGAAGTGTTGTTTATGTTCAGTCCAGACACAAACCCTGAATTTCTGAATTTCTGTTTAAACGCCGGGTTTTCGCCTACTCAGTACATTTAGCCTCGTTTTCAATGCTTTCACGTTTTTTTATAAGAACAAAGGATATAAGAACATAAAGCTTCGAAAGTCTAGAAGTTAAGAACATGCTAAGAACATTCGAGGCTTAGGAACGTTTGTTCTTGAGAAAATATTTTTATATTTTACAAGAAAACGTCATTATATAGTTAAAGACAAAAATACTATCATCGTATTGCTTACAACAGTATCATTTAGAATGTTAGATATTCGATAGTGTATATCTCAAGAACATATTAAGAACATTTGAGGCTTCAAAGTTGAAAAGTTAAGAACGTTCGAAGGCTTCATCAAGTTGAGTGTTCTTATGTAAAAAAAACAAAAGTCGGGAAATTAGTGAAACTATAAATTGCATATAAACGATGCTGTCGAAGAGAAAACACCGTTGTTTTTTTAGAAAAGGTTTGTCCGTGACATTGGAATAAAAATATAATCGCAAGAATGAAAACAGCATTTTAATCTCGAATGAAGATTGTACTAACATCGTATTTTAAAAGTCGACATGCTTTGATTTCAAAATTAAACGGCACTTTTATTTTTGTTCTTTCAGAGGTGTGTTTGGCTTGTGGATCGATGAAGATTTGTACCATGGTAGAAGTCACTCGTGCAGAACATTCGACAACGAAACATTATCTGAAAACGAGGACTTCATATGCAACAGTTTAGAAGCGTGGGCCTTCGTTTAAATCACAAGTTTTTGTTTGCAGGCTAGTGTGGTTGGTAGCGACGGCTGAAACATATAACACGATAACGCTTGATAATCGGCGGAGTTCAGCTGGAGACGAAACAGTGTTTGAATTGGTTTACATCTTGACGTCCCCAGTACATGAAATAATCTTTTATTATCCTTATTGCCATGGTAACAGTTGTTGTTATGTAATGGACGATTTGTTTCCAGACCTCTACGACAAGTAACGAGTAAATTGGTCTGCAATCTCTCTTTATTTTTCTTTCAAAAAAATGTAAAGTTTTTATTCCCATTAAATCCGAATCGGTGTTCATATGTAACTATGACGACGTAGAATTTGTATATACGAGAACTTTCTGGATTTCTGTGCTCACTGGTATTAAAAAGACTTGCTTGAAAAGAGGGCATAAACTTCAATTAACGCACGAAACCTATGAGTCAACAACGAGTTGAGTGTCGTAATATCGTTATTACGTCATGATAGTGTTCGTCCAAGATATCTCTTGCATTTTGTATTATAAACCCACAATTATCAAAATATACATAAGATATGCTTTTAACTTTTTTCGTAAATAATATTGAATAAATAGTATTAGTGTTTGAGGCCGTTTACATGAGACCCGAATTGAACTCAAACCGGTTTGAAGTTTCAAACTGCTTTGAAAAATTGAGCTGTTTACATGAAACATTTCACTTCGGGTAACCCTTTTTTGCTTAATCAAGGGATTATTTCTAATAAAGTTTGAACATAATGGCGGAAAATCCTTTCAGAGTGGGACATCTCACAAACTAGCCAAAATCACAATGACATAAACAAGAGTTGCGCATGTGCCGTATAGAAAAACCAAACCGCTGTATCGATAAACAGACTTTCACTTCGGGGAGCAGTGTTTACATGGAAATTTCAAACCGGTTTGAGATTTTACTTCAATTTGACCAAAGTGAAACCACCCAAAGTGAGTTTCACTTCGCCCGAAGTCATGTAAACAGTAATAAGAATTGCATCATGCATCGAAGAGAAATTTTTCATTTCAAACCGGTTTGCGTTCACTTCGGGTCTCATGTAAACGGCCACTTAGTTCACTGTATGCAACGTTGTTTAACTGTATAACTTCACTGGCTTTGTAAAGAGATTGGCGATATGTAGAGATTTTCAGACGTTACTAACTTCCCCTGTGAAAACTCTTACAAAAGTGTTTGAAAGAACCAAGCTTAGTATGGCCATTACCCAAACAAATTTTACAAGGTTTACACCAAGAAGTTTGGATAGTCTGAAAATGAGACATGAACTGTATGTATCTATAGATTAACTTAACAAGATGCGATCATCACTAGTTTACGGTGAAAGCCTTGTTATTTCTGTCGGCGTTAAATGAGGTAATGTGTAATGCCTTGTTTCTTTCAAACAAAAAAGAGAGACTTTCAACCAAATGTTTAATAATCGCATCTTGTTAGACAAACCCACACTCGTATATATTTATCTATATTTGTACCCCGTGTAAATGATTTTGATGGGTGGCAAATCTTGTCTTACAAGTATGACATTGCGAAGCACTAATGAAATCAAAATGCAGAGCCGACGATTAATGTCAGGCATCAATATATTTACACATTTACACATGGTGACCTAAGTCCTAGAAGTTCCCGGAATTTTTCCAAATTTTTTCAAATTTTGAGACAGATTTTTCCTGGGAAAAGAATCGCATACGTTTTGGACACAAGTGACAATATGTTTCATCGCTAAATCTAAACTCTTTGTAACTTATCTCTTTGGAAGGTAGAAGTATTGACTTTTATCCAAACGTAGAGTTAACTGTTCACCTACATCCGGTACGTAGGAATAAATATTTTGTTTTTGAGTTTGTCTTGGATTTTTATCTACTCTGTTGTACTTATTATTTTGTTTTGTCAACGTGTTCTAGAAATATTGTACGTAGTACACAGACCCAAGTATTTTATTCACTTGTGTAAGTGTAACATTCCCAATCTCGATCTCAGGGCTCTTTCTCTTTCCCATACGAATGTAGAAAAGAAGAAACCCTGGGATCGAAGTTGAGTGTTATCCTTCAGAAAAATTAATCGACGAATTTATTTTTCTGTTGTTATTTTCTGTTGTTGTTTTTGTTTCTCAATCAACTCAGTCCTCAGTCAAACCTCTCTATAGCGATCACCATCAGGATCAAAAAATATTCGCTAGGTTCGTACTTCAAGGAGAAAAGACATTAGTTCCTGTCAAAAAGTGTCCACTGTAAGAAAGCTTTACTGTACTTTGGGATGCGCGTTTTTTCGATACTTTTTTTTCACTTTTCTGTATATTCGACTTTTTTCAATCCACATTTCCTAATTATCCATACGGACCTCGTTTTGATGTGTTATATTATTTCACCTTTAATATTCAGTTATAGATTTCAAACTAGGTTCATATGGACGACGAAGAAAGCCCGAAACGAGCAATTAATAATATCCGTGAAACTGACGCATTTGTATGGTGAAGTACATACTGTAACCTTTTGTTTTGAAATCAAACGTTTCATATCTAAAGTCCGTTTTACACTTCCATACGTTCGACCAACCTCGTTTACGGGCTTTCTTTCGGTTTTTTATGAGAGAACGGATGGCGCAAGGAAGAAGGTAAAATCTGCAAGGGTTGAAAAGTACACCACGGATGAAAAAATGGGATTTTATTCTGTTAGAAAAAAAAACATTAAAAACTGCACGTTATAGTAAATAAACTATATACTACTGCACAATGTGGTTTACCAGGCCAGCCTGGTAAAATCTAATGTAGCATGGAAGAGTATTATCGGCAACTCTTCTCTATAAAGCATGTTCTCTGTTAAAGCGAATTTCAATAAATTTAAACAATAGATGATGACGTATTAAAATATTGTCCGACAATCGAAGAAAATTAGCGACAAATTAGCGGTAGTTAAGACGACCGCTACTTACTTTCAAGCAATCATCGCTGCCAAATAATGTAATAGTATCTTTTAAATGATGGGAAGGTATGAAAATGAACACTTTCTTTTAATAATAAATCTTTGTTCTTCCAGCTTCGGTCGAATGGGGATTACTTAGTGGCGGAAGGATTGCACGATGGTCAGCAACAGATCGCTGAAATTCGCTTTAATGGAGAACCAGCTTAAACCACATCTTGCTGTTCGGACTCCCCGAACAAAAATATGGAGGAAGAGTTAGGTTGACTTTTAGTTAATATTACGGAGATAACCTACGACAGAAACGTATTCAATTTTATAAAAATTTAACTATAAAAATCTGAAGAAAAATAAGCAAAAAAAAAAGTACTTTTAATATAAAATTCTTATAAATCTGTATCCCATTCATTACAGGAGAAAAAGAAGTGGAAAAAAGAAGAAGAAAGAAACCAGGTTCGTTCCCAATC
This sequence comes from Turritopsis rubra, assembly GCA_039566895.2. Classification (NCBI taxonomy): domain Eukaryota; kingdom Metazoa; phylum Cnidaria; class Hydrozoa; order Anthoathecata; family Oceaniidae; genus Turritopsis; species Turritopsis rubra. The sequence goes on along the minus strand of CM077617.1, from coordinate 6,294,693 downwards.
CCAAAAACCAATTGATCCAGTAGTCCTCATATCTAGATTTCCGCGCTAGATAACAGGCAATGTATGTATGTTCCAACGAAACCGTCCATCGATTTTGACGACATACCGAAATAAAATGTCCGTTAAGAGACATTGGTGAGACGGCAACGGTTATTCGTCGTTAACCCACAACGTCCGTTTTTGCTGTTCGTGAACCACATCGGAAATCTCCTTGCATATACTGGACAAACTGTGACACGTAAGAAAGGCTGAAAAGAACAACAAATTATCACAGGAGAGTGCGTCAACATTGAGACTTTCCTTTAAAGGCCAAGCTCTACCTAGAGAGATTCAAAAGTTTGACAACGACAGATATGACGTGGTGTTAACGCTTATGATACACAATCACTTTTCAGTGATTATTTAAAAAAATGACGATGTATTATTGAAAAATGATGAAAAACAACAACAAAAAAACAGGATAGGATGACTTTTTGTTGTTTTTTTTCTCGGAAAATGCGACAAAAGCGAAAAAAGTCAATCGCTCGCTCCGAAAGAAAAAAATGGTTATAACTGAAATAGCCAATTTCTCATATAAAGAACCCTAGATGACCAAAACATGGTTGCCACTATTATTTTGAAATCAATTTCCAGGACATTTCACATGAAGACAATTTCATTTTTTCATTTTTTCACTTTTCAGGACAATGTGGGCAAATAGTACTGTGTAGTTGTGTGTAATTCATGACAGAGAGAAGTTATTAGGAATTGTTAAGGGTGGACAAAACTACCTTTAATGGTTAAAATACCATGGAACTAAATTTAAACATTGAATAATGAACAGATACTAAATGTGATGAATAATTTCAGCAAAGTCTTTCTAAGTATAAACAAAACAAAACTTAATGAAACCTTTTCTTCTGTTTTGCGATTAAAGGCATAACTAGAATAAAATTCAGAGTTATTCAACTTTGCAACTTTCAAAACTACGAAATGGCTCTCACTGCTGTGAAACTATATTTCTGCCGTAACCATCAAACAAAAATTTAAAATATAAAAAATCTATTTTCATCCTTTTCACTGCTTCTCCTTCAACTGTCCCTCTGTTGGTTTTTATCTGTGTATGTAAAAGTATGCTGCACATAGATACAAGCGAAATACTAATAAAAGAAATGTCTATTCTGTTGAAAATTGAAGTCACACAGGGTATACTGGAGACAAAAATAGCAGACCTGTTTTGGACCTTTAATTAAAACAACTGAAAAGAAATTTAACAGAAAATTGTCAATTAACACGAGTCAGATTTTTTTCTTTCTTGACGCAAAGTGATAAAAATCCAGGACATTCATTAAATTTCACAGGATTTTCATTAAATTTCCCCAAAATCCAGGACATTCCAGGACAAAGAGAAAATTCCAGGACTTTCCAGGACAAAGAGAAAATTCCAGGACATTCTAGGACAAAGAAAATTCCAGGACTTTCCAGGACTGTGGCAACCATGCAAAAGACGATCGCAAAAAAACACAATCATGCTGAAAAATAGATAATCATATTAAATGATCATTGAAATTGATGATAGTGTATCTTAAAGACGCGATCATGAAACTGTTTGCTTGAATATCTCCTTTGTTGTTTGAAAGAGCGAGACCATGACCTCGTTTAACCAAGCCAAAAATAACAAAGTTTTCACCACAAACTAGTTGATGATCGAGTGTCTTAACAAACAAAGGACATTTTGTCTCATTAGCGACAATGTAAATCTTTTTAGGAGGCGAACCTGTTGCTAATGTCTTAAAATCCTTCTCGAGTTTAGAGTACATGTCGAACAAATCTTTGGCAGATTTTGAGGAGATCTTTTCTTTGATATAATGGCCATCTTTCATGTCCCTGTAAAACAACCAAAATACAAAATCAGTATAAAAACACGGTATTTCGTCCTGACCCCACAGGTATTAGACTTTTTACGCATTTCTTGGGTAAAAATATACCGTTTTCATAATTCAATTATATCTGTAATACATCATACGATTACCACAATGCATTGCGAAAAACACTGCATTGTGGTTGTATGATGTACAGCTGAATTATGGAAATGAGCAATTCTTTGCAGAAAGAAAACCTTGTGGAGAATTGATTCAAAACAAAAGCATAAAATCAGGGTCCGTGGTCTCACTTACTTGATTTGCTTTTGTGTTTTGTACTTGACAAATATGACGATTGGATGTAACTGCAACGGAGTAAGCTTTTCCAATGCTTCGGGATTAATGTCAAGTAGGCAGTGTTTCGACTAAACAAAACAAAAATCAGTCTCACACTCACCAAAGAACCATACTAACCATATGACCATCGCTCCAAAACAAATTTATTTCAATAAAACTTTTGTGGTGTACAGTTGGAAAATCCTGTTTGGATGAGCAAGACATCTACCACTCAGTCCATCGGTGTTATCCCAACACCCGATCTCTTACCTTTCCATAGATGACATCTTTTATCGCTTGGGGTGTTACACATTCATAGCGATCACCCTTGCGGGAGAGCTTGTAATCAACATACGTTCCATCGTTGATGTTCACATCAATCATGTCTCGCGTTGTCTCGCTTATTTCTAGAAAACAAGCATGTAACAACCTATTAATTAACATTACAAGGGCGTAGGAAGGTAATCTATCATCGGGTGGGAGCATTGATGTATGCTTTAGTCTAAAGATGTATGGTTTGATCTGAAGGGCAAATTTTGAGCTTTCGGTCATCTGAATTGGCGAAATTCACTTTTCGAAGAGCAACAAGCACAAAAAAAGTATTAAATACTGACCATGTCGATGACGATGGATCAAACCCACTACAACATCCTTTATGCAGATAAAGACGGAATCAAATCACCCAAAAATCGTGCTGAAGAACCGGCCGACCAAAGGAAGCGATGACGATATCAGAAGTTTGATGACTTGTTCAACTGTAACACCGAAACCACGTGCCAAAAGAATACCGACCAAACAACAACAACAACAAGAATCGTGTACTCAAGCAACAATAGGGAAGCAACGAGAATGAGAACGAGAATGAGAACGTGAGTGAACCAAAAGTCTTGCGAATATTAATAACACATAGCAAAGCAGTGAAAGTTTGAAGGACTTCCTTGATATAATTAAACATGTGATGGATAAATTGAGAAAAAACAAGAACGTAGTAAATCAGATGAAAACCAATGCAAGTGAAACAGAACACAACATTTCACGTTGCGTGTAAAACGTGCAAATCTGCTAATGACGTAATCAGCTGACAAAGATTTCCAAAGAGTAAAATTTAAAATAGACTCCACATGGAAAACAAGTTTAACAAGTTCTCGTCGTCTTAGCAGCTAAAACTCCCTTGTAAAGCGAGATCACGACTGATGCACTCGAGCTGATATTAAGGGAGCAAAAAACGACGTTTGTTATAGACATTGATTTTATTGTCGATGCTCAATTCGACAATATTTTGAATGACAAAATCAAGAACAGTAAACCACCAAGAAAACCGAATAAAAACGGGAAAACGAAGCGGAAAATCAGAAATCAAATCAAACAAACATACACTGTGGTTAGGATAGACTATTCATTAATCGGGGAGATCTTTGGGATGTACCCATAAAGAAACCAAAGAGCTATGTGAAGTTCTCTTTATAGCTTTAACCAACCCAGTCCTCTGCAGCCTTTTTTTACAAACCCAGTCCTTCGCAGCCTCCTCTAACAAACCCAGTCCTTTTCAGCCTCCTTTAACATACTCTGATAATCATTCGATTTAACGAACTCTTGACATAACCTTCATTCAGGCTTCCTTATATTAAAATTCTGTGTAAAATAATAATAATATTTACCTGGTAAACATCTTGAAAAGCTTGTGGCGTACTCCATCACCAGCTTATCGCATATAGGTTCCGCCATTGCGCCGACGACTACTACAGGGCGTGGAAAATTCGAATCATACCGCTTCACATATTGATACGCCACAAAATCATCTATAGCACGTGGATAAAAAATATAATTATATATATAATATATATAACTTAGTACATGCATCGAAACGAGGCCTGTGCTGACTGACAACCAATTCAAAAAAAGACATATAAACAAAGCACCGTAAGCTTACCAGAACTGAACCCGAACGAAGTACTGCTACTGACGGTGCTTGTAATCTCAATGTCGGCTTTTGAATCGCTACTCTCTCTCGAATGATTGACGGCGTGATGCGACGATCCTTTCTTGCTTCGCCGGAATATGCTCTTACGGTTTTTCAGTTTCTCTTCACCGTAAGTAGACGAACGTCGAAGAAGCAGCTCTTGTTCCGCCCTATAATGAAACGATCATTCCGCATTCCTGATACTTTCCTGTTCCAAGAAACGCTGTAGAAGTTATTTTGAGCATGTACACTTTGCTGTCTGCACGATGAAGAATACACCTTTCCCGAATTTCTGTTTAAACACCGTGTTTAAACACCGTAGTCAGTACATCCAACCTCGTTTTCATGAAATTTATTGTTTCAATAATCTTTTATCACTTTGATATCTAAAACGAGGTCAGGTGTACTTGCTGACCAAAATACGAAATTCAAACAGAAATTCTGGAAAGGTGTATACATACTGCTAGGTCATTTTCATATTGGTCATATCATTTCCAACTTCTCCGGTAAAAACCCTTATAAAAGTGTTTGAAATATCGAGGCATAGCCTGACTCTAGTTTTTTAAAACAGAGATGGAGTCAGTTTGTAAACATCCACATGTGTTTATTCCCGTCTTTTAAAGGCGTAAGAACGTAAGGAAACAATTATACAAACACCCGAGTAAACGCATAACAGCGCCATTCGTAAAAATATCACTTGCGCCCCATTCTATTTTGCGTCTATTAGATTCAAGCAAACAAAATATATATAATAGACAAAACTACAAAACCACAAATTCATACTTTCCTCTACTTGGTATGCGACCTTTGGTGCTTCGATACTCGTCGCTTTCCGGGCCGTCGGATATAATTGTGGCTTTCCACACACCAAGTTGGCCTTTATACAGCGTTTCGGTGACGTGCAGTACATCCCCTTTACGGAATGCCAGTTCACCTTTTGGAGTATGCGACCGATCAAAGAGCGTCCTAGACCGACAAGTGGGACAATATACACAATATCACAGACTTACGCTTATGGGCTGTTCACACTGTGACAACAACAAGGTCGATTATAATAAGATTGGACTTATTGCCACAAATACGATTACATTACATGTCAAAATAGTTTGTGAACGTGTAACCAGCGCCACATTTAAATCTTAAACAGTAGATCAAGCATAAAGGCTGGTTTACACCATGAGTTAATAAGTTAACAAACGAATTGTCAATATGATGTAATTCCATAATTGACTGAATAATTTTACCTTATGTACAAAGAATCACCAGGCTCTACTTGCGCTCTCAAGTACCCTGAAGAAAGGTTGAAGAATAGAGAAATATTACTACTGCCATAAAAGAATATGAAAAATCATCTCAGTAGTGTGATTGTTTTCTTCACCACGATGGAGATCATTACTTTACTATCGCTATTTCTCTAACCTGGTTGTTGAGAACTCAGATATGTTTACAACAAGGACTGCTTTAATACTGATGGAGAGTGGTCGATTAGTGTAAAAATTTTTATTCTGACTGTAATAATAGAATGTTATCGTCATCATCGTGAAGATGATAAGACGGACGGATTAAAAAAAATAAGCAAAAACAACAACAACAACAACAACAACAACAGCAAAGAGAGAGAGAACAAAATAAAACCACGGATATAGGGTACCTGGTGGGTTGTACTGCACCTCGAAATCAGCTAGTTCCGTAGGTTTAAACAGTTCCAACGTGGCTTCCTCGAGTGTTCGTCCATGCATGTCTTTGGCGTTATACTGAAAAGTCAAATCAGGATATAAAAACAGACCAAGAGACTGGTTAAATTTCAACAATGCAAGTCTCGAAACATTTTCCAGACCAGGTAAATTTCAACAATGTAAAAATTATTCGCGCGAAATCGCAGGAGGTGCTGAAGCTTCGAAGCATTTACGAGGAGTAGAAGCAAAATTTCTTAGTACCATGATTGTGGAGTAAGGATAATTTGTTGCTTCCTTAACAACGTTAGGCCAAAGGGTGATATTTTGTTATGAAGGGCTATGCTTTACTGACAAGTTCTCCTTACCATAAATAAACGAAGCATAACTTGCCTCTCTAGCCTCACTAACCCAGACAAAAGTTATAAGATTTGCACCATAAACTTAGTAGTAGGTGAGGAGAAATTGTTTGTTGAACGATAAGGGAAACAACAAACAGGTAAAAACGCATGAAGACCTTCAATATCTTGTCGCCACATTTCAGACCAGGTTGCTGATCAGCCAAACTATCTTTCTGAATATCGGATATGAATATGCCGAGCGAATTTCCACCGATAACGCCAATACCGAGCGGTTCGGACGGTTGGTCGCGATTGATGTGTATAAAACGCGGGTCTTCTATAGCATCGTCTTCGGGTATAGGAGTGCTACAAGTATCAGCAGGTCAGATAAACAACAAGTATGAACAGGTCAGGCAAAAACAAACAACAGAAAACATTAACCATTTGAAAGCATTAGTCTTTTTAGTAGGAAGCTCTCTTAATCTTTTTTGGTTAAAGAAGGTAAGTTTGGAGAGATTTCTCGCTCATAAAAACTTTATCTAGAGGTTTTGACCGCCAATGTGAAGCTTTCAATTGGATAGTTTAACACTCTTTTAACTTCCGGTTCGTGTAACAATACAAAAAATTGGAAACGAACGGAAGAAAAGAGTTATAGTCCCACCCAGACCAAGGATGGTTTCCATGGACACCAAAACAATATAGTCAGATATAATTATTTTTCTTTGGAGTATCCACAGGGCTGCCATTACTCTCGGTGAAAACAACTCATAGTTTGCCACCTACTATTTCATTTTCTTTAATTTTGTTGCGATCGGAAGATATAAAACCCTCTTAGCAAACAACTTACATTTTGATTTCGCTGTACGTGAATTTGGAGTGGTCTGAGCACGAACTTGTGTTCGAATTTATCCGCACGTGGATAGACTTGGGAGTACCAGGTATACCAACGCGAGAGACCCTTCGAGACAATGGCGTGCTCAAAGGTGACGTGGCTATTGCGCGGTGTGAGGTGTGCGGTGTAGATTGTGCACTACTAAAAATAGAACACATAAAACACAGAACAAATGCAAAGTGGATTTGTGAATGATGCAGTGAACTTTAGAGAAGGAATACAGTGAATGAGTGCATTTGAGAGAACTCGGATTAGGCTAAAGCCTGTTGGCCGTTACCTTCATTCAGTTAGCTCTTCGGCACGTAATACAACTTACATGATGCAAGTTTTGTTCATGAAACCATTCACTTTTCCATCGACACATGATTTTTTTGCATTGCATCGTGGTAGTTGTATTACGTATTGAAGCCATAATCGAATAAGGGGAGCGACCAGGCGGCGATAACAAAGATGGCGATAACAAAGACGTGTTGTGCATATTATTCGAGGTTATTACAAGGGTGATTGGGTGGTTGCATATCTTACATGCCCTTTTTAAGAACCTGACGTTTGTCTGGGAAAGATTAATCGTGAATATTTTAAGAAATAAGACTAATAAAGGGTGGCAGACATTTCTTGTTGAACTAAAACCAGGTAGAGGTCGGCCGACATACAACGTCGTTTGAACGTTATAATAGACGGTTTTACAACGTCGTGTGGACGTCTTTACAACATTGTAAAGACTTTAAAACAACGTTGTGTGTCTGCTGGTTATGACCATCTATAGGGAAAAAATCATTATGAAACTTTTTTGGTATGATAAATTTACCGATATATTATTAACAAAAACCTTTGTGTTTTTTCTCAACGATGGTCACAGTTACGGAAAGGAACGATATTCGCTTGCCTCAATACAATGTAATGCCTTATGGACCATAACGTAGACCATATAATTTTATGATCATGCAAAAGAATGTGTTTTTTTTTAGATTTAAAAAATGACAATGTTTGAACAGTGACGTAATTAATAAACATTATATATAACTATTTTGCTTTCTTGAAAATAAAATCCATACCTTGGTGTGGTATCCATAGCATCTTGCATTTCTAAAAAACAAGAAATCATTCATTCACTCTTATGTCCGTCCATTAAGTTACAATGTTAATAGACCTTTACAGGATTATTATTCTAAACACAGTATAAACACAGTATTATTGCAAGGCAGATTTACACTAGACCAATGTTTTGGTGTGGTCGGTTCTAAATTTCTGAGAATTTTTTTTAACCGATCAGACGACAACTTTTATGCGAAAAAATTCGCTTCGCGCGAACTATTCGCCTAATGGAAATCCGCCTGTAGTCAATGTTTCACCAAGTTTTCACCATGGTTTCAACATGTTTCGCCACGAATTCATCATCCAATCATTTTATTCACTTAACTTACTTTCTGGATTATACTGCGCAAGAACAGTAACAGTGTTCTCCACCGCAGATTGTTTCAGGATCAATGCTGCTTGTTCGTAACTAGCCATTCGTAAGTTGATCCCGTTGTACTAGAACGCAAGATAGATTGTGATTGATGCGATCCATTATGAAGAGGTACCCACCAACGAAAACGCAAGTTGCACTTAAGGACAACAACCTCCATGTTGTTGGAGATGGTGCAGTTTGTTAAATTGGATGGAGAGCGAAAGGTCCCTAAAAGATTTACCTCCAAGAGTTGATCACCATACTTTAATCCGACTTGTGACGCGATGCTCTCTTCATTGACACCAGCAACGAAAATGCCGCCATTACGACCCTGCTTGATATTGATACCAAGTGGATTCTGTCCTTTCTCGATTACTGTAACCCTTGGTTGTTCTTCACCACTGAAAGAGTTTTAAGTACCAATGCAAACTAGCGAAAATATTTCACTTTGAGCATGCACCTTTTCTGACTTACTGTTGTCAAATATTTCCGGGGATACGAAGTGGGACAGGAAAAAAGTAAACAAACACAAAAATAAGGTGATCGCTTTGTCATTGCCCCTTAAAATGGTTCTAAAAGAGAATTAGTAGCAACTACACACCTTCAAGCGTAACGAAAACAATGCTATGATAAGTAGGAGAGCAAACAAACTGAATCACCTTGTTTCTTTAATAGATTGTGGTTTAGGACTCCTCCTCAGAGGTGAACTGGTGCTACGCTTTCTCGAACTTCTGCTTTTGGGACTTTTAGGTGATAACTGTTGCTTAGGCGGTAGAGGAACGGAGGGGGTCGAGAAGAATTCCTGTAGACTAAGGTCGGTTTCCTCATGAACGGGTTCTATGTTACCTAGTGTGGATGGTGCTCGGTCCGAAAACTCAGAGTTGAGTGAACCATGAGAACTACAAGATTTATAATGTCCGGAAGACCGCATACTGCTTGGTTTGGATGTACTCTGAGTACTTGAATGTAACGCGTATCGATCCAGATCGAAATGAATGCGACTTGGTTTACCAGGAAATGTGCCGAACGGCCGATCATACATATTACTAAGAGAGTTATGAGCGCCAAGGTTTTGACTGCTTAATGTCTCCATCGTCGGTCTCAGAATGTTACTGTTCCGGACATGTACGGCATCAGAATATGAAGTCGGATAATGACGACCGGTTGCTTTGCGACTACGACTTTTAACGTGAGCTGTTCGACTACTGGAGTTTATCGACGTAGAAGATGCCGTAGCACTGGATGGTTGGCCGACAGTACGAGGGCTCAACGCTAGCGGATCACGGCTAATATTCAAAGGGGAGGAAGGTGTGTGACGTGCAAATTCGTAAGTGGAGTGTCGACCAGTACTTTCACTACTTGCAACACTCTGTCTGGATCCATGCGTAGACACAGGACGCCGATATTGGTTTGGAAACGGTTCACCAGAAAGGACAGCCGATGGATTTGAAGCAGGTGCAAGACCGAGCTCCTTCATTGCCGAGAGAAAAGAACGATTTCTTTGTGGTGCCTTCAAGTCTTCTAGCATAAAAGCTGGTTTTGCGGCTTGATCGACTTTTTGTCGACGTTGGTCTTCGGCATAGAGTTCTCCCAATATTTTCTTTATCTCTTCATCAGACATCTGTCCGATCACATGACTACTACCACGTGAATGGTTCACCATGCCGCTCAGAAGATGATCAGCCACAGCAGAAACATAGATGGGTGCTGACGGACTACGAAAATGGTTAGTTGCCGGCATGGTTGAAAACAATTTTTCATGCGAGTTGACGTCAGATTTGTCGTCTTCTATGTTCTGAGGAATACTACGCCGTGATGACGTTGTACTGACGCTAGGTTTCAACACTGTTAAACTCAAATTACTGGTCTTTAAGAGTCGTTTTGCCTCTTCGTAAGACATATTTTCGATTGACTGACCATTAACCTGAACGTGAAGAAAACAAAATACTTCATCTCTCACTTATTACACATTAAGCTTGTAAACGATAATTCTCAGACAGATGATAACATTAGAATTTATTTTCAAGAACAAAACCAATTATCACAGTCTTATTTGACCGTAACCGATCAAAATTTCAGCCTTGAATGTTTTATGTATTACACATTATATCATAACAAAACTTCTCTACAATCTAACATTAGTAAGCAAGCATGTAAGTTACTGGGAGTTCTGAATTCTTGAGCTTCTATCTGGAACCGTTTGTTCTTCCGCCCGCCAACTTGCAAACAGGGAAGTTAATTAAATTTACCGTTAGAGATACGTATAGTATTGCTCTAACTTGCTTGAAGACTGTGGTATTCAGAGCCCAAACCATTCAGTAAGACAGCAAAAAAGGAGTCGAAAAATAGTGGCAAACACATACGGACAGTATCTTATCGCCGATTGACAATGTTTCTTCTTCAGCAGCTGCACTGCCAGGATCAATTCTCTTGATGTGAAGGCCGCTATCAATACTTAAACCAATATCTAAACAAGTTGACCAAATAAACAAAGGTTATCCTATTCTTCCAAGCTGGAAGTAACTCGATCAGCCATAATAATAATGCTTTGGAGGTTCTTCATTTAAGAGAATTATGAAGCCTTTACAAACCATAATGGACTTAAAATATTTATCCAAGAACTTATTGTCCATCAACTTTATTCCAATATAATTTCCAAAGCAAGGTTTTATTACGGGAGAGCTACAGCGTCCCCGTATTAAAACCAGCTTGTGTTCCTCCTCCGCGAAACGTCAATTGCAAATATATATATTAATCCTATACAGATTGGTTATGAGGGTATTACTGGAGAATATTGACTGACGTCATAGTTAAGCCCGAGCTTGCGAGGAACACAAATCATTTCAACTATTATAGCTTCGTACAAAAAAAAAAAATTGTAAACAAACTTTTCTTTCTCATTTTTGTGTGACATTCGATTTGTTATTAAAAATAGAAAACATGCAATGGAATGAGTTCCCTTAACTGTTTCACTTATTATTTGTCCCTACAATGGTTTTTCTATCTATGTTTTTCTGTGTTTGTTTACATCCATGCCTCTTATTCTATAAAAAATATTGTTGCCATGACACTTCAGCGGGCTGTACCAGTGAGTATAGACCGGAGTGACGTCACCAATAGGACCGCGCGAATTTTTTGTATCGAATACAGCCCCATAAATATGAAATGAAAATGAAAAAGAAACATTCACAAACAGATGTAACAACTTACATTTTTCCTCAGTTCCTTTTATCGAGATGCGTTGTAATGGACTTTTTACTCCAACTTTACTTTGACGAAGTATAGTCTAAATTAGAAATAAAATAAAAAATGGGTTAATAAAATACATGAATGTTTACGGTTCTTAACTAAACCTTCCAGAGATCATCACTTATTAAGATGTGTAATGGGGTACTCTTAGTTTCAGTGTGGCATGCTAACGTGATATCAAAGCATCAAAAACTTAAGAAAATACAAAATTGCTGGTAGAACTCAATAACAAAGAAAATGCAAAGTGTACTGCTTCAATTTCAATTAAAATTCACACTTTAAATAATGCAATGATACTGATTCCGAGTTTGTTGAGAATTACCAGAACAGCGTTCTTACACCGTCAGTCATCATCACATCACCACAACACAAAAATCTACTTACTATGGTAAGACAGTTACCGCTACTAAAGATTGCTTTGTACGCTGTTTGATATTCAATATTTGTGACGTCAACATTATTAACTCGAATGATACAATCATTAACCCTGTGGAAAAAGGAAAAAAAACTAAATAAACGTCAGAGAATAACACTTTAGCTAGCTTACTTCTTTCAGGATAAAAAACAAAGTTAATTGTTGACAATGTTGCTATTTTTTTTCACCAATATTTCATTTCCCTATAAATAATTACATAGGATCTTCTTGCATGAAAGTGAATGTCTAAAACCAAATTGTCCTAATTGTGGGTGGGACAAAAGTAATGGGATTGTATACAATTTGGTTTTAGTGAATGCATAAGCGTTGAATATAAAAAGAAACTAGAAAACAAGCAAAAACTTCAAACTAAAGTTGGACTAAAAACTTGATAGAAGAGCCATAGAGAGCTGTTAGGATTGAGACTTGGTGTAAGTAGCAGATTGAAAATTGAATTGGTAAGACGAAGATAGATAAAGATAGAAGAATGGTAATATGATCAATTACATAAATATAAATAATGAATAGTTCAAAATAAATAAGCAATCTAGAGTCAGAAAGAATCAGACTAATTGGCAGCCTGATTGAGTAGGCTAAAAATTGAGGTAATGGACATTGTAACGAGAACAAATTGTCTGGAAAAGGAAGTGTCTAAAACTCATACTGGTGCAAAAATTGGAACAAACATGAGATTGAACAAGGATAAGAAATTCGCATACGTCAGGGAATAATAAAAAGTAGAAAATATAGATATATACTATATAATATATTATATAAATTGAGACTTGTAAGTAGTAAATAGTAAGCCCAGCATCTTGCGTTGAACTTTTCACGTCACCAGGTAGATCATTTTTATAATTATTATTAATGTTTACCTAGGATAGCCTCTTCAGTTCTGATAGAACTTTAATCCAGGAGGGTCCTGCGTAGGAGGTCCTAGAGCATTTAAAGCCTCCAATTGGGCTACGGAAGCAGCATGTCAGCCTCAACCACTCAACTAGACAACTCCCTTAGATATCAATCCCGCTCTGAAGCTGAGTCCTAAGCTGAGTGCTAAGCTGAGTGGATCATTTTACACTGTTATAGTCACTGGCATGACTCGGCCAGGATTTAAGCCCTGACCTCTCGCACTCTACTCTACCACGAGGCCACCAGTCGTAAAGAAAGTGCGGATTTCCTGAATTCACCTGTGCCCAAATGCACTAAACTGCTTTTAGGAAAATGTCAAACTGAATTAAAAGCAAAACAAAAACAAACCGAGACAGCACAGATACGGATTCTTACAAACAATAACTAGCCAAATCCAATTTTCCAAAAGGCATGTAAGGAAGGAAAAAAAGGCATACTTTAGCTTGTTGTCTGCCAGAGAACCGAGAATGACTTCTGTTATGAAAATAGATGCATCATGAACTCTTAATGGAGCATCGCTTCCACCACCAATACGGAAACCATAATCTTCAGATTTGGAAACCTAAATAGTTAAAGATAAATTCTTACTTACTTGTACTGAAATAACAAGGTTGAACCTCAAATTAAATAAGTGGGCAAGGCATTAAATCACTAAAACAATCTGCTCAACTTGATCCACCAAAACCAGTAATTGGAAATCGGTAATCATTTTTAATTTTAATTAGTTTTTCTTACAATATTGTTGGTTTGAAACTAATTCATAAAACTATTGTGATACCAACTTGAAAGAAAAGGATTTAAAAAAAATGTATAAAAATAAGCAAACCAGCCAGAAGATCGAAGAAGCACTTACCCTTTCGAGCTCTATTGTATCTATGTGGTAAGACTAAACAAACAAAAATGTTCAAATTTAATCTACCGGTAGAAGATTCATTTTCATGAGGGATAACAAACTTTTCTGGTAACTAACAACAGCTTTCAGTTAAATTTTAACTAGCATGCAATGTTATTTCTAGGGGGTAATAAAGCCCAAAATACATAATGGTTAACTGCTTTCGGGCACCAAGGTTTTTTGTCCAAATTCAAGGATAGTTGAAGAACATAAAAGAGTAAAGTGCACATCTGCTTTTATTCGACATTGAAATTAAAAACCGAAGTTTAGGAACTTTAAAAAATCGTACACTAAAGAATTAAAAATATATTTTCATCCTTATCAGAATGCTTTTTACACATTCATCATCATTGTGTTCATACCCAGCTTAATGTCTAGGTGGAGTTTAAATTATGGAATCAGAAAACATAAAAAATTCTTAAGGTATATTCAAGTCACTAGTACATTCTAGTTTTAATGTTGCGGATGTGTAATGTACAAGGACATTAATTAAAAAGCTGAAAAGAAATAACATATTGAAGTACTTTGACCCTGCATAACTATTTTTTTAACTAATTCCTTTTATTATTATGAGGTCTAATCAACAAACTCATCAAGTTTACAGTACAGCCCCAAAAAAACTTTTTGTGTCCACTAAAGAATTAATTTTTACATGAAAGTCATTATGTTTTTAATTTGATTTTTTTGAAAATCTCACGTTAGATTAACAAAATGCCGATAACTTCTAAAGATGTTGACTCTTCGAGAAGGCTAATAATCTTAACGCCTCCTTCCACTTGTACAATTATATTGTGTACAATATATTGCAAAATGTGAAAGGCACTTAAAAAAGGATATGTTGTACAACAATTTTGGTACAATTTTGAACAAGTATCTTTTCAATAAAACTGTTTGATTTAAAAAATATTGTAGGCATTGTTTTGAGATATCCTATTTAATTTCATACAAAAGAATTATTAATGTGTGGAAATTTACTGAGTATACAGCAAACGATATACAATAGAATTGTACATAATTGTAGGAAATTGTTCACATTTATCTACATTGTACAAAATATTACTTGTAATATGCAATATATTGAGGGGAATATATATTGTACAAGTTGGAAGGTGGTCATTACGCGGAAATGTACAGTCTCTTTCGGACTGTACTGTAGCTTTGAGAGAAATTTGTACTTACTGGTGCTTCAGTGTCTATAGCAGAATCTTGACTGGAAACCAAGTTTTCTTTGTTTACAGTTGAGACAAGTGACTTACTCAAGCCCTTATCACAAACCTCTTGCAAAAACTCTGTATAACGCTTTTGTGCTGAGTCACGTTCTACAGCTAACGCCTTGGTTTGGTCTTCAAGTGAAGTTTTTTCTTGTAACATTTTATTGTATTTATCTTTCATGAGCTCTAAGTCTCGAAGAATTTTATCTCGCTCACTAAATGCCCAATCACGCCTTGCTTGTGCCACTTCTGCAGCATTCCATGCCTTGGTCAGTTCATTGGAAAGTTTATCAAATTGTTTTTTTAAACCTTCTGTCTCATCTCCTTCCCCTAATTCCATTCTTGCAAACATTCTTTTAACCTCGAAGCATTCTTTCAGAATTTTGTCACGATGAATAATAGCTTCACCTCGTTCTTTTTTGGCCGCATTTCGTTCTTGCTTTAGCATTTCGAATTCTTGTCGTTGCTCCTCGAGCTTCTTCGCAAAAGTCTCCTTTTCTTTTAATGCAAGTTGAAGCCGAGCCTTCAAGTCATGTACTTCGTTGAATGCTTGGTCCCTGTCGGCAAGCACCGCCTTTATTTCATGACGCAAACCTTCTTTCTCAAGAAAAACCTTTTCTCTGTCATCATTCAACTGTTGCGCTTTATTTTTGGTTTGACCCAAATCATCTTGAAGTTTTTCTATCTCCTGATGCACGGAATCTCGTTCACTCATAACCAATTTGTATTCATGCAGGGCTGAGTTTCGGTCCTCACGTAATTTGATAATGTCGTTGCTCATTTGCAGTTTTAATTTGTTCGTTTGTTGGAGCTCATGCATTGCTAACTCCCACTGGTTTTTCAAATGTAGTGTTTCTCGGCTACTTTCATCCCTATCTCTTAATGCTTTTTCAAAGCCACTTATAGCTGACGCACATTGCTGTTTCAAGGCATTACATTCTATTGCCAACTTATCTCGTTCTCCCACCAGAACCTCATTTTGTTCTTTCAGCCGTCGGTTCTCTTCCTGTAAGTGTTTATGTTTACCAGACAGTAGATCAAAATTGGCTTTGATGTCTTTCAGATTCTCATTGCCCTTATGCAAATCTATAAGTGTTGTTTGTACAGGATCGTTGTCTTTTTGGTCCATTTCTTGTTCACGAAGTAATACAATTTCATCGTAATCTTGACGATATTTGTTTCTGTCTTGGATAACTTGGTCGAGTTGAGATTGTGAATTTTGTAGCTCTTTCGTCTGTTCATCATATTTGTTTGCTAGACCTACACAAATTTCAATGAAGATGACAGCATCAGGAAGGTACTTAATCATCACAATTTTGAGAAATCTGAGAGACCAATTATAATGTCTATATAGCATTATTATGTCACAGGATTTAAAGGTCTTAAAACAGAACAGTATAAGATGGAGCTACTATCATGGGTAATGTTGTTGGCCTTCACACACACACAATACCGATACAAGAGGTGAGAACTTTAGAGACTTGAGTAAATCTAAACTATTTGCAACTTGACAAATAAAGTTGGAACTCAGTCGACAATGTGGTGCATTGATATAACAAAGTAATAGTATGTTGATAATTGTAAAACCTATGTTCAGTGTACAAAGTTGCAATGGATAGAACGGCAGAAAGAACAATACCTAAGGGGAATTTCTGCCAAATAAAGCATAAGTATTGTAATGTACAGATTTCTCTACTAGCTCAGTGTGTTTTGAAACATAATTTTTGCGTTGTCAACTCCACCAATACTTGAAAAACACAAGAAATTTTTAATAACTCCGCAATGGTTGAGTTTTACCTATTCAACCAGAGGCCACAGACGTTCATTGGGTTTAGAAAATCAAGGAGGTCAATAAGGTTTAAAAAAAAAAAAAACACATAAAAACACAACAAACCCTGATTACCTTTATGCTGTTGTCGAAAATAATCTGCTTTTTGAGCTTCCATCTCGCAACGGTTTAAGATCTCTGCATTCCTCCTACGTAGGGTTTCTAGTTCACTCATCGCACTTAGACACTGATCTCGTAATCGTTCGTAGTCACTTTGTTGTTGTTCCATGGTGTAGTGAGATTGTTCTTCCATGGCCGCCTTTTCCAGGATTGGGAAGGTTAAAGAAAAGCTTCAACAAGTAATGAGAGGCTGTGGAAATACATGAATTCCATGTGTATCATTTTCTTCTGTGATAGTTCATAGAATTACTAAAATAAGAAGCAGAATAAGGTTTACTTTGAAACAAACTTGAAATAAAGAGGTATAAATTTAACATGGTACCAAAAGGTATATGTTGTAATTTAAATTTTAAACCCAGGGTATGAATTAGGAAAGAAAAATAAATTCACAAAAATAAGAACAAACCAGGGATTTGTATTATGTGAATAATCTGCATGGACATTCATAGCAGCTATGTTGCCTTTGCTGTGCTGAAGTGTTTATTGCATAAACTGATCATTTTTTTGCAGATCAAATTTTTGGTACTACTCTACAGGGTATATTAGCTTGTTCCTGAGAGTAATATAGACCTCCCTAATGTTCCCCAAGTTATACTCACTAAACATTATTTTTCCATAACTGCTGGCTAATGCATCACTTCACTGTGTTCTTTCATTATTATTATTATTAATAATAAAACCCAAAAAGGAATATTCATCAATGTATAAAACATAACCCTGTAACATTACAAACTATTAAATTTGATATTTATGAGCTTATAAAACCTCCACAATGACTTATAGTAAAAATCATTCACAGTTTATGAAAATATTTTATAGAAAGTGATAAGATTGGACAAAGAGTTAAAAAATATTCATCAGGCTTTTTGTCAGGTCTAATGATCCTAACATAGTATATCCAAAATTTCGATTCTTGAGGGTTTAGTGGAATGTGGTAACCATCATTAAATCCATTGAAATTGATTATCAATTAAGGTTATTACTAACTTCACGGTAGGGAACTTGAATCGATTTATGGCATCCGGACTAAAACCTTCAAATAAATCAAAGTACCTTCAAGTAAAATAAAGTAACTCGTATGAAACAGATATTCTACGTTTTACTTTATAGCTCTCCAGCATTGTTTGCTTTTTTCAAGGAGATAACCAATCAGGTATTTTCGATGATATATATAATTGAAATTGAGTTCGCAACGAAGGAGGGAAAATTATACAAGCAGACGTAGAAATAAGTTTTTTTAAGCAAGATTTATTATTTTGTTAACATAAAGAGTGATTTAACAGCAACCATTTTTATTGCAATGATTGACTTACGCTCGATGATTGCACTCCCAAAATTGTATTTACATCATTATTCTTACACGCAAGAAAAAGTTTCCGACAGATAAGTATTTATAACTATGATTAAGGCCGCAACACTATTGTTTTAGTGTGGGGAAGGTCGCTTCGGTGGTTTTCATCTCTGCTGTTGAGTTTTCTTCATCATCGATTGTATTGGCCCTAACCTCTGTTCCGCCTGCAAGTGCAGTGATGCAGACTTGCCTTTTAGGGTTTTTATCATGCGCCTCCATAATTACTTTGATCATTTAGGCGTCCAATGATTGCGCGCAACAATTTTAAGGCCTGATCCATCATTGTGTGCAAGGCCTGATCATACTTTTAAATTTTTCCAATGATTTTAATAAAATAGCCAAATAACAAGAGTTTTGAAAGACTCATATTTAGCATAAAAAACTTTCAGATAAAAAAAATTAAAGAGTTTCTCCATCCATCATTTTCAATCTTACCTTTCATGTTGACTAAATTTCACGGAATAGTGTATTTGAGATATTGCGGGCAGATAAATTTTGAAAAATGTGCTAAAATTAATCTGCATGAGAATTAATCCACTTTAAAAGGTATAATGTAACAGAAGAAGTGTTTAAAAAGGTCTTCTAAAAATTTAAGTTTTGGCATTTATATTTTGTTCTCCAAAGGCAATATTATGACTATTAAATATTTCTTTCAATACAGCCCTCACAATTTGCAATGTGTTATTGCGTGACATGTTTTGTTTTTGTTGTTGTTGTTGTTGTTGTTGTTGTTAATTTTTAATAGTAAGCATCAAATATAAGAAAAAGTCAAATGGAAATAATTGAATGCTTTTCTAAATCAGCGTAATAAACACAAACAGGTGTTATTTTTGTTTCCATAGTAACATGTGAGCAAAAGAACAGTTTTTTGCCTTCATCTTTTTTTCTTTTGTTGAATTGTTCAAAGTAAGATTTTTAAATAGTTTTTATTCTTTTAGTATGTTTCATTCATTTTTATTATGGTGGCAATGAAAGCCAATATCAAATTGAAACACCTTTGGACTACTACCACGAAGACCGAAACAGCAGTATTTAGCCTGCGCTTTAGAGTCTGTGTAACTCCCTTCACAAAACTACATAAATTTAAGGAATAAACCCAGCCTAGGCATTTTTAAAGGCTTTACATTAAAATCAAAACATAAATGAAATACACAAAAAGGAGGATTTCAGTTACTTCTAACTAAATATCACTTGAACATTTGAAATTAAGCCATTATTTACACACTTCGTTTACTTGTATTAGTACGCAGATCTAGTTTAAAAAGTATTTAGTAGATAGTAAAAGTAAGGAGTAATCATTACTTTTTTTGTGAAGATGACACATCTTTTTTAAATACAATTGTGTTGTCAGTATAACTTAGACTTTGGAAGATGATGGTTTGATTTGCCTTTAAAACTTTTTGTCGCATTTGATGAAATTATTGTTGTGCTTACTGTCGTTAGGTAAATTTTCTAAAACAGTGGTGTTATAGAATGACTGGTGTGCATAGTATATTTCAATTTTAAGTAACGTCAAGTACATCTGCTGCTACCGTTTTTGTTCCATCTGCCTCTTCATTAAAAGTTTGTTAATAGGAGTTTCTATTCTGATTTTCTTTCATAAAAATATTAAAAAGTTTCAATTCAATTGTTCAAAAATAAAATTGTCGATATTAATTGTATTAATTGGTTTACGTCGGCAAAATATTGCTGAGCCACTCTTTGTTTAAATTGTGAGGGCTGTTTCAATAAACATTATCACTTTCTGTGTCCATACACTGAATAAGTTTTCATTTATTGTGATTTGTATTGATCTGTATATATACTCTTGTGATTTGTAAACTTCAGTGTTCAATACCAACATTTTAGTCATAATATAATATTTTTTTTAAATGATTGCACAGCCGGCAGCGTATCATTCACACATTTTTGTTGTTCTTTATAGAATAAAAATGAAAGAGAAAGCAAGTCAACTGCCTGATATTTTTTCCCAGAAATAGTTAAATATATGAACACAGCAAAGCAAAACTGATTTGGTATGATAATTCAAAGCAAATTATGTAAAAACTTATTAACCAATTAATGCACTTTAGTCAAAATCTGACTAAGAGGGTTGAACTCAGCTATTCACCTTCTAATTGCAAGAGTGAGAAAAAGGGTATGAATAATGGAATTTCATGGCTAGACTCTCCAATGTTTTAGAATTGAAACAGTTTTTTAACTTTCATTGTATATAAAATAGAGAGAAAACTAAAAAAAAATAACATCTTCTACTCTTCTAACCAATCTAATATAATATACTATTCGACATGGAAGTCATAGAAAATAAATTCAGGTGAGTGCCATACTGACTTGAAAAATCAAATTGAAAACAAAATGTGTCGACAAGTAAAGTATATCCTATTAAAACTTGAATTTTTCCCTTGATTTTTTCGACATCATGAAAGGTCTATAATATTATAGCAACTACCTATACCAACTAGCTATACCAACAACAACTGTTGTTTTGATTGGATTATATAAAAATTCAATTCAATAATAACGGTTTCTACTCTCTTCTCTATTTATATTCCCCCAATCATTATCAAACGATAGTAATCTTTTTAACTGCCATTTCTTGACATGTCCGGACATGTCACCACAAGAAAAACACCAAGAAAACTGCGGCTGCGTCCTTTTTTGAGAGAGTGTGATGATAGAGATAGAGAAGAAGTGTGTGTGTGGATGATGGTGTGCATGTGTGTGAGCCAAACACAATATTCTCTCCCCACAACATAACTAATTCGGCACTAATAAACTAAAACGTTAATATATACTTGCAAGTAGAAGAGTAAAGTTAAAGCAGTCAGTGTAATCAATTCAATTTATTGACACAGAACACCATCAACCTTTACCCCTGATTGATCATTTGCGATCAAAAGTAATATTCACGGCAACTTCCTCTACCATTATGTTTTGCCTATGTGTAGGGGAGAAATGCAAACAATTTGTGATCTTAAAAATTATACATTCCAAAAAGTGCTCTTTATTTAAAATCATCTTTTTAGGCTTATTAAACTTCATTGTCGGAAATATGAACAGATTTTGTAATTTCTTTATGATTTTATAATAATTATTCTTGTAAAATCCAAAATTAATTGAATTTATTTCCCCCTTATTAGTTTTTGTTGTACTGCCCGAACCGAAAATGTATTTTTAGCACGGCAGTTACAACAACCTGGCAAACGTGATCATCGTGGTGCTTTCGTTTACGTTTCCTTCTCCTCCCACATACAAGATTATAGTTTCTTACTAACTGAAATCACACAAAATTCTTCAAAGACGTCCCTGCCTGACTTATATCTTATAAGCACATGTTTTAAGTTTTTAAACAAAACTATAATTATTGTGTAGCTCTAGTGTTATATAGTGCAGAAACTAAAAATCCAGAACTGATGTATAATACCAGCCTTATTTATGCATGTAGTTGTATAATCTAAGCTGGCAGAGAGACATGCTTATATTGCACCCGACAAACATTGATGGCCTGTGTTCACCCCGAGAGGCATCAGGAAAATTATGCACCTTTCTTTTTTTCTGTTCCTGTGTAAGGCATAGCTAGATGTACTTTGCTTTGTGAATTTGTTCTGTCTCTATAGTAAATGACATTCGGATTTGAAACTCTGTCATCTCAATGACAATTCACAAACAGCGCAAAGCGTTTTTTAGCGTGTCAATAATAATGAGATTGAACTGCTCTTTTCAGTCAGGTGGTTTAGTTTGTAAATGCATACAATTTTTACACAAAAACAGCGCAAAGCGTTTTTTAGCGTGTCAATAATAATGAGATTGAACTGCTCTTTTCAGTCAGGTGGTTTAGTTTGTAAATGCATACAATTTTTACACAAAAATTGAAGATAATACAGGAAAAGACACATGTTCACATGTTCTTTAATAAATGTTTTTATGTTCTTGAAATGTTTTGGAATTTTTGTTTAAAGGATCCCTAGCCACCTTGCCAAAAGCAAATGTTATTATGTCAATTACGTAATCATGCTCAATCATTCTGTTGTAATGTTTATGCTCTGTTATATACAACGTTGTTTGCCTTTTTGTATGGGATGAGCTTTAAATACACATTGTAAAATTCATCACTTTTCCTAGTACAAATAGTCATTCAAACAGACATTCGTGCATATGTATTTTGAGTGGTTAGTGGTGTTTCAGTTTAACCTCGGTCGGGCAGCCATGACTATCTCATCCCAATATTGTCTGTATATATATATATATATATTTGAACACAAAAAATGAATTTCACCAAACAAGATAACGAAAAACAAATTTAAGATTTTTAGTATATAGATTTAGTATATAGATTTTTAATATTTTGGTGGCAGCATTTTATCTACGATTGTATTGATCCTACTGCCAGTAATATCAGATTCGTTATAGTTGATGTACTAAACAACGTTGACAACCTGACACGAGATGTTATAGATGATATCCTTTTGCGAAAGGAAAAGTTCTGGATAGGGACACTTGTCACCCAGCATAACGGTATAAACGGAAGGCATGGCTGGAAACGCAAATTTAGAACTGAGCGCGAAAAGAAATAGAAAAAACCAGTACACCCTAGAAATGTGATGTAGAAACCATGTCATCCCAAATGATCTTTTAATCGTTTCTTTCACGATCTTGAGTGATATTTTTTTAGTTTGTACGAATGAAAATTTTAACTTGTAAAAAGAGCTTGTTTGATGAAGGTGATAAAGGTGAGCCTTGTTTGGTGAAATTCATTCCTTGTGTTCAAATAAATTAACTATTTACCAGGAACATATCCTTCTTGTGTGTTCGTGTATATATATAAAAACAGAAAGGTTATTCCACAATATTTCGATTTTTTTTAAAATCTTTCTTAAGTGTGCTATATATAACACAAGTAAGGGTAGAATAACTAACAATGTTTGATTAATTGAAAGAGTTAAAATATATTTCTGTAAATTCTTATAACGCTACATGTTACTTCATCAAACACTCTATAAAAGTCTCATAAAATGTCTCATAGGTGTATGCAGGTCTACCAGATCCGGTGTGTTGGTTCCCATAATATAACTTGGTGTATCACCTCCTTTCTACTTTTCCAACAGTGTCCACTGAATCTCAATCTTTGCTTTATTAACATTGTTGTAAGCTTTGGCAAACCTGCATAAAGTTCCTCACTTGTTAAGTGTTGTTGCCAAGAAACTGTCTTTGCTGCTTTTATCATCTTGAGATCTTGTAAGAGTCCAGGTGCTTTCATTTTGTTCAAGTAAAAATAAACATTATATACCTTTATACGCTGTAATTCAATTTGCTATGTTGAGAATAGCATTACACATAAAATTTGGATTTTCTGTTACTCTGAACCCCCTTTTAAGTGTGATTTTTGAATTCTCCATAAATATTTGATTCTACTTATGGTTATTTACTTAAACAAGTGTGTCGGAAAAGCACAACATTTGAATTGCAACAGAATGTTATAATAATCTTACCTTGAAATTATACTAAAATCCACTCTTTGTTTTGCTGTTTCTAAGAATATTACCAAATTTTCAACACTAAAGCATCTATATATACATTTGTACAAATAACCTTTTGGGGGGAATTGGGTAAATTGGTACCTGAAGAAAGGAAATTTGCTAAAAATTGTAAAGGAAAAAATGAAACGGCAGAAATTAATATATAAACGAATCGGCCAAAGTGAAACTTCTCTGATGTTCCCACCCCAGGAAGCTGTTGTTTTTGTATTTTGTAGACCTTGACTTGTAAGCCCTATTTACATCTGGTTAAAATCCTAACCAAGATCCTACATAATTACATCTTACAAAAACCTAGTTAGAATTTCAACCAGGGGTTTACTCTATGGAAAATACGAATTTTGTGTAAAGATTTTTGTGTTTCAGGTGAAACTGTATAATGGATGAACAATTGACTAAAAGGGGGTGGTACTTATCAGCCGATGGTGTAAAAACTTGTCGAGAGTTTTGTGACAAACAAGATCCGAGCTGCAACGATGTCATTCAAGTTGCATTGGACAGTGACCTTCGTCAAATTGCCCGTAAACAACTCCCAGAGGAACACGCACAAAAGCTGGAAGGTCCTTTGGTTTTGCAAGTGCAAAAAATACGTAATGTTTCGGCGCCACTTTCTAATCAAGAGTCTCATGGTGCACCACGAATGTTGCGTTTACATTTGACTGACGGTCATAACACGATGATGGCGATTGAGTTCAAATCTATTCCATCGTTCAACAATAAGATTATACCAGGCACAAAGATTTTTATCAAAGGGAAGGTTAATTTGCTCAAGGGAGTTCTATTATTAGAAGACTGCAATGTACGTAACCTTGGCGGTCATGTGGAAAAGTTAAAGTCCAAATGGGAAGCTAATATGCAAGCTGACGCTATGAAGAGGTTTGAATTTTTTGATCTACCCTAGTGCTGGAAAACCCAGCTTTATGGCTGTCAAGTTACATGTGCAGGAGTAAATTCATTCCTTACAGGAGTCTGAGTCAGGGAAGTGATGATACTGCTGACAGGAAAGAAGTAATCAACCACAAAATAATCACTGCAATTATTGCTTTGATCACCATGTCAAAAGTAAAGTTATTTTATGTTGCCTTCGTCATTTCTTCTTGTTTATGTTTGCTTTAGAGCGAATTTTAAAACTGATGATGGCCCTCCACCGTTTCAAGATTTTGATGCAACTACTTTTACTGCTCGGATTGGGCAAAAGAACAAGGAAGTGTATAAAAGTGATGCTCAGTCATTTCGAAATTCAACGAAACAATCGGATCACATAGAGAAGAAATGCGAGAATGATAGAAAAACAACTTTTCAGAAATCAACCAATAAACAACCAAAACCCAATAACATCAGTTCACAAGAAAAAGGTATGTACCAACAAATTTGTTATGTGACAGATTAAAAATTGTTTTTAGTTAATTTTCTTCATAAATGAACATCCCACAGTACTCAAAATACAGTGAATGTTTTATTAGTCAGCATTACTTATAACATTTTTTCCCATTTCGTTTCTGTATAATTTTACAGGCTGGAAAGATAGAGATGTGAAAGAAAGCAAACATTTCAAAACCCAGAGTTATGATGCAGCTCCAAAGAGCAAAGGTGCAGAGCAGAAGAGAAATAAGAGTGTTGATATAGAAAGCCAGAAGATAAATCGAATAAGTAATCAATCAGCTAGTGGCAATAGTAAAAGAGGTGATACAGTAGATGATCTTGTGAACAAAAAAACAGCAACCAAAGACTCAAAGGCAACTAATCCTTCCGGTTCAACATCCAGTCAGCGCCAGAGTCACATAGAAAAGAACACTAGGGAAGATGGCAAACATAAAGGGAATCTGATAGAGAATAACACCAAACGCCAAAATCATTCAAGAGATGGTAAAAGAACTGATTCAAAAGAAAACAATGCAAGTGATAAATTTGGTAGACATGATCAACACACTAACAATCCTCAGTATAAAAGCCAGGATACCTCCGACAAAAAAATGAAATATTCAACTCAGAAGAACGATAATACAAAGGGTGCAATGCAAAAGGATGATGCTGAGAGGAAGGACGGTGTAAGGTACCAAACAGAGGACAGAAATAATGACCACCCTAAGTCATTTGCTGATGATAACAAAAGATCATCTTACAAGGATAGAGATGATGGTGGAGGGTACCGTAGAGAGGACAGAAGCAATGGCCGCCCTAAGTCATTTGCTGATGATAACAAAAGATCATCTTACAAGGATAGAGATGATGGTGGAGGGTACCGTAGAGAGGACAGAAGCAATGGCCGCCCTAAGTCATTTGCTGATGATAACAAAAGGGCATCTTACAAGGATAGAGATGATGGCGGAAGGTACCGTAGAGAGGACAGAAGCAATGACCGCCCTAAGTCATTTGCTGATGATAACAAAATGTCATCTTACAAGGATAGAGATGATGGTGGAGGGTACCGTAGAGAGGACAGAAACAATGACCGCCCTAAGTCATTTGCTGATGATAACAAAAGAGCATCTTACAAGGATAGAGATGATGGCGGAAGGTACCGTAGAGAGGACAGAAACAATGACCGCCCTAAGTCATTTGCTGATGATAACAAAAAAGCATCTTACAAGGATAGAGATGATGGCGGAAGGTACCGTAGAGAGGACAGAAACAATGACCGCCCTAAGTCATTTGCTGATGATAACAAAAGGGCATCTTACAAGGATAGAGATGATGGCGGAAGGTACCGTAGAGAGGACAGAAACAATGACCGCCCTAAGTCATTTGCTGATGATAACAAAAGGGCATCTTACAAGGATAGAGATGATGGCGGAAGGTACCGTAGAGAGGACAGAAACAATGACCGCCCTAAGTCATTTGCTGATGATAACAAAAGGGTATCTTACAAGGATAGAGATGATGGTGGAGGGTACCGTAGAGAGGACAGAAACAATGACCGCCCTAAGTCATTTACTGATGATAACAAAAGGGCATCTTACCAGGATAGAGATTCCAAGAAAAACTTCAACAAAGATGATAGACATAAAAATACCAATCAGTGGCGACAATCTCCTGAAAATTACCACCAACGTTCAGAGCATGTTAAAGGCTCACAACGGTCAGCTTCTATGAAGAGCCACAACCAAAGCTATGAGCAAGTAGAAGCGGCAGAGAGACCCATTCATGACATGCTGAATGATAAATTGAGACTTGGGTCTTCGGGATCTCACCCAAACTATCCCATAAATTGTGAAAATGTAGGAATAAAACAACAGGAGCAACATCCAGTTGGGAATACGACCTTGCACCCATTATCACATGCAACACAGATTCCACAACAAGACCTGCAATATTTTCAAGTCGCTCAACAACCATACTTTCCGTTAGAGTATCCAGGTACTTTACAACACACCTCCAATGTTGGCATGACAACTGGATCTTTCTCTCCCTATGATACTGCGCAGGTATATTACAGCAGAAATGGATATATAAACGAATCGGGACATTTTCCATCCCAACCGTCCTTACCTTTGAATACCACTTACCTGCCCCCCAATTCACAAATGCCTTTCAGACAGATCCAGACTGAGTCACAGCAGCATTACTTCCAAAGTGGACCAGGTAGACAGAGTTTGTCAAAAACAACATACCCACCCTCAAATTAACATGGTGATTCGAAGTTGTGATGAATTATTTTGAATTCGGCATAAAATGAGCAGAAATTTGCATTGGCTAGACCTATTATGAGGGTTATGAATGTGATGCTCAGTTTTTACTGAAGTGTCATTGTTTTCATTTTATGAAAGGCAAAACTACCTAACACTTCTTTAGAACTATTTCAAATTGAGAAAGAGAATGTTGCTAAGATTTATAATTGAGTTCACACATGTAATAATTTTAAAAATTTCTAAATGTACTGATTTTTAGATTACTATCTCGATCTGTTATCAATACACCTTTTGATTACTACTGTGTTGTTATTGTCTCGCAGTCATTTTGTTTCATTGGTATTCATCATTTTCAGTGGTAAAACTTCCTTAATGTCCTACTTGCACAGGGAGCAATGGCAGGCTCTTTGATCTGGCTTACCCCTATTTTTGCTTGAGTCTGTAAGAACAAGACATCTCTACAAACTCTTTTAACCAAACAAAATTTTAGAGAACAAATATTATAAAAATATTTTAAAATTCTATAATAAATGACAGGTGATATTTCTGAAGGCTTTTACATCTTCGTAGGCTTTATAGAAGCAAAACGCCTGGCATTATTTTTGTGCCTGCATAGTTTATGATGTTAACTACTATTTTTTTTATCTTTTTAGTGAATAATGATACATGATGTGGTCTGGATGACGTAGCTATTTGAGACACAGCTATGTGATCAGCCCATCCCTTCAAGTGTTATAATGTGAACTTTGTTAGACTTTTCTTGATTCTACAATAACTACTGCTTAATGTATTAATTATGAACTGTGATGAAATATGTTCAAGTAAAAAGAGAATCCTTGGAAAACATTGTCAATATGACATCAATTCTTGTGGTGAACTACAAGCACAGATTCATCAGGACAAAGTCAAATTAAAAGCTGACTATCAAGAGAAAGTAAAAATAACAGACATATGTTTGCAGGATGTTTTACCCATTGAAATTTCCGAGGAGGCATCATATTTGGTTACCGACTACGAACCGGTCGTCTTTATAAGACCTTGCTGGTGGATTATACCAAAAGCTACAGAACAAGATTCAGATACGAAATTTAGTCGACATTCTGAAAACATCCTCTACCATGCAGGTGAAAAGATGTCAAAGAAAAAGATACTAAAAAACCAATCTAGGCATGTTGCATTCAGTAGCACAAAGAAAACTCGGTTCACAGAGGGCAAATCTGCGACACGAATAAACAGTGTGAAGTCTGAGTTTGATTATGCAGTCAAGTATAATTCAGACTATGAGCAAGTGTTTACCAATGCTGAAACATTTACCAAAAAGAGAAGCCTAGAGAATTTGAAAGCTGCCTTGGCTAGTTATCAGTGCTTGGCACGTTGTTCCAATTACGGCTTGGCTGACCATTGTAAGAACTTGAATGAACCTTTGTTTTACAAGAGACCAATCTTCCAACAAGTTTTGCAAGAAAAATGCCCTTATCTACACAGGGGTATGTTTACTTTGTGGTTTGATTTCATCTGAAAAAAGTTGTTTGTTTTAGTTTCTGCGCGTAGCGTAAAGAAACTGTTTAAAATAGACATATCTCTCTATGTATTCCTTACGGATTTTTTTAAAAATATATTGAAGTTTCTTAATGAGAGGTGACCCATACTAATGGAAGAAAACTTCAAGACTGTTTTTTTTGCTGTGTCAGCCAATTTCGGTTTTTTACAAGTTGTTTTTCAAAGGTTCAAATGAAGAAAAATTTGAGAATTAAAAAAAGGACTGTAATGGTGGAAAACTGCTGTGGGGTTCTAGTTTTATTTTAATGCCTTGCATGCATCTGAAGTATTGTCTATTTTAGTTCTTCAATTCAATATGCATAACATCATAACATAGCTGACTAAAATTGTGTGAAATTATTCTCCAGAGTCAGTTTGTATTGAAATAAAATGTTGCACAACAGCAATCAATCTCTACAACATCAGCATTTGTTTCTATTATAACAATGCTGCTGTTGTGAGACTTTAAAGGATTGGTTCGGTTAAATAATGATTTTTTTAAAAAGAGTCTAATAAAATTCTCCTTCAAAAAGCAAACCTAATGATATATACATTTACAATAATAAATTATTCATAACGTTCAGAACTTGCTCTCTTTTGTATGGCTTTTTAAACGAACCTTTTTGCTTACATCACTTCGGCAGATGTAATAACTTGAAAGTAGTTTTAGTTGTTAAAAGATTAAAAGTTGAAACATACATACGAATCGAGTCGAAATTTTATTTAGAAAGTTTTTTAAAATGCAATCTGATTCTGAGAGCAGTATTTATACAAGTAGTGAATATGTAAGCAGTGGGAATGAAGCAGATTCGGAAGGTGAAAAAGCTCTAAGTCGAAAAGATATAGATGAAATGATTGAAAAAATGAAAATTTTCGTCCATATATGTATGAACCTGAAAAAAAAGGTTCAAGTACGAGCTCATCGGTTGAATCAGCTTCTTCAGAATCTTATTATTCCGAAGATGCTTTAACTAGCAGAATTGGAAATCTTGAATGGTGCCACAAATGTAAGGAGGAGAAGAGGGAAATTGATTGTTTGTGTTGCCAAGAAGTAGCTGCGTTAATTCTAAATTTGACACTGAGGAAATTAATTGTATCGTTACTTTACCTGAATTTCCAACACTTTGTTTGAACGAATCAGTGTTAAAAAACGTTTTAACAGGACTGCATGTTTCAAGAGTGGACTATTTGGAAAATCAATGCACGAATCGTTCGTTGAGACATGCTTCTTATAAACAATTTGTATGGTGGATTTTCAAAAGTTTGGGGAAAGGAAATAGAAGAGTTATCCCTTCATGCGTTCTCTGGAAAATAAGAAATACCTATCCCGAACCTGACAGACAATATACGTTATACTCTGACAGACAAGATTAATCGCTATAATGTTAAGATACAAGTAATGTAAAAAAATGATGTATGAAAAAAATAAGTAAGTAAGAAAAAGTATCATTTTAAATCCCCAAATCTTGATTTTTGGTTTTTGATTACTTTCATTTTGTCTGGCTTCGGTGCTGAGGCAATATTTTTTGGAATAGCTGGGATAACGGGTAGTGGTAGAGTCTTCTTGTCACGAGCTAGCTGGATTGTTTCACGGACCATATTGTGCAAATAGGTACGGTCTTTTCCCTCTTTGATGGGTTTCGTTCAATATTTTAGGATCCAAAACGATACTCTGCAAAACTTCAAAGGCCTCGGTATTCAGCAAAATCCATTCTTTGGCCTTTGTCTCCTTTTTTGTTAACCATGGATGTATGCACTTTTCGAATTTCTTATGACTTGTCCATCTATGTTTGTTTTGGACATGAAAAAGAACGCTTATCCATTTTTCACGTAACAACTCTGCATCACCTTCACAGGTAGCACAATACCACCAGAAATGGTTCCCAATAGATTTGATCCACCTTGCAATAATTTTGCAGGATGCTTTTTTGGCTGCTGCAGTTAATCTTTTCTTTATGTTCTTTGCGAAATGCCATACATCAAATTGATGGTCAATATCAGGTTCTTCTTCACGCAGATGCTTCCTGATTCCTGTATGTCGAACGGTGGTGATTTGGGTGGGTATTATTTCTTCACCTTTAATTTTTGACAATAACTTCTTAAAACCAAATTTCTCCATCCTATTCGAATTACCAGCCTCTGTGACTTGAGTCAACGAAAATGCAAAAATCCTGTTAGTGATTTTATCCATAAATAAATAGGTTAGATATTTTGCATTGTGGCCAGGACTATCGCATCTCCCATCACCACTCAAGTCGTAAACAACGTGCTTTTTCATGTCGTCATAAATTTCATTTGATCCCTCGTTGTAGTTCCTGTTGACCACGCCAAATAGATAACGTTTTTGAATGGCATAATAACTTGTCTTTGATAGCCACTGAATACAAAAAAGTCAAAAAAAGTCTCTTATAAGTGTTCGCACTAAAAAGAACAGAAGCTGCACTGGTGAGATTTCCAATGGAATAATTGGAGTAATGGAATAATTGGTTGGGATTTCCATGTCGTTTTACGCCCTTCTGGACACTTCATTTTGACAACTAATTGTGATCCTTTGTAAGCTAGGTTTGCGACGATCGTCGTTAAGATGCAAGAAGGAAAAAGACAACGTTTTAATAAAACTAGCAACGAAGTCCAATAAACAATAAAAGCAGTTTTTGATAGTGTTATAGATATGTCTTGAGGGTATTCCTGATCACTCTTATTTTCTTCATTATATTCATCATCGCTTACACAAATTGTTCTTCGTGTTGGGCCAATTCGATGTTGCATTGTACTCCGATGTCGACCTTGAGAGGTGTGATTTCAACGACTGTTTGTGTTTACTTAGTGTTGCATTCGAAATCGAAACTTTGAACCAACTCATGATGTTGAACAGCATCTTCACAAAATTGACGTTTCGCCCTTGCTTTTACCTTTGATTCACTCGATTTTCACTTTTGTGGTTGTTTATTCTTGTTGTAGTCAAACAATGCAGGAACAGCTTCAGCCTTCAGCAAGCGTCGTGGTGGCAACCCAAGGAGTTCGTTCTAAAAAAAACAAATCAAAAAATCGAAAAAATAAAAAGTCTATCAATAATCATAATGAACCCGAAATCAAACTGAGAAACCTTATTGAAGCAAAGATAAAACGTAGAAGAAAACATAGAACAATTTTATTACCTTTAAATCTCTTTCGAAACTATCTTCGTCAAAATGATAATGGCATAACTTCTTATCTTTTGGTAAATTTTCCCTTTTTATGTTTTGCAACCATCTTTTCTTGAGATTTTCATCTTTAGGCAGTCCATAAAAACTAATGTTTTTGACTCTGTTTGCCATAAAAGTGTTACTATTACAATTAACTGCTATACACCAGGGCATTTTGATTCAAAAAATTGTAAACAATAGAACTTCTCATAAAAAAATATTCACTTTATAAATATATGTTTCTTTACCTCTCCTCTCTCTTCACTGATTTTTGTTTGAAAATATCTCTTGTTAGATAGCCATCTGCCGAAGTGACGTCACAAATATTAAATCAGTTTAAAAAGAAGGGGCTTTCTGTAAACAATGAAAAAAATTCTCAAAAAAGAAAATATATTTTTTGAGTAATCAAAATACGCTGATTTCATTTTTTATAAAAAAACTTTGATATTAAATAGGGCATTTTTACCGAACCAATCCTTTAAGCTAACGTGTTTGGTTTTCGTGAAAACAGATTTTAGCAATAGCTATTCTTATTCTTATTCTTTCTATAGGCACTGCTTTGCCTTGTTTTCGTGAATGGCATTGGAAGACACGATTTGGTGAGAAATCTTAAAAAAATGATATTTTAATATTTACTTCTTTTCTTTCTGTTTTGTTCTTAAAAATCATAACTGAAAAATTTGCAAATTTGAGGGGCTGTGTATGTGCTATAATGTATACTTGTTGCTTAAAGGAGCTACGACATGAATCACGTGATTGTTGTGTTTGTTTACTTTTTTTACCGGCAGCCATATTATCATATTTCTCGCCTCAAATTAATTTTTGGTACGGCACCATAAATCAATATCACGTGATTTGTGTCGTAGCCCCTTTAATGTATATAGAAGAATAAATTGATTATTTATTGACAGTTAAATTAAATTATGTAATCATATTAGATGCACAATTACTCAATTCTGATTAGTTTATTACAATTACAGTGTAATTGAACTCTGCACTCGCGAGTATTTACTGCAGCAAAAAAATATTTACAGACCTGATCGGCCACTACATTAAGCGAGTCAGTATAATCATTTGGTTAGCTTTTTCCGATCCTGATGGCTTCCAGTACAGAAGAATCTGGTCTGCAATTGTAACTAACTGAAAAGGCGTGATAACTTTTTTTTATTTTCTTAAAAAATATATGATTACGATCTCACTTATTGTTGATTTTTTTCGAATGGACTGCAAAAATGTAAACATTTCAATTGTTGTTCGCAATATTCAGAAATATGAACCTGGTTTCCCTAAACTTCAAAAACATGAACATACTAAGTAAGTAATCCAGAGTTTTAAGACCTTATCTGTTCATACAGATGAGAAAGAAGTTGATTTACCGCCAGAGATACGTAATACAGCATTGCTATTAACCGCGTAGCAGGGGTGTATTTGATCTAGAAAATTTCATTTCCCCCAGTTGTTTGTTTGAAATCAACCAGAACAAAAGATGAGATTCCCCAAATCACTGTCAAAAACATGATTACTAGGACTTGTTTAGGGCATTACTATACTTTCAAAATTGTTTCTTTAGACTACCGTAACAACAACAAGTTCCAATCCAATTGCATGTATTATATTACGGAGCTTTCAAAGTCCTCCTTGTTGTCATATTCGATAGACAAACTTTCAGTAGCAATGCTCGGAATATGTGCTGTACCAAATCACTTGCCAGAAATGTTATGGAGGGTAAGAAGGATTAAAGCACTACTGTTTTAAACCAAGGTTCATGCCAAAATCTTCAAAAAGTCTTTTTTATTGAAACAGCAGGCAATATTGTTTGCCATTACTATAGAAAACACTCCTCTTCATAGACCTTTTGAAGATTTTGCCCACTGGGTGGAATAAATTGGTTATGAAAATAGCAACAACAACAGAAAAGTATTATGTATTTTTTTTTGTTTTATTTATTTATTTTATTTATTTCAACATAATTATTTAATCTTGAATCAGCTTGGCACGTACAGCTACTTTAAGGGTACGCTTTCACTTTTCTGTACGAAGGCGTACACAAAACTTACTCCTTTTTGTGTACGTGTGATTGATTGACATACATCAGTAAAGTTCAATATTGTATGTCTTCTGTCTTTGGTAAACCATTATTTAATAATATTAATTCCTGGTTGCCTTCCCAAGTATATGAATGTTCTTTTTTTTGACCCTGTTTTCTGCTTCAAAAATCTGCTGGGAAAAATACTGCTTTATAGTAAAAAAATTAGTCCAAAGTTTGAAAAAACCCTGCTGGATTTCAAAAAATTTACATCTATCATTCATTGGACTTTTTTTCGACTTGAATATTAATGAGGTTTGCATTGTTTATATGAGAGATTACAGAGATTGAAAATAACTGATCTTCAAGATTCTATTCAAAGGTGGTGCATTATCATGACGTAATTTATGAAAGGTATAGTTTATGTTGGTTGGTGATTTTAGCTTGGGAATCATGTGCTCCAATCAACAGCTTACGGATTGGCTCAGATCTCGAGTTTTCAAAACTTGATGAAATATGTTGTTCGAGTTCGACACCACAGTGAGGCGTATATGGGTGTGGCTACTAGATTCCTAGTAAACAAAGCTGATTTGAATGAGGCATACCAAGCTTTAACAGAAGTGATTGCAAAAGATTGTTTTATTGATGACATTTATCTCAACATATTGTACGGTCAAATTGAATACATATTATGGAAACTGGAATGCAATAAAAATGAAATCAAACGATCCCACGTGAATAGACAGAGTGGTTGGGGAGAGGACAGCGATTTAAGTGATGGAGAATTAGGTTTGTTTTTTTTAGAAATCTGTTCTTCAAAATGTTCTTTATTTTATTTTTTGTTGATGAAGTTTTTCCTACCTCTGTGGACAACATTAATATTGTGGTAAAACAGTTCCCTCAACCATGTTCACATGTTCTGTGACACATTGCCAGCCTCAACATTGTGACTTTTAACAATGTCATGACAACATGAAAGCTTATTTTTGAAACAATTCAATGTGAATTTGGGCATTAGTTGCCTAGGAAATAAGTTACATAGACAAGTAATGACATTAGTTTCAAATTGAATTTTCACTGACTTTTTTTTCTATCTTGTTGACAAATATTTCTTGGTTTAAGTACCTAAAGATAAGAAATGGATTTTTCGTGGAAATTTAATTTTGCAAATTTCACAAATCGTTTGTCCTCATATTGCTTTAATCCAAAAATTATTAAAAATTGTTAATTTTTTTTTTAATGAAATAGTTTAAAGACATGGCATCAAAAAGATTTAAAATCCAAAATTTATGGCCATGCAGGATTTACTGCTTCCCTTTGCTTGCTCTCCATCATGTTTTTCACAATAAAGTTAAAAAATTTAAGAGTTTCACAGATTCCTTTGACAAATCTTAACTTTCATCGTATTACATCTAAATCCTGCTTTTTTGCGGGAATTTAATTTTGCAAATTTGAGGCAATTTCGTGAAATTTGTCTTCCCGTGAAAATTTCTTAAGTTCCAAAAATGAAAATTATTCTAAAATGTAGAACCAGAAAATGATGCACGTTTGATGTTTCATGGCAACCGAGCAATGAACTACCTACGTCACGTTGAAGAACGAATGGGGATATGGGACACAATTCTTCCAAAATATTGCCAATTGGTCACATACTTTAAAGGGGCTAATGAGACGTGCAATGTCCTGCTGAAACATTTGTCTAACAATCCATCAAACCCATGTGCATACAGGTATAGTAATGATTTTGAATTCTGTTGAAAGTATGAATGTTTCTAATAAATTTATTGGATATTAAAGGGGCTGACCCGCTCTTTTCTTATTGGCTAAAAAAAGGATGTTTTGGGATGCACTTTTATTGAACATAATAAAGAAAGTTGCTGGAAAGACTTATTTTCCAGGTTATACCAGTTTTTATTGAAATTTTGTACTTTCTTCGTAAGACAAGAAAGAACATTCGGTGGTCAAACAAAATCAACCTCAGCGATTTTCCATCTTTAGATATATGCCGATTTATTTTGTTTTTTCCCTCTTGTAGATTGTTGTATGATCATTTAATAAGAAATGAAATTGAACAGATCACATCTAGGGATGTTCTAGAGCAACTGTCTGAAATTGATCCAACAAGTGACCTATGCAAAGACCTTATTCTACACTATGTTAAAACTGGTAGGTGTTCCCCCTTTTGGAACATTCTTTACATCAAGACCCAAGTCGTTAACGACTTCTCTGCCTGTTTCTCAACTTCCTAGCAGTTGTTTTTGTTGTTGTTATTGTTTTTGTTTGTTGTTGTTGTTGTTGTTGTTGTTGTTGTGTTGATTAGATTACTCACACTCCTTTCTTTTCTACTCATAACTTAACTCTTCTCCATGAATTTTGCCTAATGAGCTCTATGTCTACAACCTTGGTGGTTAACATTCTAAAATCTGGGACAAAACTAAATGGAATTCTGTAGCAATATTTCGCAAATTCAACCAATTTAACAAAGTTGTTGAGGGTTGTTTTGTTGGTATAAACTGACTGATACTTTGTTGGAAGAGGGAAAGGAATGCAATTTTCTGTAAAAATTCCAATTGTTTTGTCCAACATTGTAGTTTAGATACCTCGTCTCCTCGTTATCCGAATTGAATATTTCGACAATGGCAATATTGTTTTACCCAGCATTCCTCTTTTGTTGTAATACGTTTTTAGGATGCCATGCCAAATTATTTGATCTTCTGGTACAAAGACTCGATCACTCAAAGTTGAGATCAAGTTCATTTGATTGGCAACATTTTCATGATCTTGCAACTAAACGAGACCAACTACCTGACATTCGATTCAAACTTCAAGAACTCATCAGGTACCATATTGCTATAACCCACGTGCATTTTTTTTTTAGAACAGATGTGAAATGTTCTAGAATGTTTAACCGTTTGTTTTCCCTCAATACACCAAATCCATAATGTCATATCAAGCCACATGACTTTCCAACCAGAAGAATAACATATTGTTTATTTTTCGATGATTCAACTTCGATAAACAAAAAAGTGGGGTTATCTTCCCCAGAACTTGTTTATCCAGACTCAATGTGACAGTCTCTTTCAAATATATATGCTGTTCCCATAATTCCTTGTAAATACATCGTGCAACTACCACAATGCAATGCTTCTATTGCTCCCTTTGTTTTGTTTTGTTTTGTTTTACTCGCCTTTTGACCATGGAACAAACTTAAGCCAATTTTCCACTAGACGAGAATGTTAGGTATTAAAGTAAAAAAGAAAAACATGCAAATGAGCCCATTGGTGATACAGACTGAAAACAGAAATTATGTTAATGTGCTTCTCCACAAATTGCGACTATCCTCTAGATCCGCCGCTGCTGCTATTGTTATCATTTTTTGTTTGTTTTTTAGTGCTCGACCAACCTGGCTAAGGCTACATTTTTCTCTTCCACCTCTTACTGTTGGTTTTACAGACACTGTGTTAGAATGGAAAGCTCATCTCGCTCAAACGTTTGATGTTGGTAAGTACAGCATACAAGTGAGTCTTGTATCATATGTTCTCTCTTTAATGCTTACAAAATAGTCTTGTATCATATGTTCTCTCTCTGCTGCTTGCAAAACGAGCTGGAATTTTATAATCTATCCTGCTAAGAGCGTGTAATACGAACTATTCGAAAACACGTTCACGTTCAAAACTCTATGAATAAAGTTTAAAAAAACGAGACATCTCCCTTATTATTATTATCAGGATTAATTTTACCTCTCCAGTTCTGATAGAACTGTTATCAACGAGGGTCCTGCGTTGGAGGACCTCGAGCATATAAAGCCCCCATTTGCGCTACGGAAGCCGCAAGTGTGCTTCAACCGCTCAACCAGACAACCTCCTTAGATATCAATCCCAAGCTGAGTTGATCGATTCACACTGTTATAGTCGCTGGCATGACTCGGCCAGGATTTGAACCCTGACCTCCTGCATTGAAGGCAATTTCACCAGTCGGACTAAGACTAACCTTCTTTTAACCAAACAGAATTAAGAGACTTTCGCATCAAAAAACTAGTACTTTCGAAATATCACTCTATAGCTTTCAAATCAAGTTTCGAGTCCACCTTTTTATTTGAAGTTTTTGCTTGTTTTCTATTTTATTTTTTATATTCAACACTTATGCATTTACTAAAACAAACTTGTACACAATCCCCTTACTTTTGTGCAACCTACAACCTGTGTAATTATTCTATAGGAGGTATGAAATATTCAACACTTATGCATTTACTAAAACAAACTTGTACACAATCCCCTTACTTTTGTGCAACCCACAACTTGTGTAATTATTCTATAGGAGGTATGAAATATTGGTGGAAAAAAAATAATGTTAGTTTAGCATATATGACGTAACTCCGTGATGGCCTCCTTGTCAATTGAAAGTTCCCGTGATTTAATTGTCCCAGTTCATACATACCGATTTCTAGCCAGCTAAGTTAGTAGTGTAAACCTTGTTAAATTTATCTGGGTAAGTGAACGTATGGGTCAGTTATGCCTCGTTCTTGCAGACGATTTTAAGAAGCTTTTAATCAAGAAGTTAAGCTAGTCAGGTTGACTCTCGATAAGTGGAACTTTTGATATGTGGAACCATTTCCGTCGGTCCGTTGGATTTGCCTTAACAAAGCCCAACTTCGGATAAGTGGAACATTCGCTAAGTGAAACCATTTTCTTTGGTCCCGTGGAAGTTCCATATATCGAAAGTCACCATACAACTACCATAATTACTTGTGTACTGAAAACAGTAGTGTAAGTTTTACATGTTTTTCTTTTATTATTCAATAGAGACATATTTGTTTTTCGCTATGCATTCTGGGAGATAACTGAATAACTGTCAATTATTCCCATGTTATAGTAAGTTGCTCGTTAAATAATATAAAATGCAACACTCTCCATGACACATGATTTGTCCGTTATTTAGGGAAATATTCGAGTAGCGTCAGGGAATGGTTGGAGTCACGACGTCTCGAAAATGTCGCTTTACCAGGCATTGCTGAACGTCGACGAATTTATATCGGCCGACAGAATGATGTGGAGGATGGCAGTTTTTCTGATTTGTCGTCGCTTCAATTAACGTCTGACGAATCACACAACGACAGCGACATTGAGCAGGCGACGAATTCCTTTGATGGAGTTCCACCTGACTTAAAAGTAAACTATTGGCTGAATGTTTGCAATTTTGAAAACGCTGTGACGAATGAAGTTGAGTATCCTTGCGTGACTACGCAAAATGGCCAACACCTCAATAACACGACAGTGACATCGCAACAAAGGAAACGTAGGAGAGCATCCTCTTCCAGCTCTTTATCATCTCTCTCTTCATCTTCTCTGCTTCCAGAAGTTCGATCAGGCAAGAATAAGAAAAGACCGGTGCTGAAAAGGAGGAGGGTGAAGCTGGAATACGATACGGTTAGTTTACCTTCCAGCAGCAGCAACAACAGTTAGTAGCGATGACAACCACACCCAATGAAATTGAATACGAGAATCGAATCAAAATGTGGTCGAGTTGTTATATGATTGGTCAGTTCATATGACAAAATATGTTGTGTTCCTTTCCATCGTAGGTGTTCTTTTTACAGTAAACATTCTACCATTATGGATACTCTTCATGTAGAACGTAGATTGAAGGCCCGCTTATAAGAAGGAAATTCGATTACGTCACCAACTATTACTTCACAGACTCATCAGATTTTTTTCAACACGCAAGTCAAACTTTTTCTGATGAATGGCCAAGAGAAAAAGCGTTTATACAATAATTTCTATGATTTGTATAATATACTATAGTTTATCCCTCTCCAATTGAAAGAAATTCATTAAGTCTGGACGAGTTGTCGATATTAAATTTCTTCTAATTACTCCACTACCCAGTTTGAATAATAAAGATTATTATTAAAGATAATGAACTTTTATTAAGGCCGTGAGAAATCTGAATCAGCGGTTTTCTACAAGGGAATCTCCACGAGAGAGTCAATCATTTGTTTACCTTGTTTGTTTGCTATTTTGATATAAGTCAGCCGCTCCTTCCAGACCCATTTCTTATTGTTCAAATGAGGGATTCCCACTGCTGACATCAGCACATTGCAACCCTCACTTCTATTTATAACAGTTCATTATCTTTAAGAGGCCGTTTACATGAGACCCGAAGTGAAATCAAACCGGTTTGAAATGAAAAACCTCACTTCAATGCATGATGCAATTCTTATTACCGTTTACATGATTTCCGGCGAAGTGAAACTCACTTCCGGTGTAGTTTCACTTCGGTCAAATTGACCGAAGTGAAATCTCAAACCGGTTTGAGATTTCCATGTAAACACTGCTCCCCGCAGTGAAAGTGTGTTTATCGATACAGCAGTCTGGTTTTTCTATACGGCACATGTGCAACTCTTGTTTACGCCGTTTTGATTTTGGATAGTTTGTGAGATGTCCCACTCTGAAATGATTTTCCGCCATTATGTTCAAACTTTATTAGAAATAATTCGCTGATTGAGCAAAAATATCCGTATGCACTCAGTTGGATTTCAAATGTTTCATGTAAACAGCTCAAACCGGTTTGAATTCACTTCGGGTCTCATGTAAACGGCCTCAAGTATACAATGAAAAATGAATTAAATGATCACGAGGCTGAACATATTGGAAGAAACCATTTTGAAGTTTGCAAATGTTGTTCTTGTTTTGCTTAAGGGCTCAGCGTACGTTTTACTCATATGTATTGCATAACGTTTCCCGTTATTTCTTTTTACCATCACATTGAAAGTAAAAATATTTCGTGAATTCGTGTAGAGCAATAAATTTTCTTTCCAACGGTGTATAAAATTATATATTTACATAAATAATAAGGAAGGAATTAGTCTACAAAAATGATCAAAAATACGGACTTTTTTATGCTTCTTCGAGCTCCAACTCTCGAAGAAAAACGTTTTTAAATATTTTTTTAGTTATGCCGATTCGTCACAATTAGTGGAAATAAAGTGTGCCCGCGAATGTCAATTAATGGTTTTATTCAGCAGAAAAACGTTTGTTTTTTTTTGTTTTGTTTTTTTCATACTTCCGCGCTATTGGACTATTGCCTCGTTCTTCTTTAAAACAAAAAGATAAATAAATCAACCAAATAGTTAAATGATTGCATCTTGGTAGATGACCTCACTCTTTCAATAAAACTTCCCGGTAAAAAACCTTTAAAAAAACATCTGAAAGAACCTTCATAAAGTTTTTTTAAATTGGCTTTAAATGTTCTTTTTCACAACTTTTCACCGTCGCCCATCAGGATTTTTCGAACGTTAAAATGACTTCCCCTGATAGTCACTCAGTATTTGTCGTCCCCACGAGGAACACGAAATATAGCCATTCCTTACGTATTATGAGGTAGAGCAGACAAATCTTCCGCCTGATGCAAAAGTTTCTTTACATAATAAAAAGCATGGGTTCTAGTTTTTTACGGCGCTTGAATTATTGGCAAATAGCTTATGTCGTTTGCCATACGATATGCGGCGAACCCTAACCCTAACGCGTATTATATGACAAACGACATGATCTATTTACCGAATTATTCACAACAAACGGCACGAGTCGGCCCGGGAAAATAAACACAGTGATCAAACGTCCCAAAAAGCATTTTTTTTTTTCTATTCTATTCCATTCGCCTGCGTACACATAGCAGACATTTGCTTCTATCAAAATGGGATAATGACGTCACAAATATTTTAGTACGTAATATCGAAATGGACTCTGGTTGAGTAAGACGCTCAGAAACAAGATGAGAAAAACTATGCTACCTTAAATGTCACCGACAAAGTATCTTCATAGTGTGTCTGAGGTATGGTGGACGTAAACATTTGGCGCCTCGTGTTTGTTTATTTATTTAAAAGTTCAAGCGCGCACTTTTGAAAATGAATCCAACCTTCGTTTAAAAATTGATCGTTTCTATTATAGGATTAATTTCCTCATTAATACAAATATTCATTCATTTTTATTTTAAAGTTATCTCTATTCATTATTAAGTAAGTAAGTAACCCGGAATTTTGAGTCCTTGGGCTTCCATCCATATCGGTTGGTTATTCCGCCGCCGACTTGTAACTGGGAAGTCGACTTACGGCCAGAGATACGTATAGCATTGCTCTAACTTGCACGAAGGCCATATACTTAATTGCGAGAAGAAAGCAAACATCTCTATTATGTTTTCTGGGGGAGTGTTACACCTGATTTGACCTGGTTCTGGAAGAGCGGAGTGCCTCCCTGCTGTTAATAAGAGGCATTTAAAAACATTTTGTGTTCAAAGGAAGAAAGTTTTTGACGCCAAATTGGATTTACCCCGATTATGATCATAATTATTTTCTTGATGTAATCAGGAAAAAAAACTTTGGAATTCTCCATTCTTTTTGTTCAATAGAAGTTTCATAACAAAAGAAAACTGAATTCATTTAAATATTCCTGTGTAGCCTTTTTCTCCTCAGTACGTCTTTCGTGTTGCGGTTCATATGAAAGGATTTGAAGTTTTTGTATACAAATAATTTTGCCGTCTCTTTTGTTTACTTTTTAAATTCAAGCTTCATCTCAGAAGTTTTCAATGTAATTCTATGTTTGATACCATACACAAGACTATGGTGTGGCAATGGATTTCAAACAAGGTTTGTGACCACCAGAGCAGAATTATTTTGTTATTGCAAAATACGCCAGTTTAAGTGTGAATTCTTCTTCAAGTCGGATGAAGAACACGGATAAAAGAATCTTGAGGCCATTTGGAAGGTTAAGCTCGGTTTTCACCAGGCACTTCTCGGGAGGGAGACCGGGCTAAATTTTGACATAGTTAGCATACCGAAAAAGTAACAAAAACTTATAATATTAATTCGCGATCTCTTAAAAATCTGCCATTTTTTACGAAAGCTAATAAATGGCTCAAATTTTTATGAAAATTTGAAAATCGGCGAATCATCTTTTTGTACAAAATGCAAAACCAGCAGCAACCATTTTAATAAAATATGTAAATTATAGTGAAATACTCTTTTTGTAGCGATGTTACTCACTCTCATGAGAGTCACACCCGTGGAAACTAAGCCTTAAAAAATTATTCATCTTTTAATTACGATTTACTGTAATATGATCCAAATGGCGCCTTATTCAATACTCTTGTTATTATTTTGTTGAGATTGATGTCACATTCTAAACACGCAAGGATCAAATCAAGGACATTTTTTTATTGATGAAAAATATGCAATTGTAATTGATGTTTGGTTGGAGTACAAGTGTTTTTTACAATTTTGGAACACTGATTTCCATGTTTCTTTTACTATTATTATTATAGATGTATTGTAGAAGTTACGGAACAATTTTTCGGTTCTTATACCCAAAAACAAAAAGGAAAACATTATGTTTGTTGACATTGTTGTTCGTCAGCTGTATTGCATATTTTTACTTTTCAAATCCGTTAAAATCAAGACAGTCAGATTTTTTTAAAAAGAGGAAAAAGCAAAAACATGTGTACAATCATCAAGAAA
The DNA here is from genome assembly GCA_039566895.2 of Turritopsis rubra. Lineage (NCBI taxonomy): Eukaryota > Metazoa > Cnidaria > Hydrozoa > Anthoathecata > Oceaniidae > Turritopsis > Turritopsis rubra. Next base: position 6,250,804 of record CM077617.1, on the reverse strand, counting down.
GCTCACAACAAAAACAGACAAACAATAATAATTATAATCCTGGTGGTGGTATTGAATCTGGAGCAGCAGAAAAACCAAAACTTCCATCAGCACTTGTATTCACAGACTCTGAAAAAATAAATGGTGGTAAAAAATCAAAACTGAAAACAATATTACAGTCATTAAGGATAAATTATGATTTTATAGCGTGGAATCGTCCTGAAGATAATTTTTTAGTCATACCACGTTTAACAGATACAGAGGGAGCGAACCGTTATCACTTGATAATATTTACAAGTCAACACATATTCGAACACATTGATACTTATAATGGAAATATTTTAAAAGAACATTGCCTTCAATTTCGCATTGGTATAATTATTTTAACAGATATCACTCATATCAAGGGTGAAACAAGATTTCATTCCTTCACCACATTACCTATTTCCATACAAAGTGGCGTAATGTATCTAAAAGACTTGGAAGTCGCTCATAGCTCTTTACTGCATATTACAAAACCTGGGAATATTTTAAAAGGTACCATACATGGGAAACGCCATGCAATATTTTATAGTAACCATTCTTCATTTGAACCAGTAGCATATGCATTGAAATCAAGTCCTGAGGTAGAAAATATTCTATATGAAGAGAAAAGGGGTATGTTTTTAAACGAAACACGGAACCCTTATAAGAAATCTGTATCGATTATTTACGACAAAGGAAAGTTTGATGGCATTAGGAAAGTTATTTTCGGAACACCAGTTAGCAATTCTTGGCTGCATCAGTTAATATTTATTGATGCTATTTCTACATTGTCCAATGGAATTCTGGGATATGGTATTAAACGATATATACAAATAGATATTGATGATATTTTTGTTGGACATACAGGACATAAGCTTATCAGAAGTGACGTCAAGGTAAATTTATATTCATTCAATATTCATTTTTGTTTTTCCCTAAAGATTATAATCTTATTAATAAATTTAAGGTCTTTTATGTGTTTATTAAATTATTGATCATTTTCCTTATCTACATAATTTTAATGCTTTACAAAATCCTTTGATATCATCAACTCATAATCTGTGTTCATTTTAACAAAGTTTGAAATCAATAGTTTCATGAATGATTATTTCACCATTATTATAATATAATTTTTCACCTACCCAAAAATATTGATCATTGATCATTAACTATCAGACGCTGAAGTTTGGTTTTTATAGATATATAATTGGAATGAACTGACAACTGTGGAACTTTTTACTTAAAGTTTGTGCAATGTAATGACTTGAGTAAAAATGATATTTCTATTTGCAAGACCATGTTTATTATATACTTAACAAGATTATTCACCAACTGTTAATGTGTAAACAAAGGAATTGTACTACTGTTTTTGTTATGAACAACAGGCTTACAATGTTTGCATAATGTATCTACCAATTTAATTGAAGAGTCAATTAAAAGAGTTACTTTTCTATCCGAAAGGAACAAACACAGTGAAATGAGATTAAAGATGTTTTCTTTTTTAGCAATCCGTTATCCAACTTTTGTTCTTTTTTTCATTCATATCTGCAAAGATTTTTTTAATTGAAGATATTAATATAAAATTCAGAATTTCATAAAATCATTCTCCACTTTTTTTGTTTTCAAACATTTACTAATTAAAATCATTTCAGATGCGGTAATTCTGAAATTGTTACTTAAAGGATTGGTTCGGTTAAAAAATGATTTTTTTAAAAAGAGTCTAATAAAATTCTCCTTCAAAAAACAAACCTAATGATATATACATTTAACATAATAAATTATTCATAACGTTCAGAACTTGCTCTCTTTTGTATGGCTTTTTAAACGAACCTTTTTGCTTACGTCACTTCGGCAGATGTGAAAACTTGAAAGTAGTTTTAGTTGTTAAAAGATTAAAAGTTTAAACATACATCTGAATCGAGTCGAAATTTTATTTAGAAAGTTTTTAAAAATGCAATCTGATTCTGAGAGCAGTATTTATACAAGTAGTGAATATGTAAGCAGTGGGAATGAAGCAGATTCAGAAGGTGAAGAAGCTTTAAGTCGAAAAGATATAGATGAAATGATCGAAAAAATGAAAAATTTCCATCCATATATGTATGAACCTGAAAAAAAGTTTCAAGTACGAGCTCATCGGACGAATCAGCTTCTTCAGAATCTTATTATTCCGAAGATGCTTTAACTAGCAGAATTGGAAACCTTGAATGGTGCCACAAACGTAAGGAGGAGAAGAGGAAAATCGATTGTTTGTGTTGCCAAGAAGTAGCTGCATTAAATTCTAAATTTGACACTGAGGAAATTAATTGTATCGTTATTTTACCTGAATTTCCAACACTTTGTTTGAACGAATCAGTGTTAAAAAATGTTTTAACAGGACTGCATGTTTCAAGAGTGGACTATTTGGAAAATCAATGCACGAATCGTTCGTTGAGATATGCTTCTTATAAACAATTTGTATGGTGGATTTTCAAAAGTTTGGGGAAAGGAAATAGAAGAGTTATCCCCTCATGCGTTCTCTGAAAAATAAGAAACACCTATTCCAAACCTGACGGACAATATACGTTATACTCTGACAGACATAAAGATTAATCGCTATAATGTTAACATACAAGTAATGTAAAAAAATGATGTATGAAAAAAATAAGTAAATAAGAAAAAGTATCATTTCAAATTCCTAAATCTTGATTTTTGGGTTTTGTTCACTTCCATTTTGTCTGGGTTCGGTGTTGAGGCAATATTTTTTGGAATAGCTGGGATAACGGGTAGTGGTAGAGTCTTCTTGTCACGAGCTAGCTGGATTGTTTCACGGACCATATTGTGCAAATAGGTACGATCTTTTCCCTCTTTGATGGGTTTTGCGGTCCAATTATTTGTAATCTTTGATGACATTGTATCGATCTACTCCATCTTTTGTCTTAGCCTACTTTAATTTACTGCCTTGGTTAAAATCCATAACAGCGAGTTGACTGCATGCTAGCATTCCTGCATATGAAAAGTGTGGTCGTTTTGGTGTCCATTTATTGTAAAGTGAGTGGTAAACTTCCAAAACCCCAGTATGACAAAATTTCGTAACATAAGTTAAATCGTTCAATATTTTAGAATCCAAAACGATACTGCAAAACTTCAAAGGCCTCGGTATTCGGCAAAATCCATTCTTTGGCCTTTGTCTCCTTTTTTGTTAACCGTGGATGTATGCACTTTTTGAATTTCTTATGACTTGTCCATCTATGTTTGTTTTGGACATGAAAAAGAACGCTTATCCATTTTTCACGTAACAACTCTGCATCACTTTCACAGGTAGCACAACACCACCAGAAATGGTTCCCAATAGATTTGATCCACCTTGCGATAATTTTGCAGGATGCTTTTTTGGCTGCTGCAGTTAATCTTTTCTTTATGTTCTTTGCGAAATGCCATACATCAAATTGATGGTCAATATCAGGTTCTTCTTCATGCAGATGCTTCCGGATTCCTGTATGTTGATCGGTGGTGATTTGGGTGGGTATTATTTCTTCACCTTTAATTTTTGACAATAACTTCTTAAAACCAAATTTCTCCATTCTTTTCGAATTACCAGCCTCTGTGACTTGAGTCAACTAAAATACAGAAATCCTGTTAGTGATTTTATCCATAAATGAATAGGTTAGATATGTGACCAGGACTATCGCATCTCCCATCACCGCTCAAGTCGTAAACACCGTGCTTTTTCATGTCGTCATAAATTTCATTTGATCCCTCGTTGTAGTTCCTGTTGACCACGCCAAATAGATAACGTTTTTGAATGGCATAATAACTTGTCTTTGATAAGCTGATTTCATTTTTTATAAAAAAACTTTGATATTAAATAGGGCATTCTTACCGAACCAATCCTTTAAAGAGAACAAAAGTAAATTAACTTTCTTTTTTCTTACATTATAATTGCATTGTGAAATTAGTTATTTCCTGATTTTTGTGTTTCTTTCTTTTCTTTGTTCTCCATAATTTATTCCTGACACTTATATAGAAATAGTTTATAAATAATTATATTGTTTTACCCTTTTTGGCTGTAAAGTCAATGACTTGCATTTAAACTTTAGGGTTACTGTAAGGAAAAACAGTGTTTTTCTTTGTTACTCAATATTTCATTAGATCTTTGAAATAAATATATAAAAGTATATATTTTTGGAAAGCTTTTTTCTTACTCTAAATAATGGAATAAAAGTTCTCATCTAAAAGTAAACATTTTTTGGAAAATTGAGCTGAATTTATAAGGCTCCCATTTTCACTCAATGAGTTCCTGTCACACAACCACTATTTTTTTTGCTTCAAAAATTACTTCTTTCAGAAGCTGGTACTTTAAACTTATATTGTGTGTCACTGTTTTTTAAATAATTCTGTATATGAAAAGATATATTCATTTTTTCTTTACTCGCATAAATTTCTTCAATCATTGTGCCTTATAATTGTGCTGCATAATAATTTTTGAACGGAATAATTATTTTTAAAATGCTGACATGCGATTGTTTAGCTGTGTTAGATGATCTGGTGGGTATGTCTCTTTTTTCATTTCCATGGTTAATTGTGTGACAGGAACTCTTTATTGGTGGAGTTTTGACATCAATTTTGTTCTGAGAAAAGAGTTTTTAATTATTATGCGTAAACGTCGTTCAGAAGGTGATTTTCACACATTTTTATAACAGTGTTTTATTTCCTGGAATTCTTGAAATATTTTTGGTTTTGAAAAGGTGTAGAATGGAATGTTTAGAAACAAAACATTAATTATGTTGAGTTATAAAGATGAGCTCTCTGCAAAATTGTTGTTATTTACTTCTTTATCCAACTTTTTTCCACTAATAGAGAATTTTCCAGATTAAGAAATGATTGCACGTGAAAATTTATAGGAAGATGTATACTATGTTCAAAACCCAGAAATTTTGAGTGTTTTCTATTTTTTCGTTTACAGTAACCTTAAATGAAAGTATACTTTTTTATTTGCACTTTTAAATGTATGCTTGTTTACAAAACACTTGAAAGGCAAATGTTTTTTTATTTAAGTTCAATTCAAGAATATCACCAACTTCTCTACCCATAATTCCAATGTACCGACGGTTGTTCAACTTCAAACATGTCCTTAATTTCATCTTAACCATCATTGAATCAACCTTTCTTTTGGTTTTGATATAAAATAATTTTCACAATCATTATAATTATGTATAATATCTCTTTACGATTCCTTATGGCGCAGTCACATTAGAAAATCCCAGCCTGTTTTGCAGAGATCTTGGTAAAACAAAGTGAGATTCCACTTAAGCGGGCCACTCTGTTTTTCATATGATAACATGCTCTAAAATATAAGAATTTCTTAGAGAAACCGAGTCAGCCCATTTTGCTGGGTTGGAATTTCTCATATGATAGGCCCCTTATAGTTTTATCACTTGGTTATTGAATAGTATATATTACTGGCATTTCTTGTTGGTGTGTCATTACTTGTAGGAAATGCTACTTTACTTAAAAGTAAACTTTGGAATGGAGGGAGGGATGTCCAACTTTTAATATTGCTTGTTCCTGTAAGATCTATTTTATAATTTCATAATTTATAGTATTTAAATATTTGATCTTGCTAATACTGATTTAAAAACTGATGTTTTTAAATATAATTCTATGATTTTCAGCAAAATACAATAAGCCTGATTGACTACAGTTTAAGATGATGTTTTTAAACTGCTCTTTTTGTATCTCTTGTTTGAAATTGATTCAATGTCATAGTTTAATTTCATTACCAGATCTTCTTGTGCAGACTTCTTGAGAAATCCAAGATCAAATGCTGCCCTTGAAGCATAAAATATCTCCAAAATTGAAAGTAATCTTTGAAGAATAAACACATTACGTAGATCATTAAAAAATACTTTTAATAAAAATAGTTTTGTGGTTTTCCTCCATCCATTTTAACCTCATACAAAAGTTGTTTGTATGTACAAATTAATCTGATATTATCAACATTGTTGCTAAGATTAACTTCCAAAGTCTATAAATAAAGATGTTTTTTGTTTTTAATTTTAATTTTGATTTTAATGTCCACCACAACAAAGTATTATGCTGGTAAAACAGTGTTTTCACATTTTGAGGTTTTTGTGGAAATTTAAAAAGTATTAATTCGTAGTGTTTCATAATAGTTTATATTCAATGTAAACAAGACTGCAAAGGTTTTTCAGGGCATTTCATTTCCCGAAAGTTTTAAAAGATTGAAAGAAATTATTTGTTTGCAAAAGTATATACATCAAAGTTTTATAATACATCTCAATCTACTTTTGGAAACTTGCCCAAAAAAATAAAATATATTATCATTAACCATTCGTGACGTAGGTGTTGTTTTTTATTTTTGTCGTAACAGACAGGCTTTGTTTATCAGATTTTCAAACTCAAATTACCCAAAAATGTTTTCATCCGAAAATAATTGTCCTGTTTCTTTTAAATCATTTTTCGATAACAGATTTTAATTGATCTCATTGAACTTGCAGTTTTCAATAGTTGTTGTTGTTTTGTATTTTTGTAAATAAATAGTTAAGATTAGAAAAATAAATGAAAAGAGATTAAAAATAAAGAAATTGTCAGACTTGGAAGATATTTTACATCTTGATAAATGCAAGGTTCAATGATTTTTAATTAAGTTTCTTTCCTGTTATTTTAAGTTATTGTGATTTTAAGTTATATCCTTTAATTTCTGTTTTTCTTTTCTTGAAATATACCACCATGGAGATATAATTTCTCTGGAATTTATAAATTCCTTTCTATTGAGGTTATTCTTATTTTTTGTATTTTAACGAAGTTTTCAGGGTTCACAGTTGGCCGAAGATCCGAAGTTGTTGCACTTTTTAAAACAATTTTCTATCATAGGAAGTCCATAGATGACGGTCATGTAGATCACAAGAAAGATGCTTTTAAGGTTCAAAATGTAAAACTAGGTGATTGTTTACCACTGACCACCCCTAATTTCGAGCCCTTGAAAGACTTATTCTGAGTATTCTTCAGAACATTACCAAAAATTCCTATGTCGAAATTTGTTAAAAATTAATTTCCCAATTTTAAAAATAGTTTTTAAGTGGATTTCAAATGAATTGAACTTCTCCAACATTTTTCTTCTGAAGCAGAAAATTTTAACTGAGATTTGAAAGCTATTTTTGTTTACCCTCGTCTGTTGTGACCCCATTAAGTACCATGAGAATGGTCTCAGTGTAGTGCACTCCAAATGAATCCATTCATAATGTTGTTTAGAAAGATTAGAGTTAATATTAAAAGAGGTCTTAAAGTCTTCAAGATACTGACTTAAAAAAACTGTGAACTGTAAACAAACATTGTAGCGCCTGCTCATTCAATCATGTCCTGTCTTCTCACGTTCATGTTATTCAAAAAGGACTTCCAATAAGTTTGTCTTCAATCAATCTGCTAAAAAATTGGTAATAACTATGCTGTATCACAGGCTTGTACTGACTGGTGGCCTAATTGTAGAATGCTTGCCTCGAGAGCAGGAGGTGAGGGTGCTAACCCTGTCTGCTTCATGTCAGTGACTATAACAGTGTGAATTGATCAACTCAACTTAGCACTCAGCTTGAGATTGATTTTGACTTCTACCTCGTGGAGAATAGGCTTAAAAAAGAAGAAATTTGACGCCTTATTCTACTGTGATCTATCTCTGAATGCATTAGAAGTTTTTTTTATTAATTTTACTTTTCTGTTTTTATTTCAGGCTCTCTTGGAATCACAGACACAACTGGCGTTGCAAATCCCTGGATTCAAGTACTACCTTGGATTTTCCGGCAAGTCCTACCGAAACTCTAATAACAGTGATGAACGGGACGGGGACAAAGCGTTCATTGACTATTCAAAAGAGTTCCGATGGTTTTCCCACACATTCTCGCATGTTAAGCCGCATACATTGCAAAAAGATGATCTTGTTGAAAACATGCTTCAGAATAAGATTTTTGCAGTGGTGAGTGTCAAGTACCATATTTTCCGGAATATAACCTGCACATCATATAAGCAGTTTTGAGCAGTCAACAAAGCAAAAGTTTGTCAGATAATCCACACCTTGTTAAGAATAATTTGCCAATTAGCGCAGTATTTGCTTCATATGAAAAAATTGTATAAATTTACTATATTATGGAAAATACGTTAACGTTATGGTGGAGGGACTAAATAGTACAGTGCCTCTTTTAAAGAAAGGAGAATGACAAAATACAAGTCCCTTGAATGTATCGAGGGATGATCAATGAAGTTGCTCAATAATCAACCACATAGTTTGTTTTTTTAAGGAGAAAGACATAAAATTGGATGAGGATTATGCTGTGGCTCCACATCACTCTGGTGTTTATCCCACACACGATGCTCTGTATGAAGCGTGGAAAGAGGTTTGGGGCATCAAAGTAACGTCCACCGAAGGATACCCTCATTTGTACCCGGCCACCGGTCGAAAAGGCTTTCAATATAAAGATATCATGGTGAGAATTTTAATGGTAACAAGTACCATTGAATATTGTCTGCAAAGGCTAGGTTAGATTAGAATAAGCATAGTAAGCATAATCCCAGCCAGATTTTGTGTCAACTTAAATATAAGCCACCCTTATTAACTCGAAATTTTTCTATGCTTATAAAAGCAAAAACAAGCATAGAAGCATGCAATCGAAACCAGCAATCCTTTTGCGTATTCTGTGTGATTACTTGACTGTGAGATTCACATCCATGTACATCAAAGTCTGTAGAGTACCAAAGAAAGTGTAGTAATGTCCCACTTCTATTTTGTAGGTGTTACCTCGTCAGACATGTGGTCTATTTACTGGTACGTTGCACATTGCTGATTACCCGAAAGGTCCATCATGGCTTGAAAGAAGTGCTAATGGTGGGGAGTTGTTTTGGAGTATAATATTTAATCCGGTGAGTAGAAGGTTACTTTTTACATCCAACTACTTTTTATAAAAAGTTGCTTGTGGTGTCAGTTGTGACCACAAATGGAAAAGGTGAGTCTAGCGCAATGAAAAAAGTTGATCCGAAGATCGAAAACTTCTTTTGGAGGCACTGCTTGGGAGGAAACGTTAACATAATAAAGGCTTGATTGCATGTCAGTAGTTCTCAATGGGAAAATATTCCCCACACCCAACCTCAAAACAGTTAAAACAGTTGGTTCAACGCAGAATTTAACAAGCCAGAATTTTCAGTTGAATAGTTGGGACAAGAGTGGTCACTTTTGACACATCATATTTTTGGCAACATATTGACAAATTTGCATAAGGTTTTTCAAATAGCTGACATCATCCGAATTATTTTTCATTTAGATTGCAATATTTATGACCCACGCTGGAAACTTTGGCAACAGAGAACGTCTTGCTATCCAATTATTTGCCAATTTGACGCGTTTCATCCGAACTTGGACCAACGTTCAATTGGTCAGCAAAAAACCCATTAAACTAGCCCAGAAATATTTCACCTTATTTCCAAAGCAACTCGACCCAGTCTGGGAGGTGAGAGACCAGACATTTTCTTTCATGGCAGCCATGTTAAATAACAATAATTCCAACAATATAGGGTGGTTCCACCTAGATTCCACCTTGAAAACCCTAAAAAAATACATTATTCCCTCTGAGATTCCTGTGAAAGTGATATAATTCAGTGGATGTTTTTCTGCAACAGGGTGGCCACTCAAATCACTATTTTACCAATAGATACTTTTAAACTCCACATATGAATCAGTCATTAACTATCAACTTTATGCAATTTCTCTGAGGTGAAAAACAAAATTGACTTTTTCAAACCGTTTATACAGACGTTTTTGTATCATTCCCAGGCCACCTGTCTTCTCCCGTGAAAACTCTTATAAAAGTGTTTGAAAAAACGAGACCTAGCCTGGCCTTAACCCTCGCTGAACGTTGCAGGCGCCAAGGTCAATCTAAGTAAAAACTGTAGCACCAAGATTTCTGAAAGATGATCCACATCACAATTATTTTTTCGTAGGATCCTTGTATAGACAAGCGTCATCAAAAAATTTGGAATGGTACAAGCCAATACTGCATAGATGATACTTCACGTATCACAAGGTTACCAGACTTCCTGATACTCGGTCCACAGAAATCAGGCTCCACCGCACTGTTTAGTTTCATCAGCATGCACCCTGATGTCTACAGAAATCGATTCACTCGGCGCAACTTCGAAGAACTTCAGTATTTCAATCGAAACGATTATATGAAAGGCCTCACATGGTGAGTGATTTTCGTTTCAACAACCCACCTATCACATTTTTAATTTCCATTTCTTTAAGGCTATTGACATTGAGTTTATACAAAGACTGTCGCATGTTATTCCACTCTGAAATATCTTTCGAACAAGAAGGGCAAATTTGTTTAAATTCATCAAGACAGCACTGAGAATTTAAGAAAGTAATGCCAAGTGACAGAGATAGGTCCATACATCTTCGAGGTCACTGAATTTGTTAATGCTTTCATATTTCAAACATGAAATCGATTTTATTTTTCCATTTTTTTACGCAGGTATTTGGATTTCTTTCCATCCAAACCGAAGGCTAGTGGCGAGTTGTTTTTCGAAAAATCTGCCAATTATTTCGATTCGTCCAAAGCACCGATGCGTGTGTATTCATTGATACCAAACGCCAAGTTAATTGTCTTACTCATCGATCCGAGAAAACGAGCTTACTCGTGGTACCAGGTAAAATATCCATTATAATACCCACTATGTTAGTTTTTATAATATCCACTATGTTAGCTTTTCAAAAACTTACGCAGATCCCTTGATTCTTATGGATTCACTAATTTTTTTGATTCTATCACCTTCATTTTGTGTATGTTTCTCAACCGCCCAGGCGCTACCTATTTCCTGTTCCACCCATACTCTCGTTCCGCCTATTCCCGTCACGCCCATTTCCATTGTATTCTCTACTTCACAAGAGTGTTTCAGTTTCAGCTAACTCCTCCAGTGAAAACTCTTATAAAAGCGTTTGAAAGAACGAGGCGTAGACCCTTACCATATGTCCCAAATTAATTTCACAATGTTAGCACCCCTAAATTAGCTGGTTTGAGACAAGGTTAACACCATTAAATTTGCTGCTTTGAAACTGGTCAGTTGCATTGTATGATAACTAAGGAAGTTGCATTAACATTTTTTTAGCATATGCTTAGTAAAGGTGATCCGATTGCCCAGAACCATACCTTCTATGAAATCCTGACCAATCAAAACAAAACAGATAGTGAGCGATTCGTAGCTTTACAACAACGCTGTCTATTACCTGGCCTGTATGCTGAATCGCTGGAACGGTGGCTTCAATATTTCTCTGCATCAAAGGTAACGCACACTTCTTCGAACTATAGACCTTAATCACACGAGTTTCGCCTCTTTTATCATTCTTAATATCAACAGTACATTATTACACGAATCTAATTGGCTAAATGATTGATTGCACCAATCTGATTGGCTTAATGAGTCTCAGAGCAGTACTGATGAATCATTAATCAGGACTGATCAAGACTGAAAATGTATTTTGAGAAATCGTTGTAATTTTCCTCGGACCTAAAGCATCTGCGACGGGCGACGTAAGACGGGCGACGTACGAGTAATCTTTGAATATTCGGAAAACAATGAATCGCTATATTTTATTTCGGATTTTTTTTTATTCGGTAATATGGAAGAGATTTTTTTACTCTTTCCAAAAAGTATTTATGTAAATAATATTTTGGCCAAAATTGAGAAAAAGCCCTATGAATAACCTCAACTAATCTCAGTGTGACCTGGGCTTCTTCATGTTTCTATAAATGCACTAATTAGTAATGAGGCAAAAAAACTGCTCTGATTTCTACTATAGGTTTGTCTCTAACAAGACTCGATCATCATTAGTTTGCAGTCTAAACTTTGTTATTTCTGTCTGGGTTACTGAGAACATTGTTGCGTAATGATTCGTTCTTTCAAACGAAAATAAAATACTTTCATCCAAAATGTTTAATGTTCGCATCTTGTTAGACTGACACACTCAAAAGGTCTATTATTCATTATGAGAATATTTTTGGGCAAACCGACAGATTAAGGTCCTGCCACACTAAATAGTTTTTATTTTATTTAATTTTTACGACCATTTTGTTTTTCTTGTTGTAGATACACATTGTGGATGGATACGAGTTACGTTACGAACCACGTGTAGCCATGGAGAAAATTTCAGATTTTTTAGGATTAGCCGCATTTCCTTTTGACAAAAGAATAAAGTATGTTTGCTCTTCGTTTTGATAATATAACCCAAACTAACATTGGGATATTCTGAGTTAATCAGTGACCGTCATTAGGATATTCTGAGTTAATCAGTGACCGTCATTGAGATATTCCTTTAATTTCTAGGTTCAACAATTCAAAAGGTTTTTACTGCGCCACAAGCGGTAATGGTAAACACAAATGTCTGGGAAAAAGCAAAGGACGAAACTATAAATCCATGACAAATCAAGAGATGCAATACCTGACCGATTTCTACCGTGTGCCCAATCTACGGCTGGTCGATCTACTCAGTAAATACCAAAAAGATTTGCCACGTTGGTTGGCCAAAGAAACAAAGGATAGAGATGTTGAAATTTAATATTTTGTTTTTCTATATCGCATTTAATTCTTAAATTTTGTTTGATATTAGTCTGCCGTTCAATCGGTTATAACACAGAAGGAGAAAGAACCTAAAAAATTGTAATGCCGAAGCACTGACTGCGCAATAAAATGAAATTTTAATTTTAATTATAATTTTAATTAATTATAAATTTTAATTATAAATTTTATTTCCCGAATTTCTGTTTAAAAACCGTATTATGACCGTATTATAAAGCTTCGCCTCGTTTTATGCATTTAATTGTTTCACTGAATTCATAACATTATTACTTAGTAATGGACGACATTATTATTCCTGTTTCCTAACGGAGTAGTTAAAAGCAATTATGATAATGAAAACTTGATGACTCGGCCATAACACAGCGTTTCGTGAAGGTCTATTGCTGCTATTTTGTATAATTTCAATACTTTTTACCCCTCCCGAAACCATCAAAAGTTCTTATAAATCCTCGAACGTGATAAGTACTAAAAAACACATAATCTGAAGTACTCTGGAGTAATTGTCATAATTATGCGAGAACGTCACGATTATTATTACGTCACAACAACATAGTTATTTCACCTTATAACTCAGAACACACTAAATATATTGTAACATGTGGTTTTTGAAAGAACATCATTCTAACTTTTGTCAGATTGGATCAGTGGCGGATCTAGCAGAAATATAACTGGTGTAAGCCAATTTGGAGGAGAACTTCTAAAAAAGAATTGGCAATTAAATTGAAACTATCTTTTTGAAAACACTCTTCTCCATAATTTTTATCCAGTAAAATTGCTTCTCGATCCGCCATTGTGGATGGCGCTAAGAAGGCGCATGTTGGACGTTTTAGATAAATCATATGCTCTATCCGTTAAGCTATCACGAGGAAAAATCTCTAAGTACTTATTCCGTCAATCTTATTTACTGTTCCTGTGTTTTTTGTTTTCATTTGTTTGTGTAGTATGATTTTGTTGTTGTTTTGCTAGATAAAAAAAACAAAAAAAAGCGAATATCCAACAACGTTAAAGTATGTATATTTATTCTTGTTGATAAAATTTTCCACATCAACCTAGTTCCGATTGTTTTTGGTTTTTGTTTGTAGTGACCTGGGAATAAGGTTGTTGTGTTTTTTTATATTTATCTCACAACTCATAATAACAAATATGTATATATATTTTTCAAGATTATAAGCACAAATAATTTGTTTACTTTTGTTTGTTTGTTTTGTTTTGTGCTTTTGTATAGTATCATAAATAAATAATTCCTAATCTGTTCTGTTAGATCCCTAATCCATTCTTTTAGATGTGTGATAATTTTGTTTGTCTTCCGTGAAGCCTCGTTCTCATAAATCCCAGATTATAATCCCAGATTACACATAAAATCGTCCATAAAATATATCGAAAATTATCGATCGATATAGATAGATCAACTAATTTCTATTGGTTTTTATTACATCCATCATTTTGTAACAACTTAGGCCACTTCATTAATAATTAGAGATAATGGTTCGATCTTCACTTTTATGGGCAAACATCTATAGATCAAACAGTATTAAACTGGAATGCTTAGAGATCAAAAGGGGAAATACCTTTCAAAGCTACACAATATACACAATATACGTTTATCTGTATATACTTTTCCCTTGAGATTTACCAAGTAGACTGAAAATGTGTCATGGTCCGTGTGTGTTATTACAAGCCCCTTAACAGCCTATTACCCAGGCTTCCAAAATCAATTCTGTTTTTTGGCCATGTTGACCTTTGATACCAAGAAAATGAGCAAAAATAGTCTGAAAAGTTTCCCTTCACTAACCAAGTCTCAAGATAGAGTCCTCCAATACTACAGCAATAACCTAAAATTTAAACCAAAGCTCTTTTGCATGGTATTAAATTTCTCACTCTAAAATTGTATCCTTATCTTTCAATGAAGTGTTTCTAGGGTCACCCCTGTATCCAATGGCTTCCAGTACATCAACGCCTTCATCTGTTAACAGAAGACCAATGGCTTCCAGTACATCAACGCCTTCATCTGTTAACAGAAGACCAGATATGTCTGAATCGGTTGATGCATTTAGCGCCTAAAGAAAAATTTATGTGAAATCCAAATGTAATATTATCTTCATTATAATAACTATGGAATGCCCTTAGTCAAATTAACAACTGTAGCAAACTTGAAATTTTAAGCTCTCAGTTATAGTGATGCAGTTCTTTTACTTACTTTCACTCAACCTCGTCACTTTATACATTCATGCAACGGTAGTATTAATTTCATAAAAAAAAAGCAATAAAGCTTTGTGGTTTGTTACGTAACATGAAAATAAGTATGAATGGCATTGATCTAAGCTTACATAGTAGTCGAATGAGGTGAGTGAATTAAAACATAGTGACTTCCAACACATTTCTGAGCCATGCACCTTTTACTATACAATAAATATTCGTCATTCTTTAACTTTAACTTTAAGAGAGTTATATATGCATACTTCAAACTTATCAAAAAAATATACCTTTTCATACATATTTCCCAGCATGCTCTTTTCATTGATTGTCGGTTTTGCTTTCAGAGCATTTTTCATTCCTTTACTGATAAATTCATACACCCATGTTGCAAAAAAAAGCTGGTGCAGGTCCACCATTGATAATTGCAGCAGTAAACAAATGTCTAATTGACCTCAAAGTTCCATCAGCAATACTCAAAATTCCTCCACAAGGTTCAAAGCCTTCAACGTCATTTCCAACAAAATATTTGGTTTTAATAGACTTTAAAGCTTCTAAAGAATTAAAAAGCATATCCTTTCATTAATTCATTGCAAAAATTTGTAGAGAAGAAAGATAAGAAAACACAACGCATTGCTATGCGACCATACTAATTTTAGTATCTTTATATCTTTGTGCTACAAACATGGCCTAGTTCACACCTTGCTCTATCGATATTTTCGCATTTGTTCCTCTCTACAGAAATTCCACTGTGAGGTTGTTTTTCTCAAGGATGTTTTTAAGAGAAATGGTTACCCCAATGGTGTAGTTGGCTTTTGCATCCGCACCTTCCTCGATAGAATTTTTGTACCTAGTGCTGTACACACTGTTCCTAAGAAAAGATTTCTAATTGTATTACCCTTTTTAGGTACTATGTCACTCAATATTAGAACACGTTACGTAATATATTTCGTCATAAGTTTCCTCACTGTAAGATACTAGTTATTTTTCGCGCAACTGTAAGACTTCAATCATTATTTCGATTCAAGGATAGAATTCCTAAATTTTTACAATCCGGTCTAGTTTACCGTTTTAAGTGTAATGACTGCAATGCCACTTATTATGGCAAAACTAAGCGCCACTTTAAGGTCCGGATGTGTGAACATTTAGGAATCTCTTATTTGACGGATAAAAAAAGATCTGTTCAGCCTAGTCAAGCTACCGCTGTTCTCGAGCATTCGTTGCACTGTGTCAATACTCCTTCGTTTGACGATTTTTCTATTTTATCCCGTGAGTCTAACGATTTCAGACTCACCTTGAAGGAGAGTCTTTTAATTGGTCGTGATAAACCGGTGTTAAATAGAACCATTCAATCCATGCCTCTAGAATTATTCTAGTGTGTAATTTCTTTTGTTTTTAGTTTATGAATTTTATATAAAACTTTGTAATTTTGAACCACTTGTAGAGACGTGATCATGGGGTGCGGTATGCCCCCGAAAGCTTGTCAAGAATAAATTACACATGGATTTGTCGAAAAGTTTTTCTTTTCTGATATAAATGACATCAAATGTTATGTAAGAATTGTCTTTGTGTCATCCTTACTTAAAAATATTATCTACGCAAACACCCTTTTCTAATTAGACAGTGAAAACAGATTTAACATACCTGAATAAAATTCTCTCGAAACTCCGCCAGTATCGACTGCAAGTTCTCCGATATATGAAATACGATAGATTTTGTCTGCGTGTTTCTTGTTCCATTTCTTTCCAAAATATTTATCAAAATCTTCAAATTCGTTATGGCGACGCACATGAATGAGTACCTCCTCTATTGTTACTTTACACTGTTTAATAACTAAAGGTATTTCTTTCTTATAATCAATTATTTGGTCTAAATTTGTATCATTGGTAATATCAGTGTGTCAACTTCAACAATGTTGTCAGCAGGCAAAGTACCAATAATTATGGGTTGTTGTTTTGTATTCAAGCAATCATTGGCATGTTCCTCAATGATTGCGAAAGGATTTTTTTTATTACATATTGGACAGTATCCACAACTTGATTCAAAATGGCTTTTGTTCGACGATGTTGATCCGATGCAAATCTCAGATTTACTGGTAGCAGTAGAGGGGTTGATGATATACATGTTGATGTTGATTTAATACAAGTCTGAAATTTGCTTGTAGTAGCAGGAAGAAGAGGGGTAGATAGACATGTAACTAAGTAAGTTAGTAATTTAATTACTCCAAGACATACAAAAAATAATAATACAGATAGATATAATCATACAAATACATAAATACAAGTTTTACATAACAACATAAATAGAGGTAAAATATATGAAATGTCTTGCAGAAGGTGACTACCATACGGTATAGCCAAAACAGGGGCAGCCACCTGAAAGAAAAGTTAAAGAAAAGTTAAAGAAAAGAAGAAAGAAAAGAAGAAAGAAAAGAGAAGAAAGAAAAGAGAAGAAAAAAAGAGACAGAGAGAGAGAGATCAAGAGAATCAAATGATGGACAGTTAAAGTAATGAAATCCTTACTATTAATTATTGGAATACATCCAAATTATGTACGTACTTAGGCTTATTATAAGGCATCTCTGAAAACTGAAGATCAAGAAAATTTTGGAGATAGTTCCATTGTTTAATACATGAGTTAATTGGAGAGCATCTACCATAACAATGAGTATTGAAGTGAAATACTTTTAATGATCCTGTTTTGGAATTTCTGGTGATATACCTGTGAGAATTAGAGCAGAGCTAAAACCACTCATGAAAATTTGAGGGTTGTAGTTTATTGACAGATTCATAGACAAAAAGACAAGATTTAACCTTGATTGTGTCAAGCAACTTTAAAATAGGAAGATCATGAAATAAAGGGTTGGAAGGAGTATTTCTTTGTGCAAATTTCATTATCCTCACAGCTTTTTTTTGAAGTAAAAAGATTCTGTTCTGGTAGGCATTGTTACCCCAGGATAAACAACCATAACATAGATGTGAGTTGAATATTGCAAAATAAATTGATCTTAATGTATTGATCTCAACAAATATCGTATCTTGGATAGCATGGCATTTGCTGTATTTAATTTTACTGAAATATGATTAAATTGGTTCTTCCATGTGAGATGTTTATTAAGAATCAGTCCCAGATATCTAACACTTGAAGTTGGGTATAGCTTTTTTCCATTAAGCTTAAATTTTATATCACAGTCAATTGATTTTCCTCTTGGTCGAAATATAATTAATTCTGTCTTACTAACATTAAGGGATATTCTATTAGCACAAAGGCAGTTCCAGAGGTTTTTAAGATCGTAATTCATGAGTTAATTGATGTTTTTCATGCTTTTTCCAGTTCTCAATAAGTTGGTATCATCTGCGAAAAGATGTGATTCAGAAACTTCAATGCACTTGGCAAGTTGTTTATATAAATCGAGAAAAGCAAGGGACCTAGAACTGACCCCTGAGGAACACCAATGTCTATGCTCTGGGTATCTGAAGTGGTTCCTTCCATATACAAAAATTGTTTTCTATGAGTTAAAAATGATTTGAACCATGAATTAGCTACTCCTCTTACTCCAGAATATCTAAGTTTATCTAGTAAAATATTTATATCTACTGTATCAAATGCTTTTTGAAGATCTATAAAAATAGAGCAGGCAAATTCACCTTTGTCTAAAGCATCATATATTTTGTTGACTAAATTTATTAGAGCATGTGAAGTGGAGTGCTGTTTGCGGAATCCAAATTGATGTTTATACATGATGTTATGTTTGTTAATAAAGTCATACAATCGTTTATGCATTAGTTTTTCAAGTATTTTATTGATATTAGATAAAAGGGTAATGGGACGATAGTTAGAAACATCAAATGTTGTGCCTTTTTTATGCAGAGGAATCACTCTACCTGTTTTTATTATTTCAGGATAGACACCAGTAGAGAACGAGATATTAAATATTACACTGAGTATTTCAGATATTTTATCTTTCACTAAATGCAAAATTCTATATGGGCCAGGTGACTGAAGACTCAAGAGAACACAGAATGACTAGTATTTCATTTGGTGTCGTGGGATCAATAAAAAATGATTTATCGGTTGGACTGTTTTGATCCTGTTTTTTCTATGGAACTAAGAAATTGGTTGAAAATGTTAACAACGTCCACTGGGGATGAAAAGGATTGGTTTTCATTTATGATAAGTTTCGGAGAAGATAATCTTTTGGATTTTAAAATGATTACCGTATTCTTCCGCAGATAATCCCACTCGCATTAGGCCCACTCGTGTATAAGTCCATGGTTTTCCTTACCGATACTTTAAACCCGCGTATAGGCCCACCAGTGTATAAGCCCACCCCTTTTCATATGCTTTTTTCGGAAGAAAGAGAAAACAAAAGTTTTTTAAAATGCTAATTTTTTTTATAATTTTTTTATAATTTTTCGTATGTTCTTTTTATGCATATTGTTGCATAAACATAAACATAAACATAGTATATACAGGGTAGTTCAACACCACCACCACCACCACCACCACCACCACCACCACCAGGAACCCAAGTGTCTTTAGGTGCTCCACGCTTCTTTTTAGTTATTACGGCTTTCATTGAGAGTATTTGCCATTTCTTCATCATTGGGTATAGAATACTATAGTTCGCTCCTTTTTAAAATGCGGAATATCTAACAAGTTACATAATTCAGAAGACCACTTAGTTAGCATCCGTGGTCTTGAAGGTTATGAAATGCCTGAAACAGAGAGAGAATTTCATCTCCAGAGTGACAATGAAAGTAAAGATGACAGCGAGATGAGCTATGACGAATACGAAGCTGGTGATGATTCTTCTTCTGAATCATTTTCATGAGAAACGTTGTTATAGTTTTACTCTCCCTTCTTGCACTTTCTTGCACTTTTTTACTACCCGCGTATAAGCCCACCCGCGTATAAGGCCATGGTTTTTTATGTTAAGCCCAGGGCTTATCTGCGGAAGAATACCGTATATGTTTTATTCCTTCCCATGTCTTTTTCAGGTTATCTTTATTTATTCCAAAAAGTTTTGATAATATGATTTTTGACTATTTTTCAGGTCAGTACATAGTTTGTTACGCAAAATCTTAAACTGTCTTTGAACATTCCTTTATGTCTTTGTCTTTTGCATTGATATATTTTTTGAAAATTTTATTTTTTTTCCTTTATAGATTTCTTCAATTCACCTGTTATCCAAGGTTTCTCACGGAATTTAAATTCTTTTTTAGAAAGTTTCCTGAAGGGAACATGTTTATCGATGACATAATTAATGTTATTAATGATGAGGCATGAGGCATCTGCAATATCAAATTTAATTTCAAGTTCATTAAAATTATCGTCACAGTCATTAAAATATGCATCAAACTCATTTATGGAAGATAATCTTTCCTTCAGATCACTTATTTCTCTGCTTCTAATGTCATGTGTTTTGCATAAATACAAGTCAATTTTTGAGTAGGGCTTGCCAAGTTCTTCTTTATACTTATGCAGTCTGAAGAGTTCTTCTGTACCTGGCAGATAGATCTTTTTTGGTCAGGATAAAGAAGAGACCATTCCTCTAAGCTGCAAAAAAACTGATCATGTTTTGAGTGTTTCTCAACACTATTCCTCAGAATACAGTCACTAGCAGAATTTTTTGGAATTTTTATAGGTAAACTGCTTCCGCGTATTATCTTCAGAGAATTATCATTTTCATCTTCACTGATAATACCAACGTGAATAACTACCATTTCATTGCTCAGCGATTTTGATGGAAATGCAGTTTTACCCTTCTTCTTTTTTCCACCACCTTCTCCTCCATCATCAGTAGTAGTAGTAGAAGAAGGTCAATTTGAGGAGACTCTTTTAGTAAATCTGCTCGTTCTTTCTTCTGATTTCTTGCTCATAAATTCCATCAACGAACGAACTTTAGTTTGCACTGTTGGCTCTGACAATTGTCTCTCTCCACAGTACATACAGAAGATATCTCCATCTTTCACTTACTTTCCACATGATACACAGAACGCCATTTTGTCTTTTGGTAAAAATTTCCAAACAATACAAAATTTACGGAATCGAACGAGGGACATTATCGAAATCGCGATTCTGTAATTTTGAAATTGCGATTCTATAATTTTAATATCGCGATTTTGTAATTTTGTAATTTTGTAATTGAGATTTTAATATTGAAATCACGATTATAATACTGAAATCACGATTCCAATATTGAAATCGCGATTCTAAGTTTGAAATTGCGATTCTAATACTGAAATCGTGATTTGATTGAGAAATCAGGATTGGCCCTTCTCGGCTCCATAACTTATTCATACATCAACCACGGTTTGTGAGTAGCCTCTATTTCAATGTTTTGCGGAATCAGCCTACAACTGTGGACAAAAAAATCTTGGAATTACATACGTACGAAAGCTAATGAAAGATCAGCTGCTTTCCGCACTGACCAAAAATTTGAACTGTAGAAAATGAAAGCCAGGGGATAAAGTCAATCCGTTGGTAACAACTCACACAAGAATGTACTGTACACAAAGCTAGTTGTTGCCGAGTTCCTTATAAAAAGAATAAAGTATTATATGTAACTGAAATGTTCTGAAAAACTTAGTGCTAATGGTAAATAAATTCATTTAGGTCAAAGTTTAGCCCGTACTGCATATTCTTTGCAGTCCAAAGATTGTCCAAACAGCATTTAAAGATATTGAGGGATGATTTAGATCCAATTACGTACGATGGCAAACTGTGCCATAAGTTAATAATGCGATTAGTGAAGGAATTTTTCCTCCGATCTACATGAAACCTTGATTTAAATAAAACATCTTTTTGTCCTCTAGTGATCGTTGATTTCTTGTGGAGAAGGTAACCGCTTTATCATAATATTCGTTAATTATTTTGTAAGTTCCGATCATATCCGCTCAATATTTGCGATAGAATAATGTTAGTAGACTAGCTATTCGAAGGCACCTCTCATATGACAGATGGAACATACCCGGTAATAACTTTTTAGCGTGGCGTTGTACATTTTCTAAGATATTCATGTCTTTCTTAAGCAGTGTGCGCCAAGTGAAATTCGCGTACTCAATATGGGGACGAACCACGTTTTAAAGAAAAGACAAAAATTCTCCAATTCTCCTATGTGGGTCGTAAAAGTCAATCGATCATTTAACAGGACACTAAGATCCTTTTCTGTTCTGCTCCATTCAAAAAATATGTTGTGCAAGCAGAAGGGTAATATTTAGAACGGATATTCATTGAAACACATCTATCTGGGTGAAATTTCAATAGTGAATTACAAGACCACTCGTACATTTTATTGATATCATGTTGCAATAACTCAGGGTCGGCATCATTGAAAATACCACGAAAAAGTTTGTTGTCATCTGCAAACAGATACAAATCAGAATATTTAATATTCAATAAAAAGGTTAAGAAAGCGAATACCTTAGCCGGAATGATACGAAGGTCTTTTATGCATCTAGACAAGAATATGTTCCAAAGTTTATTTGTTTCAAATCCATTTTAAAAGAAACTCATTGAGACAATCGAGAACGTCCAACGAAGGGCCTAACCAAATTACTCGCGGGAATGTCTGACTTACGTACATAGAAAAATTAAAATTAATATCATACGCGGAGAAATACGATATTTTGATTTAGTTTTGTTGAGGGCAGAGGTGGATAAATAGATTTTTAAATTTCCGATTCTTTTCTGACACTGAAGCGTCTCTGGTGGTTTGTTAGGATTTCTATCACCTACATGAGACACTCAGATGAACATTTGCCATACTCTATTTGAAATTTCTGCCCTTGACTATGAGTATAGCATCAGTTCTTTTTTCTTCAGTAAAGTTTTAAACTCTGATAATTGGATGTTCAAAAACGTGTTTGCGTAGTTGATGTGTGTTATCGCCAGTGGTTGCATAGCGTGTTGTTTTTATCTCCTTCAATGATTGTAAATATTGAACTTGTAACTAACGGTTTCAAATTAGTGCAGTTTAGAGACAAGATTTTGTTGTATATATAATACTTTCTAATGATATTATTTTCCTTGAATAATAAAACTTCCTTGTGTAAGATCTGTATTTGTTTTTATTGCTAGTGATAGAGCTATAAAATCATGGCTACCTTTTGACTCACAGTCAATTTGACTCTCAAAAGGTAGTCTTATTACGGACTATAAAATGACTGCCTTTTGTGAGTCATTTTGACTCAGTTAAAACTCCCCTTGTTTATCGGAAGAAATGAGAAAAAAGATGAAATCTTAGAGTTTAGCAGGCGGCAATTGACTTCCTTTTCAACATGTTCCGCCTCGCTTTGATGCAATTCATTGTTTTACTGATATAATAGCTATTTAGTAATGATCTCGATTATTCCAATTCCCGGTAGATTAGTCAAAAGCAATTTTGATATTGAGGACGAAGCGGAACATGGTAACTAGGTCATAATACGGTGTTTGAACAGACATACGCCTTTCTAGAATTCATGTTTATATAGGTCGTATAGTGACACAGTTGTCCATACGGACCTCGTTTTGATGCGTTACTTTGTTTCACGGTAATTATTCAGTTATATATTTTGATCATTAACAAATCGCAGTAGGACAGTTTTCGTTAATTTTCAATACTGAAACGAGGTCCGTATGGACAAGTGATTCAGGATGCGACATCGCCGTCAAGTGGAACACGAATTCGAGAAAGGTCTATTTCTCTCAACTAACATCTTTCAGCAGGTTTGGTCAATTCCAGCTTCCAGTTTTGATGCCGTGAGAATTGATTTGATAGGAGACAGATACTCAGGTGTGATTCTTAAGGGCTTGGAAAGAGGCCCAGGATCATGGCCAAAACTAAAATTGATGATAGAATGGACCAGATCGAGAGGTGGAATGAAACAGAACATTGTCTCTTTATACCAATATCATAACAAAAAAGGAAAAAACATCTTTCTTCTTTCTTTCAGTCGCCATCTTTCATTCTTTCTTACTTCCGTTATTTTTAACCTATGGAGAAAAAATTCTATAACATAAAAAGATTATCGAGCACTCTACTCGGGATAACGAGACAACAGAAATTAAGACAGAGGAAATATTTGGGAAAGTAAAAAATTATTTATTAATAGTCGAAAACATTATGTTCCCAGTGGGCAAAATCTTCTAAAGGTCCATGAGGAGGAGTGTTTTCTATAGGAATGGCAAGCAATATCGCTTGCTGTTTCAATAAAAAAACACTCCTCCACAGAGACATTTTTCGGGATATGTATTCTAATGCTATTTTAAAACGGCGTTAGAGACTCGGCAACTACAAATCCTGCTAAAAACTAGTTGAGAAATTCCTATTATTACTATTAAATTGGCACATGTAGCTTAATGAAGGGCAAAAAACTAAACACAACCTATTACCCCTGCGGCAGACGTTTGGCAAACTTCGGTACGTCCAACAGACCCTTACAACATTGTGTAAGGGCGAGGGGAAGCTTCAATTTGTTTCAACAGTTTTGCCGAGACTGTAAATTGGTAAATACCTTTTTTCTGTCTTTCCCTGCATCGTAACATGCGTACGTGATGAAGAGTTCTCCTCCGTATTTTGGGCGATTTGCAAGGTAACACGTTGGTTTCGCCTGTTAAAGAAAAAAGGGGGAGAGAGTTCGAAGAGGGTTCGAAACATTTAAATTTCTCACGTTCCAACCTCGATCACAGGGCTTCTTACAGACATTCTCTCTCCATTAATGGCCGTTATAATATAAAGATAGGAAACGCCCTGGTATCGAGGTTGCTTACGTTCAAGGATTTGTTTCTGACAATGTGAACGGAGACTTAAACCGATTTTCCACTAGTCGGAATATTGCGGCTTTTGTTTTTCCTTTTTAATAAATTCCGCCAAAGGCGTGCGCGGAAAAGTAGGATCAAGTTCAGCTTTTCCGCTGCAGAATATTCCGCAAGCCAATCAAATGGCTCAATCAGTGATCACGTGGAGAAAACAATAGCTGTTCCGCACTGAATATTCTGTCCAGTGGAAAATCGGCTTTTCATTAATTTCAGAGAGACCATCAAACTTCTCTTACGAGCCATCTGACGTAAACACATTTTAAGGGCTCGTTTTCGCTCTGAATATAAATGACGATTCGGTCGCTTATAAATAGATGATACCTCAGGGAAAAACGTTTCACGATGTTTTTTCTATTACGATCTTACTATGTAGTCATTAGCAAGATTAGAAACGAGGCCATGGATGTTGTGACGTAATTAATGAAAAGGTCTATTGTTCAAGAAACTATATTAACAGAGGATTAAACAGAGGAAGGGATATTTATCTTTTATGACTGGAACTATCTAGAAGATACTCAAAAGCTGTAAAGCATACAAGCTTTGTTTTATTTATTGTGTGCATTGTGAATCAGGCTAACAAAACTATTTGTGTGCGAAAGGGGAATTCACAAGTCATAGCAACAGGGTATTTGGAACCATCATGGCAACCAAAGTAGCGAGATTTGATTATTTCGGAATAATTAGTAACTTAAGTCGGAACACAGAATAGATTGTATTTCACGATGCATCTTACGACATTTCAGTGTATCTCTTCTTCTAAATAACACACTGTATCCCAACACGAATCTTCCTTTTGAGATGTGTTAGAAGTAACCTTGAACCCAGGATTTTGGTGAATAGCCATCTATAATCTTTATGAGATGGGTGAATCGGAAAGAACATCTGTGGGGAAGTGAGAAAATTCACTTGAACAAAAGGAAAAAAATATACGGTTTATAATGCACTCCTCCTCGCCTGGTTGACGTACTGTAAATCATATGAATGACGAAACGTTTAGTTACAGATTATTAAGAGTGTGTTATGACAAAAAGAGTTTTTGTAAAGGTTTGTATAGAGAAGTATTTATTTTTAAATTTGTCTTACCGTTATTGAAGACGAACCCTTCAGGGCCCTTGTCCACTGCTCAAAGCAATCTCCGGACATTTTCAATGGATCCAAGTCTGGATGATCAACAAGATTGACTTCCTTCTCATCAATTTCCGTCTTTGTTATGAACATCATTTCGTCGTGCTTGTTACATTGTATCTTGATTTCACCACGGTTTTTTCTAGAAACTACAAAATGATTCGATAATAAACCATTACGTAAATACCATCAGGGCAGGTTTCGCCTCGTTTTCAAATTGCGTAATGATCACGATTGATTCGTTTACAATAGGAGACGACACCTCATGAAAAAATTATCTTACGAACTTCTTTTACCATGCTTGAGTACGTAATAATTATTTAGAATGAAAACGAGGCGAAACCTGCTCTGACGTAATTTACGGAAAGATCTTTTGTAGCTGCTAATTGGGCGCAGAGAAAGAAAAGAATGGGCGCTTAAGGGGCGTTGTACGTGAAATAAAATTCCCAAATAGACCTGATTGGTTAACTTTGTGTTCTGGCTAGATTAACAAGTTTTGCGTCATTTTCATTATCGAACAACTCTATTAAGGTACGTTTCAAAATTACGTGCACACACTTTTTTATGACCGATTGTGCCATTTAGGCTTTTTTCAACCGATTTTCATAATTTTGGCATCAATGCTAAGGTATTATTGAGTACTGCATATATGTAATGAAAATTAACTTTAAAGCAGAAGAAATGAAGCTGAAAATCGAAGATGAAAAAAATGAGATTCTAAGAACATCCCAGCTTGTAAGAACACACTGGGTTCATTTTTCTTGTCACGTGATTATATAAACCTTGAGCATACAGTTCATCTACCGATTTCTTATCAAACAAGTTCATGGTGTAAACCTTGTTAAATTTATCTGAGTAAGTGAGCATAACATTCAGGTATGCCTCGTTATTTCAGACGATTTTAACAAGCTATTAACCAAGAAATTTAGCTGGTTAGGAATCGGTAGACGTATACACTCAACCAGTGGAACAATAGCTAAGCCAGCAAGAAACATCAATACAACTATTTTCACCTGTTTTATACGTCGGTTTCTTGCTGTTTTTCCCTTTTCCCCAGTCCGGTGAACCGCTCGGTCTTGAGTCATAACATCTGTACACGACTCGTACAGTATCGGTATTATTCACATGCATGTTTGGAAATGACAAAAGACATTCCGTACCGCGTCCGCTCTCACTACTGTCGAAACCTGCGGTTTTTCTGCTGTTTTCAACCTTTTTCATTTGATTTTCACATAACGACTTAGCTCTCTGTTGTTGGCCTCGGTTTAAAGCCACGTTGTTAATAGTTATACCACCAAGTCGGATGTAGCCTTTTTCTTGGCTGCAGTGGACTGTAACCGGCTCTCCAAGGTATTCTCCTGCACGGAAATGTGTTTAGAATTTGGAAATATAGTCATAGACAGGTAGTTTATTAAACGAGTCAGATATTTAAGCAAAATGGCAAAATGGCCATCTCTGGCCAAGGCTTCCAGAATTCATTATTAAGGGGTTGGTCCACAACAAAAGGGGCCCGAAAAACAGTTACAAGAAGAAAAACAAAACAACAACAACAACAAAAACAACAAAAATAACAACCAAAACATAAACTATAGATTATTTTAATTTTAAATTTGGGTCTCACTTTAAACCTCAGTGTTTTTGAATGAGAGAGAGAGAGAGTCCATTATCGTAGCATTGTGAAACTTGCCTTACTAATCTATATCTGGTCTATTTGTAGAAAAATTTGGCAAAGACTCTGAATCTGTCAAAGCAAAACACAAAAGATACACCTTTTCATAAATGACATCATTACATCCATCAGGACGATGCCTGAATATTAATTACGCTTGGGTGTTTTACAAAGAGAAACAACATCTCAGGGAAAATAGTTTCATGATGTTCTTTTAT
This sequence comes from Turritopsis rubra, assembly GCA_039566895.2. Lineage (NCBI taxonomy): Eukaryota > Metazoa > Cnidaria > Hydrozoa > Anthoathecata > Oceaniidae > Turritopsis > Turritopsis rubra. The sequence continues at coordinate 6,223,177 of CM077617.1, read as the reverse complement.
TACGATAGCAGCAAAAGCGAATACCGTATTAAAACACCCTTGGACTACTACTACTACTACTACTACTACTACTACTCCGGCCGAAATGGCATTTAGCCCACGCTTTAGACTCTGCGAAATTCCCTTTACGAAATTATATAAATTGTATGAACGAACGCAGGCTAGGAATTTTCAAAAGCTTATCAAAACATTTAATAAGTATTTTTTTTGGTATTTTACCTGCCATTCACGAAAAAATGGATCTTATTCCCATGAAATACAAAAAGGAGAATTTCAGTTACTTCTGAATGCGAAGTATATCACTTGAAATTAAGTATTATTTTGTTGCCGAGGCATTCGGCTCACCTACAGTTCATGATGAAAAGTTTCATAAGAAGCAGTTCTTACTTTAACTCTATTAAACGACCTTCTTATAAGTATTTTTGTTTGTTATTTGAACGTTTTTGTTTACTTTGTGTGATAAAGTTTAAAACCCAGTATTTGGATGGATTTTTCGTTTTTATTTATTATAATATTTTTTTCGATGAAGACGGGTTTTTTTTGTTTTTTTTTTCCTTTTGACATTTAAAAAAAAAAAGTTATTTTAAAATAACATAAGTATCCATGGTTACAGCTCAAAAATGTATATTTCTTTTGTTTTAAGCAATGCTGTTTCTTTATTAAACCTTGTTTACACTTAATAAAGTTTAAACCTTGTTCACACTTAACCCTTCGTTAGCGTGGTGAGTAGTTTTAAGAAAACTAGTCTGGTGGTGTGTGAGATACCCATAATAAATAAACCAACTGGACATTTCTTTTTTAAGTGCAAATGAACATACAGTAATTTTGAATGATTTTCATAAAGTTTTGATTGTTATGAAGGTACTTAAAGTTTCAAGCAAAGTTTCAAGTTTCAAGAATGTTTTTTCAATGAATGTTTACAGGACGAGTGTAAGAAACTCCACCACTCCAACGAAGGGTTAACAAAGTTTAAAAGTAAATCTCGGATGAATGAGTTTGTAACTATTTTGTTCGTATTGCCACTTAGTTTTGAAATGCTGCTACCGTTTTGCACTTTTGATTCCTAACCAGCTAAATTTCTTGGTTAAAAGCTTGTTAAAATCGTCTGAAATAACGAGGCATACCTGAATGTTATGCTCACTTACTCAGATAAATTTAACAAGGTTTACACCATGAACTTGTTACTATCATTACGCTTAAGTAGGTAGAAATTATTAAGATTAGAAACAAGACGATGGATGTTGTGACGTAATTTATGAAAAGGTCTGTTATCAATAGTGCCATTCTTCTGTGTAACCCGAAAAACCCGAAAAAAAAATTCTCCCTATCTGGTGAAACAATTCGTTTGGGGACTCGGATCTGTCGAGCAAAGTTTTGCTCGCGGATCTGTCCTAGCTTCGAATGCAAGGTCAAATGGGCAATCGGATAATGACTGTTCGGTCCATCCTCCGGGAACTATCGGTCCCGTATCTCGGCCCGAAAAATTCCAATTCCAATTAAGTTGTCGTGTGTAGTTGACACTGGCTGTCGTTTCTTTATCAAGTAAAAATATCTTCAGAGACACACTTACCTAGTGATCCTTCCAGCATAAAATCTTTAGCGTTTGCATGGTAAGTGAGTGATGCAATGAGTAAATATACTCCCAAAATCTTCATCTTCCTGTACACAAAGAAAATGTAAGGGATGTACCAAAGCTTTAATAATATCTAGGGGTTCAACAGGCATGCGACGTCGTTGCAAATCCATATAACGTTCAAAAGACATCCATATAACGTTCAAAGGACATCCATATAACGTTCAAAAGACATCTATATAACGTTCAAAAGACATCTATATAACGTTCAAAAGACGTCTATATAACGTTCAAAAGACATCGGATGCCTGCTAGGACTGTAGTAGTTAAGTGATACAAAATTACCTTAATTAGAAATAACAAAATCATTTCATTCTTCTGAAGGGGAAAGTCAACAAACAAACAAACAAACAACTGGTCTACGTAGATATGAGTTGTCTGTCTTCATTTCTGTCTTCGCCGCCGTCCAGTATATCGAAAAGGTAAGAAGCCCTGGGGACGAGCCTTAATTTTTTCTTATTTCCCAGTGGGCAAAACTTCAAAAAGTCAATGGGGAGGAGCGTTTTCTCTAGGAATGGTCAGCAATATCGCCCGCTGTTTCAATAAAAAAACACTCCTCCATACAGACTTTTTGAAGATTTTGCCCAATGGGTTTGTTCTTAATATACGATAAATTCATTAATTTTCCGTGCTATACTCCTCTGGAATCGTCTGCCTGCGACATTAAAGAAAAAAGATGATACCATACATTAATTCAGACACGACCTAAACAATCTGGAAAGCTTATATTGCCAATGCAGGATATGCTCCACCGTGTTAATATCCTTATTGTTTTATGTCCTATTATTTTGGTTTTAATTTGTTTTTAACTATATAAATGTGACCAACTTGAAAAAAAGTGTTAACTCTTAACTTTTAATATAATTATAGAGCTAAGCCGTAATTGTTTGCTTGTTCTTATCTTTTAAGTCAAACTTGGCTTGAATTTAACCTGCTCCTACGTTAACAGACAAAAATGCCTTATACAATATCGAAGACCTACAAAGTATTTTTCAGGAAACCGAAACTCACCACTTGTGTTCGTTTTTAGACTTGATAGTGCTTCTTTAGACTTGGTATTGCTTCTTGACCAAACTTTCTGATATTGATAGTTCATTGAAAACAGACTCAAGGCAGAGTTTGTCTATATTGTATATTCAGTCGCGGATTGTTCTTAAGGACCTCCTAATAACTTTCAGCCTAAGATTGTTGTTCTTATCTTTGGCCAAATTTCAGCCTGGTTGTACTTATACAGTTGTTCTTATGAAGAAAAGGGTACATCGATTTTGTAATCTTCAAACCTTGTTAGGAAATGAATATATAAGCATTATAAAGCATGTGCAGAGTTTTGCCCAGATATTAATTATTAATAGTATTAATAGGTCAATATTAAATTATTAATAATATGCCTGCATATAGCGCTCCATCGTGTAACAGTAGACCCATTCTTAGAGACTCAAACTGGCTTAAACTGGTGTAACTAGCTACACCAAACAAGTAAATTGCTTTATTTTCCTGCTCCCCTACAGGCAGTCACCTTTTTTCGAAAAAAATAACTGAGGGATTTGTTGTCCAAGGGAGCAAAAAATAATAAACCAAAGTTCGAATAAGCGCAGGTTCGAATAACTGGTAGTCTACTGTATATGCATAGCAGCCTGAAACACATATAGCTGCATGTTGGAGCGCGTCTTCTATTTAAAAATTTCCGGTGCAAAATACTTATTAGAAATCGCGACAGCTTTGGTTATTACCAGCCGGGACAAATATAACAGTGGCATCTCTATTAAGTGGACACCATTGGTGGATAAAAAAGGGTTCCGCTTTAAAGAGACATTACCTATGAGAATTTGACTGTAAATCCATCTATCCATACATAGAGTGTGTGTCCATTATACGTAAATGTCCGCTTTATAGAGATTTCACTGTGTTTCCATTTTCCACCTTTACAGCGGACAGGGTTTTTTATCCAGTGAAGGGAAGTTTGACTAGAATAAGAAGAATTGTCTCCAGTAAGGAATGGTGTAATGACAAACCATTCTTCGAAGAATGGAAATACAATGAAATCTCTATAAATCTTCAAAAAGTCAATGAGGAGGAGTGTTTTCTATAGGAATGGCCGCCAAAATCGCCTGCTGATTCAATAAAAAACAATCTTCCACAGAGATGTTTTGAAGATTTTGCCCACTGGGGGTTATATTAACGCACTCTTAAGTACGGGTTAGAAAAAGGCACGCGCTTATACATGGGCTGCCTTTATTTAAGGAGAGTGACGTTACATAGAGAGAAATAAAAAGTATGAAGAGAACATGACTTACATAATATTTCGATATCTCTTTGCAAGTTTATTTGATATTAACAGGTGACAGAAACAAATATGGACGAAGGTTATTGTGATTAGCTACCTAACCTTTCTCCAGACTTTTGAAATTCTAGTAATATTTTATGTGGGATTTCTTGATAAGAAACATGCAATGCATTATGTTAACGTATTTGTACAAATTACTAGTTGCTAACGCACATGTCCGAACAATGCGAAACTATGTTCTCATCTAGGTACGAAATATTTTGTAAATAATACTGAGTTGTGATTGGGTTCGGAAATACTGTATACATCTTTCACGAATTTCTGTTTAAACGCTGTGTTTCGGTCTAGTAAGTAAACCCAGCCTCTTTTTAAATATTAAAATAGCCTTTAAACCGGTTTTCCACTAGACGGAATTTTCAGTGCGGAGCGGCTATTGTTTTCTCCACGTGATCATTAATTGAGCCATTTGATTGGTTTCCGGATTATTTGGTGGCGGAAAATTTTACGCGAAGTGTTTATATATAAATAGTGTTAATAAGAAATTTGCATTATTTGTTACAACTATTCCTATGAAATGTCTAAATTGAAATTATATAAATGATCTTTATAGGTGTATGTGATCTTCATAATCCTTTGAAAGTGGACCGAACTAAATTCAGCAATTCAAGCAAGTTAATGTTATTGCTCCTGAAGAAAGAGCTTTTAGAGTTTGAAGAAACTACATTATTACTGTAAATGTGATGCAGCTATTATTTGCAATGGAGTCAGCCTCAAATGTAACTAACCTAAAATATCTGTTATGTATGGAATTTGACAATCCAAGTTTAGAAAAATATTTCTAAACATTCACAATAACCTTCTTGCATTATCTGATATTTGTGTTGGTATCCAACCTTGATAATGGTGGAAGTCACAACAATTAGCGTTTGATTAGTGGAGTAGTGAAGAACTTACAAATGGTATTCTCGAGTCAAATTTGATGATTTTGGTCAATAGTCGTGGGTAGAATGCTGTAGTCGAATGTTGCATATCAATTTCACAAAGAAAGATATGGTTGATGAAAGACTATTATTCGCAAAACAAGAAGTGGTGCTTGGTGTATAGAATTATACTTCAGAGACTTCCACTAACTCAAAAAAGCCCCCCAAAAAAGCCCCAAAAACTTGAATGATATATTTCTTTATGTTATATTTTCTTTTTGATATATTGAAATATAGAATAGAATGGACAGAATGAAAGTCTTTGATTTTTTTATTTCTTTATTCGACAAGATGTAGGGAAACAGTGAATGTTTAATGGAAAAGTTCATGGTGTGCTTGTGCCAAAGAAGTTATTCAAGGCTACTGTTTTTTTTTTGATTTAAAAGCCTGTCTCTGTTCAGTTCTTTGAATGTTAGGTGCTCTTGCTTTGATACTCACGAGGAAAAGAAAAAGAAAACATAAAGTTCGGGTTCAACAAATTTACAGAGAAAGGGCGGAATACGGTGTTCATAGACTTTCAGACTCGATGAGATTGTCAAATAGAGAAAGTTACTTCAAGTAAGTTTATGTTATTTTTTTTCATTTTGAGTAATAAAGTTTAGAAGATAGAAATAGTTTGTTGATTTCCTCTCTGTTTTCTTTTGACAGCTTCTTCAGAATGTCCCCCGAAAGAAGGGAAAATTTGCTGACACTAGTAGGCCCATTGATCCAGAAAAAGGATAAACGCTTCAGAGAAACAATCCCAGCTTCAGAGAGGTTGATGCTGACACTGCGGTTTTTGGCATCTGGTGATTCTCAAAGGTCCTTGACCTACTTGTTCCGCATGGGGAAGAAAACCGTCTGTCGAATCGTGAGCGAGACCTGCGAAGCACTTGCACAGGTGCTTCAACCCAGAGTTACTTACTAGTATAGCTCTTTCAATTCTCTTATCTCTGTGTTCATTTCTCCTCGCCTCAAATTGAATTTTGGTGCGGCACCATAATTCTTAAGATCACGTGATTCATGTCACAGTTCCTTTAAAGTAAGAATATTTTTACTACTTTTTATAGTGACATATAATGTTGATGTTCAATCCCACTTTGGTTTTATTCCCTCTTTCCTCTGTCCCTTCCCCTTTGGCCTTAATTTCAAAATGGTAGACATCCCCTGTTGCCTTGGTGACTACAAAAACATTTGGATGGAATTTTGTTTGGTGCATTAGAAAAGGATGTTTGAAATGTGACAGGAGGAATATGTTCGAAAATTCCAAAAAAAAAAAACATAAAAAAATGTGCCTTAAAACACTTGATTTGAAAAAAATGTTATATCAGTATATCGCTTTATTTTTTTACATCAAAGCAGATGAAAAATAATACATTGGTGGAGAAAAAAAGATTTTTTTCTATATCTTGAAAAACAAAATTTGGCAACAGCAGTTATGCACTAAAAATTCAATTTTTCCTACAGGAATACTGTGGAATAATTGAATTGAATTATTGAACTTTTGATTCAACGTATATTAGTAACGAACGTTCAAACTGAAATACAAATTAAACAAAGACTAGATATATAACATGAAACAAACACATAATTGAATAAATAAAGCCTTGAATATAACATTAAAAATAATCTTACATGAACATGCACAAAACAAATGATACACTATGTAAAACAAAATGGTAGATTAAAAAAACAAAAACACAAATTTGAATGAAGGCAAAGTACATGACAAAACAGATATAAATATTACATTATAAATCTTTTAACTCTATAAATTAAAATTTAATTTGATATTTTCTAAATTTTTCATAAACACATAATAATTAAATAAACAATAATTGATCACGTGATCAAAAATAGATAAACTTCGTTTCGCACACGGGATTATTTTTTTAAAGTCCACCATTAAACTCTCACAGACAAACATCTAACGCTCTTTTAAAGCCAAGTCATGAAAATTAATACCTTTAAGGGCCGGCGTAAAAAGGCCTAATAAATTATGATGTACGTAAGTAAAAGGTGTTTTTGCAATTTCCCTCTTTTAAATTTGACTCACAAAAATATGGCACTTCTATTGAAATTCGTCATAGCGAATCAGAGAATAAGTCATTATATTTTGATAAAATAACTCAATGATCGATACAGTACAGCCCGAAAGTGACTTTACATTTTCACGTAAGATCTTTAACGTTTTTTTGTTTACCAATCAAACGTAAGATTTCAAAAAAGCGTGTTGAAAACATAATGACTTCATGTAACAGATAAATCTTTACACGGTTTTTCGGTTGTGAAATTCAGGAAATGAAAATTTCTTATCTTCAAGATACTAAACTGTTACTACTTTCAGGAGAATAATTACCATGAATAAATTTTTAGCAATTTATGTAACTTAATAACCTTGTACGCAACCCTTTCTTTAGTTTTAGGGCAATATATATCAAAACAGACATGGAACGACACGAGACCGCAAAAATCAGATTGTAAATCTAAAGTTTTTTCGTAAAAATAAATGACGCAATGTAATCAAAAGTGTTTTGAAATTCACCTTATGGTTTCCACTTTCTGATCCTAAAGCGTTTACTATTTTTTGCTAGGTCAAGATAAGTGAACCACAACTAAGATGAATATTTCTACAGCGCTTCTTTCTACCCTCTTTATGAATTTTTGCCATTAACTTTCGGAAGATTAAATATCAAATATTCTAGAATTTTTTTCTTTTTCTTCTTTTTTCCAGGTTAAAATGAAAAAAAAACTAGAAGCCGGGGGCTTGAAGGTCAGCGCGTTTAGACGTATATACGTTGATAACTGCCGTTGCTACATCTTATCAATTGGAGGATGATAGATAGTCAATTTTGGAATGATGGATTTATAGATGGATTTTTTAAAAATTCTATATAGCTATACGATGAAATTTAAGATATTATATTTTTCTCTTATTATAAAACTTATATTTTTCATCTTCTCTTTGATGTCGCGATGGGTGTAGTAATATAGCATATTCGGTTAATACTGTTAGTCAAAGAAAAACATCACAGGTTATTTTTTGTACTATTTTATTTTGGGCAAGTATGATAATATCTAACATGAATTTTTAAAAAAATCATACGATGGAAGTTTATCATAAATGCTCTGACATTGTACTGGCACTGGCACTGACTGATTTTGAAAATCAGAAAATTTCTGTATTTGACAGTAAAAGTAATTAAAAAATTTGACTAGTTTATAACTACAATATAAACAACTAATGTACTTGCCTGGCCAATTCTTTCTTGGATGCAAACGTTCGTCAGTCCCTTTATTACCAAAATTCGTGACGTAAACCAAAAATTAAACCATAAAAGAGACTGAAAAATATTTGAAGAAGTATACTTGTATAGAAGTAAACTTGTCAGCTTTTACACTTGAATTTAATAACGATTATGAATGTTGGATAGATTATAAATTTCACCAAACCAAACGACTATTTACACGTGAAGAAACTAGAAGGTTGATCCCAAAATGCACTGCGTTTAAATTTGGGGTGAGGGGCACGTTGGAAAGAATAAATAAGGTTCTAATACTAACACTAATCTGATACTAACAAATTAAATATTAAATCTTTAATAGGCAGCAGAGAAGTTGATTTTTAATTATCGAGAAACGTACTTAAAAGTTTTTTATTTGAATTGGAAACATGAAAGTGTTGAGGGCGTTATCACACGGGCGCAGAAGCTGCAGCATTACAGAATGATCGACAGACATACACGGGTATATGAACTCGTAAGGGTAGGTCTTTCAAGGCAGGGCGTAAAATATCGACTTTTTTCTTGGGTGTCGTCTTAAAAAATGTAAACATTCATTTTTTTGAAGACTGTTATTGTTTAAGAGGGGACAAGTTTTGCACAGCAACATGTCAAATTTTGTTGTTGTAAAGGGGCTTGAAATCAAACATATGTAATGCATAATTGCGAGACTAATCAATATGCGAGTTTCCAATGTTAATTACAAGCTAATGCCCTGTTTAAATTAAAAATCAAAGAAACTTCACAAAAATAGATTTCAAGTGTTAATGTGTATTATAAGAGAGCTTATCTTATTGTGTTAGGGGCCTCCTGAGAACCAAATAGGCGGATAAAATCTTGAAGTGTATAAAGAGCATTTAACCTGCGAAGATGTGTGTGCATGTTACAACAGTTCACTATCTTTAACGACAAAATATCTTTATTTTTTAACGAAATAAACTTTAAAAAACGGGTTTTTGAAAATAAAATCTATCTATACAGCACCTATGTTTGTCTCTGTGGTTTATCATTACTTTACAAACAAACAACCCGAAAACCGAAATCATGTATCTCTGAAATCCGAAAACAGCAAAAATCTGTTAGTTAGATAGATAAAGAGATAGAGACAGATAGAATGTGTAAACCAATCAAGTTCCTTTGTTTTGCGCCCGAAAATTGAATAATTACTAGTAAAACACTTTCATGAAGATTTTTATCGCTATGTCGTAAGACATTTACAATATTGTTAAGTCTTAGTTTTTCGTTAAGCAAGAACGGATGTGGGTGGTTGAAAAAGAGATCACTTATTTTCACTTTAAAAGAACCTAATAAATCATTTAGCGATAACATGTATGTTTTTAAAATATATAAATACTCCTTTTTTGCTGAAACTGCAAGGAGAACCCAATATCGCGGAATAAAAATTGAGAAATGATTGTTTACTTATTTGCCGTTTTCTCATTTCTTGTGACACTTTTCAATGGATCAAACGTCTACTTGATTCACAAGAACAAAGCTTTACACATTCAAAGATATTATTTCATTTATAATTCGTCCATAAGTGACACACTGATTTCAATTCTCATGGTATGCTATCTTAGTGTTAACACTGATCAATATATTCTTTCAGTGATCCACTTGCTTTATTATCAAACCATCTTGACAACGTTGTTGATCTCTGTTGATCGATTCATTGCAATAAAGTGGTGTTTGAGATACCGCGCCATCGCGACAAAGAAATTTGTTATATTATCTTTGGTGTTAACTTGGTCATTTGCTGTGTTACTGGAATCTGTTCCCGCTGTCTATAACTTATCTACTAAAGACAACAAGACATATATCAAGTTAAAGAAGTCTTTAATGTACGTTACAGTTTTTTGTGTTTCCATCGCTCTACTGGCACTTTCCCTCTACACAAGATTCGTGAGAAACGATCACCTGAAGCGGATGCAGAAACAAATAAATGTATTTGGCACAAATCAGGAGAAAGTAAATATACTTAAAAGTTTAAAGCGTAGTCTTAAAGATGTATTTCAGTTAAATGTTGCTACCGTGATTCTAATCCTCATTCCAAATTTGATCAGATTGTTTGCAGAACACAAACAAATTGGAAATGTTCCTGTTACAAACATCTTGGGTATCTTTGTTTTGGTCCACACAATAACAAATCCAATACTTTATGCATTCACGATGTCAGAGTTGAGGCAACAATACAAGAAATATATTATGCGTTTTTTGGCAAAGGTTCAACCAACAATTAACACGTTAACTGCAGAAGGGAAAGAAGTGGGAAATGCTGCAACCGTTCCCCATATTGTAAACATGCTTCAAACATCAAAACGAGATTAATACAATATGTCCATTGTGACGTAGTGACTTGGTTAGAAAAATCTGTATAAAATTTTTTTTTATTACTAGTGGAACCAAAATGCATGAAAAAAAGCAAAACATTTTTCATTTGATACCTTACCCCTGGCTTAAATTTCTTTTAAGATTAAATGAATTATGCGTGAGTCCACGTGCTGAAAAATTAAGCCGGTAAGAGCCGTTGTTCACCAATTTGAAATGGTGAAAAAGGTTTACATTGACTTTTATAATAAAAAAATTAATCGTCGTTCAACCCAGGTTTTAGGACTCCACTTCTCTTGCGAAACATTTTTTGTTTGTATTTTATTAAAAGCAACTAGAAGCCTTCAGGCTTTAACAATTTACGCTAGGAACGTTACAGGCCTTCAGGTCATACTTTCCGAGTGACTTATAAATTACTTATTTTTTACCGGCTGAACTTTCCCACCAAATTTTTTAACCGATAAACTAAATAACTACCGGCGGGGAAATGAAAAAATAATAATCACTATTTCTTTGTAAAATAAGCCTCCGCCTTTTTAAACGTATTTACAAGCTTTATGTAACATAATTCAAACTCCCTCTAATTCGAACGAATTTCAATGTCCCTTCACCTATTATTTCCTTGTAAATGAACCTCTGTAATTCAAACTCTCAAAAGATCGAACCATTTATCCGATCCCTTCGATGTTCGAGTAACAGAGTGCACTGTACATATGAAGTGTGATCACCGGATAAACCAAAAAATCTAATAGTCAGACGGTTGAAGAAAAGTCAGGTGTTCTTTTTACTTAATATCGAAATGGCACATTTTGTCAAATGAATTTTGAGGCAGGAAAAGCGATATCTCAACACCAGGGAAATAATCAAGCAAACATAGTTAACAGTATCGGAACATGGAATGATGGCGAAACAAAAGTTGAACAACAAAAAGCGCGATAATGATTTTAGTAGCCTAGGATGGTATATGGCGATTGCAGGTAATAGTACAAGTATGATGACGCAGAAAAGTAAAAATTACTCCAAGAATAATCGATTCCATGAAATAATTCCGCAAGACCTTACAACTCGAGGGAAATCATTGCGAAAAAACTATCCAAGAATAATTATTTTGTGTGTAGGAATATGTTATGTCAATATGTATCTCAAGCTACAAGTTCACAGGCTATTATTCACAAGCTACTAATTCACTGTTCACTTCAATATTTCACAACTTCAGTTACTTCACTGACAATGAGTATCACCAACACTCCCTTAAAGGGGAGTATCAATAATATAATAAATGAAACCAGCTGGACCTAAAAAACAAAAACGAAATGTGATGGCGTTTCTCCCTGAATTTTTTATCTTAACTAAATGTCTAGAGATTGCAAGTCATTATGGGACATATATCTTTTCATCAAGCTTGTTATATGTGCAGTGAAAAGGTCAGTGAACCCTCCTAATTGACCATTTGGTCATCAAACCACTGCACCCTATGAATCTTAACAATTAGTATAAGGCAATAAAGGAATAGAGGAATGAAGGAATATGAATTGCACATACTTTATGTTACTGGTTGAATGCTTTTGAATTAAATCAAAGTTGTAACAACGTAAATAAAGCAAATGGTTTAATTAAAAATAGTGGCAAACACTTGACATCTGAGAATCTCTTCAGCCGACATCTTTTTAAATTCCTATTAAGCTTAAAACATTTCATTCTTTCTACTCAACATAAAGGAGTATTTACAAAATATATCAGGCCTTCTTCACAAAGACAAAACTTTTTGTGATAAGTTTACGAAATGGTCCAATGGTGTTCTGTCTCACATGGTCTCCATATCTATTTGTTATAATTTCTAAGGATTTTGGGAGTAAAAAGTACTCTCCAGTCATCTAGAATAGGGGGTGGCTGGAATAATAGGGGGTTTGGAAAATGTCCTGATAAAAAATAATAGGGGTGGGTGGAATTTTTGCTGAAAATAAATAAACAGGGAGGATGGAATTTTTTCTCTCAAAATTTTCGAAACTTGTCCCACTTCTTCTAACAGTAGCTAACTAGGTCTTCAGAGGATTAGAGTATAAAACTAAGTCAATATTAGTATGTTAGAGCTCAGGTAAACGTTCATTGGGTTTTTTAAAAAATCAACAACACAGAAAAGGCGTTTTATGAAGTTTTTTTGCTTTTAATACGTTCCTTTATGATCTACAAACTTTATCATACATGCTCTAAAACTTACGCAGATGGCCTAATAAAAGGGGTATATGTGTATTAAATCATAAACCTTTGAATACTTATTGAATCCTTATTTTGTTTACATTGTGTGAAATAATGGGATTTGTTAATTTTGGACATTTGAACATAAAATAAATTACGTTAAATTTTCGAATGGATAATATTTTGCAAATTTTGTAACTTAGAATATGTTTCCACTATACTGGATAGCTATCAGAGCAATCCAAAAATTGTATTGGAGAGGCCAACTGTTTCCAATTGATCCGATCGGATGTTGAATGGTACCACAACGTAGCAAATTGATATTGATATTCATCGAACCGATGTGATTAGTGTTTCCATTAGACATCGAAACAAAGAGGAGCGGACTTAAAAGCTATCCGATATAATGGAATCATAAACTTAGACATCTTTATTTTTTCACTATATACTGCAAAAACATTGTCAAATTCCTGCACTAGCAAATAAATGCACTCAATCGTTTGAATGAGACAGTTCTTGAAATTTAATCCACGATATTCACAAAATCACGTATTGATTTTACCCAATCCCTATTAAAAAGTTCTGGTCCAATTTATTCCGCATCTTTTTATTCCATTTGTTTGTTTGTTTTTTATTGAAAAAAAAAATAAATGAAAAATAGTTTTTGGAAAGAAGCACCCCTATGACACCAGAGTGTTTACAACAGTTGATTTCTCAAATGTGAGGTAATGAAGAATTTTAAAAATTGATTCAGATCATTGTTCTCCATATCATTTTTTTTTTCACTCATAGTCCGCGTTTCTGATGTCTCCTCCTTCCCGTCTTCTCTTTCCCATATTACAGAAGGAAAATTTGAGAAAGTTGGGAGAGCAACTGAAAATGTCAGCACAATAAACGTATTGCATAGGAAAAGAATAGTCAGCAGGAACCCTGGGCTAATCCACTCACTGCTGCACATACATGTGAGTTAAAAGGCAATTGGAAATTTTGAAAATGATGCTGCAGTAATAATTGCTGCCAGAAGATCAATATAGCTAACCATAAATTTCCTCCAAAACATCATGATTATGATTATATGCTAACTTAAACTGCCAACCAAATTAGTTAATTTGGAAGTAGTTTCATTGGTATAACAAAATTATACATATACCTTTTAATTGCAGCAACGAGTTATATCTTCAGAAGTTTATGTAACTTCAACAGAAATATATATTTTTGCACGATATGAAATCACCTAAATATCAGGAACTAGCAAAAAGGTAAAACGTCTCGATCGTCAGAAATGGCAGTACTTTGAAGTTACGACAACGCATGGACCCGTTTTGACCGGAGAAATTGCGGGAGAGAACAATAGGAACGAAGTTGTTTCCAAAGAGCAACTGTTTTAATGAGCGTTTTTTGATACTTCATATTCGAAAAAGACTCACATAATTTTTAAAGAACATACTCCAATTAAGTACTAACTCACTCAAGTTGTATTTGAAGTAATAAAAAGAACAGATTTACAAGTACTTTGTTGATAGATATCACAAATTTTTAAGAGTCTTTTAGTTGTTTCTTTACGAACGAAACACCCAAACCCGAACCCCGAAATCCAAGATCCGAAATCAGCGAAAAATTGTTAGTGAGATAGATAGAATGTCTCAACCAAACAATTTCCTTCTCTAAGGCGCGCGGAAATTGAATAAATCGAACAGTTTTTCCAATGCCGTCAATTCCAAAACCGTCCAAAGACAATTTTTCAAAAGCATGACATCTTTAAAGTCTTCAGGATTGATAGTTCAGTAATTGGCTTTACGTTAAATATATCAACATATCAGACATTTTTTCATAAATTTTGAAACTAGTCATACCTTGTAAATGGCCATATTATATTTCGTCAATTTCATGGCAACACACATGGCAACACACACAATCAAAATTAAAAATAAAATGTAATAATGCCTCACCTTGTCGCCATAGTGACCAACCATAGTGACGAAGAAAATTTTGAATTCTACGATCTTTTAAACATTAAATATAAGCTGCTTCATGGCAAATATTTTTACATATCTTTAAACCAAAAATAACTTTGGCTGCTTAAAATGCACGGAAGATGAAAGACTAAAGAAACAAGTTTTAACATTTTATTCTTCAAAATACGGGTTGTTCCATGTTATCGTGAAGTAAAGAACGTGTTCAAATACAAATGAAAACTATTGGTTTAAGCAACGATACAGATCGACCATTTTCATAAATCACAGATCAAACAATTTACGTGCTAGTAGACACTATAATTCTCTTCTTTGGCACTTTGTGTTGACCGAGTGTGCCAAACACATTCTTCCTGCCGTTATTAATGCCCACAAATCGGTTGGAGATCTATAATCGTAAGATTCTGTACCCGCCATGTCACCGAGCATGGTTGATAGCAGATAGGTATCCAGTCTTCTCAAGGGTGTGTCTTACATAGAGACCGCAGCACAGTTTAGTTTAGGAAAATTTTCTCACAGTTTGGCAGGACAAATAAGAAAAGGTTTATCGAAAAGAAATATTTATTCAATGTTATCTTGATTCCTTTTTGATCAACTTTTAAGTAGAGTGACTTTCATTGCTTAAAAGTCACGTTCATCAAGAACCATTTCAATGAAAGAAGGAATTTTGAACACATATAAAGAAAACAAGAAGAGCGTCCCGATGTAAAATCACCAGATTCCTCCTCGTAATCTTCATATATTGGCTCACTTATCGACTGCAATGATTTTTCAGGTTTATACTCAAAATTATTTCCCATGCGTTTTTGGCCGAAGACATTAGTTATTAAAAAAATTAGAATAAAAATACGTTTATCTTTCTACTCATAAAATAGTTTTTATATAGACAGAACTTTTTTTACGCAAAATTACGATGAAATAGACGAAGAGGGCATTTCTTTGTGTTTTTATCAAGTTTAAATTTTCTAACCAAGTTTCTACGTCATATGCATAATTGTGCATTTTATCAATTCAATTATTTTACCCAGTTTTTTTTTGCAGATGTTCAACATGATGAACGTTGTGTTTTCAGAAAAGCTTATAAAAAATTGTTTTTTAGACAACATAAAGCGAATTAAAAAATTATTAAATACATTTTCGATATCAACATGTTAAAATCTTTAATTATTGAAATTTTAGTTTTTTAGCAGACACTACCGTTGTAAAAAAACCCAAACCCAAACCCCCAAAAAACAAACTGTTATCTCTTTCACTCCTTAATACCTGCAAAATCTGTTACTACTAATTCAAAATCATCGAAGTTTCGCAACTTGAAACTACGACTGCCTCTGACACACATCAAAACCGACTTGAGAATAACAAAATATAATTTGCATCTACTGGCGGAAAGTATCTTTTCGTATCGCGCCTCAGTTTTACAGGCAATCTTTACAGCAACGTGCTTATGGAACATTAAACATTCCTTACCCATAGCCTTGCTTACAGAATAAACCAATGGCATAAAGGTGCCGTGTTCAATGTCCATTATACGCCTGTTATACTGTCTTTTCATTTTCTTTTCATGTTTCAGTTACAAGTTTTCCGTTGGAAGATGACACTGGAATGCCGCATTAGTGTTAATGATCCTCATATCGAAAAAGCGTTCTGACCAGCACACCTCGTGCTCGAATATCTGGTCGAACATTGTCGCCATCGAGTCCATCTAATTTCTCGCCTTCAACAGGTTCCAGACTAGGCTCAGTTTTTATGTCGTTCACAATTTCAGAAAGCAGGTTGGCTTCGAAGTCTTTAATGTTATTATGTCTTATGGTCACGAAGCCCCCTTTCTTGCAATTCAATGCATGCGTTACATCAAATTTTTGCCCACATGGGCCAGTCAAATATTTTCCACAGCGGAAATAAATAGCGTCTTTGAACTCACTTTTGTTTACGGTGAATCCACACTCTGCTAAGGGTAAAGCACTCAACCATGACGAAGCTCCTGCTAATTTAGCATCAGCTATCGCTTTTTTCGTGTTGAGAGAATTTTTGTTCTCGATGGCTTGGGCTTTCCCTGTAAGCCCTTGCCCTTTAATTTTCTTCGATTTTATGACTTTCACATCATTTTCGTCTGGTAGACTGTTCTCCTGTAATATCATGATGGTAACTAGGAGCAGAGTAATGGCTTTAGAATTTTCATACTGTAATTTAGTATAACTCGCGCTCTTCTCCAGTGACAATCGAGTTAAATAAATGTTATCTAGTGGTTTCATATATTTCTGCATCCCCAGGATCGTTCACATAATGATAATAATAATAATAATAATAATAATAATAATAATAATAATAATAATAATAATAATAATAATAATAATAATAATAATAATAATAATAATAATAATAATAATAATAATAATAATAATAATAATAATAATAATAATAATAATAATAATAATAATAATATATATATAACCGATAAGAAAAAAGTGTTCCATTTTTATGAATCAAACTTGGTAGAAAGCAGAATTAGTATGTCTTCTGAATTTAGTGTCAAAACGTGTATTAAAAAACTACAAGAACACTACAAGAAAGCTTTAAGGGCTTATATCGTGTCACCGATTGTATCCAAATATCATGTGTGCGCTGTTCGTGTTTTGTGGGAAGCTGGTTATTCATTGAGAAGTATCTGGGCGCAAAGACAGAAAATTAACTCAATTTTGATTGATCAAAATAATGTGGTAGCCTTCATTTCATGTTTTACTGCTATCCAGCGAAAATCTACAAAAAGAAAAGCTGAGGTATTGGAGAGGTCGTCGGAAGTTGACGATAGTGAATCGTTGGCTGGTCTAACGCAAGAAGTTCTTAGTGACGGTGAACATGAGAATATTCCTGACAGTGAAGAAGAAGGAAACTTCAAGTAGCCAGAATTGTCCTTCTGGATAGCTCTTGATTGGCCAGAATGTAGTTTGTCTTCTTACGAAGATATACTTGCTAAATTGTTCATGGGGTCTGGCCTTGAACTTCAAAGCTGCAAGATTGTGAAAGGAAGAGGTAAAAGTTTCCTTAGTTTTAGCTGTCACGTTTTCAATTCAATATTTTCTTATCATATATATTTTGAAATTTGACTTATAGGCTGCAAAACATCATTGGATGCATATGCTGCTTCATTGTTTGTTTTTTGTTTAAAGGACTGGAACTCACTAAAAGCATCTGAACTTATTCAGTTATCCCAAAAAGAAATTATAAGAGAAGAAGCAGGGAATTCCGGATTTCCAATTACAAATGTTAATTTGCATGACGAAGTGCTTTCGTCTGGAAAGCCTGCAGAAATTGTGCTTTGCAAGAGCCTGGACATGGAAACGAGGAAAAATCTGATTGAAGGCGTAAACAAGATCCAGTTTTCTATCCAGTTGTCCTTAAAGAATCTTGCAGACAATGGTAACATGTTATTAAAAATTTTTCATCTTAAATTTTTTAATTAGTCCTCTTAATCTAATGTTTCCCTTTTGTTTACATATATTTAGATGCATATTCAGTTTCTATAAAGCAAACAAAGCCAACATCAAAGATTTGCCAAGCTGTAGATTTACTTAAGAGAATAATGGCTGACAATGGATATGGTTTGAGTGATGGATGTGTTTATAAGAAGATCGATGAATCAGCATATACGTATGTTTACTGTAGTCCTGTGAAGCAGTATCTATTATCTTTGCTTGGCAATGGTCATATTGCTGATGTTCTCACGCCATTTGTGTCATCTTTGACGGCATTGTTGTCTGAAAGTTCGTGTCGCCTAATTGAACCGCTGGTAATTGACTACAACTACATAGAAGTAAACGAAAATTACTGCTTTGACATTGAAGGCAAAAAATTTGAAAAGAATCCTCGTTATCTGAAAGGATCTCCACGTGCTTTCATACGGTACCAGTACGATGAAGGCGTAATTCCATACCCTGTCAAGTTCATTGAACTGTCATACGAAACTGAAACAAGAGCCTTACGGCTTGAAGGTCAGCGCTTACTTAGACTTTGTCCATGCATGATTTGAAATTGGATAAACCTTACAATGAGGACATTTTTTGTTGTAACATAAATTTGCAATGCTTTCATAGACTCGTGGCACAACAGTTCTAAACATGTATTAAATAGATTTTTGGGCACAATCTTTTTCCAAATGCCCTTTACAGAGAACAATACAGGGAAAGATGGATGTTTTCAGTAATATTAGTATTGCTATTTACTTTTTGAATTCTATTAACTCTATTTTTCGTTTAAACCACCCAGGTGCTTATTAATTTTTGCAACTTGGATGGGCAGTTTATAAGAGGAGGGCATTTATCAACAATTTGGAGAATAATTTGAATAAAACATTATTGCATGTGGTTATTAATATCTGGACCGGGTTTACAGTTCTACCAGTGGACATGGAAAAAAATATCTTCAGGTCTGCACAATATCATCCCACAAAGTTAAATCCACACAAAAATTAATTCACATATACTCTAAGTATAAGGTATGCAAATTCCTAACATTAAGAGTTTTGATGCATGAATCAATTATATATAGTATAATAGTAGTACTGCTAATATACGCATGCATATCTGAATTTAATCCATAACAGCGGCGGATCTAGCTAGAGGGTAGTCGAAATTTGTGGAGAATGTTAGCTATTTAATTATAAAAGAAAAGCATGCAAATAAGTCCTTTGATGATACAGACTGAAAACAGAAATTATGTTAATGTGCTCCTCCACAAATTGCGACTACCCTCTAGATCCGCGCTGAAGGCAGTATATAAGAGACGCCTGTCTGCATGACTGACAGTTTCGTTTGTTTTCTTAGCCTAAAATGACTGGCAGTTAACTTTTTTTAATTTTTATTGTAAAGAATAATAAAAATGATTGCATATATATATATATGCATTGTGTACACTGGCATGCATTGCGACTGTGCTGTCAGCTACAAAAATTCGCCAGCCTGAAAATTGTTAAGCTATTTGAAATAAAAATAAAGTTTTAAAAATTGGAGCTGGTGGTGAAGAAGCTGTGCTACACTTTCACTCTCAAACATCTATCCCCACCATCATTACAACATCATTACAAAGTATACACACAAAACTTAGCTCTGTAATGTATTAAAAACTGTATTAATACACTAACAATACTTACCTTTTTTGAATTAAAGTTTCTGTGAGTGGGTGACCACGTTCGAGAATCCTTTATCCATAAACCCGGAACTTTACGACATTTTTATTACCCGTTTTCTTAGCAAACCAATTAGAGATCGAATTGATTAGCAGGCGTTGAAGAAACGGGCAATAACGGACTACGATACTCGGGAGGGTGTACACACTGACTAACTGACTGACTGACTGACAGACACGGGGAAATGAAAGATCAGCTGCCTCGCGGCGCTGACCAATAAATGAAAGGAAAACAAGAGATGACTGATTGTAAATTGAAATACAAATATTAATAAATATCCAGTTTGTTTTGCTGGCGACACTTTTCATCAGTTTCATCGGCATTGCGCAACAAAAAGTGTCAGCTGTTGACATCGTTATTAATATTTGGATATTATAAAACTTTCAATATATGGGATTGAATGCGTACAGTTAATATATTTTCCTGGCAATTTGTTTGAAACGAATATGAGGTTGCTCCGATGTAAGATAATTGTTATGTCAGATGTTTTTTTTATAAACAACAACATATTATTGTTGGAGGCTGAAAATGTCTTGTTGTCGATTGACTATCTACGAGGGAAGTCCAAATTCGCGTGTTTGCCTACTCAGGTGGCTGTGCTGATTTCTTTAAATCAAATGAATTTTTTGTAACTTAACTGAAATTATTTATTTGTTGTGTTTATATTTAGTTGTTAATTCTTGTTTTTGATTTTAGGCTGGGCTAAGAGATATTACTGCGTCAACGTCCTGAAACGAAATCATGCATGGATTCGATAATCTAGTCACAGGATCGGTCATTGCAAATTGTCTAAAAATTGTCGAATCTAGGCAAATTACATTTGTTATTGAGTTGTAGTATTATCTTAGAAGTGAATTTTGTGTATCCTTTTGAAATTTGCCCGAGATGTGTACGTTTGCTAATGACAACTCACTTTATTCGTTGATTCAGTTTATAAACCCTCCTAGTGAACTCCTTCTAGTCATTGATTGGTTTCGCACAAATGATATGAGAATCAAAACAGTTCCAATATATATTTCTTGGGTGTAACCTTCATATCAAACATCACTTTAATTATTGGCTCAGACACCGTAAAGTTGCTGGGTGTAACCGTTGACATAAAACTAAATTTTAACGATCACATTAACAATATCTGTGAAAAGGCTGCACGTTGTTTTAAGCACCAGTAAAACTCGACCTGGTTCATTGGTGTTTATTTTGTGGTTTATTTTTGTGTTTATTTTGTGGTTTATTTTTGTGCTTATTTTGTGGTTTATTTTTGTGCCTATTTTGTGGTTTATTTTTGTGGTTTATTTTTGTGGTTTATTTTTTCCATTTTGAGCCTACTTTGGTACTTACTTGATATATAAAGAAACCGGAGTATATATCCACAATCCACCTCCACCACAAACTTCTTCATCCACCTACTACCTATACTTTAACTCAATAGAGAAGAACCACCTGTTTCTTTCAGTCTGAAAAAGAGGACAAAGATAAAGTCGATTTTCTGAAAGCTTTTTTAATATTTAAGGTAATTTTACGCATCATCATTTATTTATTTATTTAAAACGAATATTTTTTACGCATCATCATTTATTTATTTATTTAAAACGAATATTTTAACAGAATGTTCATTTCAAAACTAGGTACATATATACATATCTGTTCTTCCATTGGTCCTGTGGATATAAAAAACATTAATTAAAAAAAGTATGCTTCTCGACACGGACTTTCGCCATTTAAAAACTGATAACCGATTCGGAATGGGAGGAAAAACGGTTGCAGTACAACCCTTAGTCGATAGACAGAAAGCCTAAATAAAGGGGAAATCTTAATAAGCATGTACCTATAAAAAAGGAAGTTCTTCGTGTCAACAACTCACCGTTTATAACAAAAGTTATATGGAAATAATCTGGTGTGAATCTAAATTCGAATTATGAAGACTTCGATGCAACTGAACAAATTAATTGAAGGTTTCAAAATCACCCGAGCATTATGAAAATTCGTGAAAAATATTCCAGCGCGATAAAAATGTCCTTTAATGAAGTTGACGCTGAGAAGAAAAAAGTGTATGTTCGGAATCTCAAACCGAATAAAAGTATACCAGAAGGAGATGTGCCTATAAATATTTTTTAAAAATATGTTGATAGATGTTTATAAAAACATCTACATCTACATCATACAAACATCTGTCTGACATCTACAATTTTATCTTTGAAAAGGGAACCTTTATTCAGAAAGTCTTAAATGCGCAGATGTCCCACCTCTGCTTAAAAAGGGTTCAAAATTTGGTAAGAGAAACTTCTGTCCTGTCAGCAAACTACCTTTAATTTCTAAAATCTTTGAACGAATCATGTTTGATGAAATTAATGAGTTTATGTAAGCTAAATTATATTCAATTCTGAGTGATTTCCGTAAAAGATATAGTACTCAACATGTTTTTCTCCATATGTGGCATTGTTGGCAATGCGAACTAGACAGCGGAAATGCTAAACACATCCCTTGGCCGTACTGACTAAACAACGGAACCACCTGAGACGAGCTGAGACGAGCTGAGACCACCAAGAGACGAGCTGAGACCATCTGTAAAAATCTACGCACCATATTTCCTAAACCACGTCGGCCGATTTTCGGAGAACATGGGAATCCCCTCTCTTATCGCCATTTCTCCACACACGAATTTATTTGTGCAAACAGATTTTTCAACATGAAATTTGCTGTGTTTATTTAGTGGCTTTTAATGCGCATGCGTCGATGTATTTGGCAATTGGAAAATGGGCTTAACAAAAATCTACGGGAACTTATAGTCGGCAGTCGAAAAAATCATGTTTTGCAGGCATTAATTGAGGGGAATGGCTGTCTGTTTCAAATTTCGTGTACTTTTAGAGGATTAACTTGCCTTTCAAGTATCAATGTATTGCAAATGAATTGTTAAAAAACGTTAAAAGTGATGGAATAATTGTCCCAGACTGTTAAAATGTTTAGTTTGCGTAGTCGCGGGAATTTCATAACTTTAATCTCACTAAGTTTTCGACTTAAAATCCTAATATTTCGCGAATTCGCCTCTCGCGGAAGTTTCTTCCTTTGAAATAGCGATAGGGACAGTAGATTTGCCTAAAGAGAAGCTGTAAGGAAAGCACTTGTTCGAATAATCAACCTACTTTCCCTGGGTAAAGTGATCCTGCGGATACAGTATGGAGTCATCCCACCTATAAAGTACTGTACTAGCTCTGACGTTTGAACATAGTCCGGTCCATTGCGAGCCTCACAATAACGTTGCGCGTATTCTTTATAGACCGCTTACGAAAATTAAATGGGAGAGCCAATGTAGATCCGAATCAAACATTACTTTCTAAGGGTAAAGCACGGCGCAACCTATGTTCATTTACAGTTCACATCCTACAGTATAATACCAACATATACGGCAGTATGCTAGCTGTATATAGACAGAGTTTGCGCCGTGAAGAACAACAGTATCAGTATTCATAAATAAACGTAGTTTCGTCACTTTCTTTTTTGTAAACTAACGTATCTAAATCTGCAACAAAATAAAACTCCTAACAAGACTTTTCGTAATAAGACCTAGGCGAATTAGTTTTCGCGAATTCCTTATCGGTCATAAAAATGTCGGTAAAAAGCGGCAAAAAAGTAAGTGCGTCTATGATTATATATATGAAATATCAGAGGGCACGTGACGAAAATTTTTGCCGATGGAAAGTTTAGGCCAACGAAAGAACTGTGGTGATAGTGGTAAAATAAGCATAAAGATGCAAAAAAACATACAGGTTTTTAAATATAAGTAACACGTTTACAGCATTAAGAACAAAGAATCCGCCGCATCAAATAAGGGGTCGTTTCCAAAATTCGTTTGTCAAATATAGTGATTTTCACCTCAAGAGAAGTGCCTTAATGCATACAATTTTATGCAAAAAGGCACTTCTCCCCTCAGGTGAAAGTAAAACCCCTAAGAAGAAAGATTCTTGAAAACCTTTACCTTTTTATTGCGTTAAACGCAATACGTTAAACGTCGGTACAAAGTGAACGGAAAACTTCGTTATAAGTGAAACGAATCTGAAACCCAATTTCTAGTTTTAAATTCAGTGTTGGAAATAACGTCGGGACACTGGACAAATCCGATCAATTTGGCAATTGGAACGGGAGATAAAGGACATTCTAGATCTTAAAAACAGTATTATGTCTCGTTAAAACAAGTAAGTCTTAAATTAGGAACAACCACATCCGCAAATGTAAAGGATTTGTCATGCAGTTTTAGGCAAGAGGTGACAAAATGCAGGTATACGTTTGCTTCTTTCCTTATGATTTTACCATTTTTGTCGCTTCTTTCACGGAGGCCTGTAGTCTTCAAGACTGATACATCATTCGATTGAAATGCGATGCGGCACTCCTCGCATCTGGTAACCATCTTTGGACAAAGTTTATTGTCACTACGCAAGACAAGAGAGTACACTTTCTTCATATCCCAATCTGGGTCCCAAAGTGACACACCACATGCATTATTTTGTTCGTTTTGTTGTTCATCATGTAGAACAGAAGCAGTATTTTGTGAGGAAGTGTGAACTAGTAAACAAATAGTTATTTTGTTAGTGACAGGATGTGAAACATCTGGTCACCCAGCATGATTCGCTGTAACCTGTAAAGAGAAAGTATGGGTAAAACTTAACTGAAAAAAGGGAGTCCTTAAAAATGGGGGTCCTGAAAACAGAAGAAATGTTATAGAATCAAAAACTACAAACTCATTCTTTCCAATCCTAATACCAATACAAAATAAAAAGAAAGTTTTTCAATGCACTGTTCAATGTCGGTGTGCCATCATTATATTCCGACCCCTGATGTCTGGGAAAGACAAAGAAGGGGTCTTTTTTAGGCCGGTCATGTTTTGAACCTTTCAGCAGGGGAAGAAACGCATGCTCAATGTCTTTCGTTTGGAATATAACTGCCCCGAAATAATCTTGGCTGTCCTGGAGTCATTTTAGATATTTTATTTCATATATATGTATATATATATATATATTGAGTACCAGGAAGAGAGCCAAACAAAACAAATTGAAAATAAAACTTACATCGATACAACCAGCCTGTCGTACCATCTTCTTGAGAGTGAGCTGCCCGGCAGCATGCTGGGTCAAAGTTGACTTTTGTTAAGAAGTTGGATTCTCAGTTTATGAAAACACAGTTCAATCAACAGATTACGTGACAAAAAGATCCTTAAAATGTTTTTTTTTATATTATATATATTATACATCTCGAATAACAGGTTTTTTTAAATTTTTTTAAAATAAAAATATCTAGGACGATAGCTAGGACGATTCCCACCGACACTCGAAACATCCGGCAGCCGAAAGGACGGGAATGATTTTTTTTCTCTGTGGTGTTCTCAGCTCGTCTCAGCTCGCCTCTTGGTGGTCTCAGCTCGTCTCAGTTCGTCTCAGGTGGTTCCGTTGTTTAGTCAGTACGTCCCTTGGCGCTCCGAAAAATTAAATGTGTAAATAAAAAAAATACTGCATATGTCTGGATAGTACTGGAGTCCATAAAAACGTGTTGAAGGAGAAGTGTCATCACGAACTCCGAGTCAGCGTTTACCGCAAAAACTAATTAGGCTTTAATTTATGATTATTCACTTTTAACCTCTTAGTACTAATTTAAAGTCATTACCTGATCTGGAAATTGACCTGTCACTGTCATAATCTTATAAGTTCTTACCATTATATACTTTTTGCCCATTTTGTTAAGTCATTGTAAACTATTGTTATACTGATAGTAAAATCAGCCTTTTAGCAATTAGCGTCCAGGGAATTACCTTACGATTTTGAAGTTACGATTTTTTAAATATCTAATCTTATTTTGCCTGCTTTTTTCATTTATAACCTTTTTGTTATTATATAAATTGACTGTAAATGATAGACCACCTGTTTTCATCAATGCACAACAGTATGCTTTATGATCAAATTCAGAATTTTGACATTTAAACATAATGTTTAGCTGTTTGGGGGGTCTGTAATAAACATTTGGGTTATTATTTAACAATTTTTTGTTACTTCACGATATCTATTCGACCATACAAAGCTGCTTCAGACATTGCCAGATGGACATCGTAGCACCATATTCATAAGGTAGATGTTAAAGCAGCAATATTTACCCGTCTATTGGATGGAAAACAGAACAGTCACGTCGATTCTTTCAGAACAGTTCTGGTGCATAGCAGTGCCATAGGCGTATTCAGGATCAGTCAAAAAAGTGGAGGAGTCCAACGTTATGATATTTCTTTTAAGTCTTTAGTGTCGATTAGGTTACTTGCACGTTTTCCTTTTCTATTTTAAATGACTAAACTCTCCTCCACAAATTTTGACTGAGCTTTAGCTACGCCTTTGAGTGCGTAGCAGTGTAGCAGTGCAATGTTGAACTCCTCCACTTTTTTTTTGTCGGACCTTGAATATGCATATGCTCAGAGGCGGATCTAGAGAATATGTCAAAATTTGTGGAGGAGAATGTTAGCTATTAAACCATAAAAGAAAAACGTGCAAGTAATCCCATTGGTGATACAAACTGAAAACAGAATATAGGTTCATGTGCTCCTCCACAATTTTTGACATACCCTGTTAGGGTATGACGCTCTCTTGGGAATGAACATAAATAAGATTTTTTCAATAGGCATTAGCATTTGATCTGTATTTTCATTAGATTTTGTTTGATTACAAGTTTACACAAGGTGAGCTTGCAATTAACCTGATGAAAACATTTGAAAGTCAACTGCCATGTATGTGTAAACACACACAAAAAAAACTTTGGAAATTATCATACATGCAGAAACGACCTAATGAATTCCTTGTTGTATAAAATTCTCTTCTACAAGATCTTTATTCCCTAATACAGTCATGAGTAACTTAATGCAAGCAGGAGTATGCATGTTTCTGCAGTTTTCTTCTGAAAGCAAAAGAAATTCCTATTTAACTTCGATTATATGTTTTGTAAACCTTTGTCTGTTTGTTGTTTTTTTGTTTTACTGTTGTTACAATGATCAATTCATTTTCTTCAACATGTGCATGATAATTCATATTGAGTGGTATAAATGGAATCTTTTTCTGTTGACTTTCTGAGGGGTAATAGTGCTGTATGTTGGACAAAATAGACAAAGAATGAACGAAACACACTTTTTGGTTATTTTCATTTATTTTGTAATTTGTATTAATATTATAAAAACATTGGAATATCATCTTTACTGTCCATCTTCCTAAATTCTTACTGCTTTCTTAAAATCTATTTTCCCACTCAATAAAGTTTTCATATTGAGGCATTTGCCCTCAGTGTCAAAATCTTATTTTATACATAGGTGTTTTTTATACTGTGAGGTAGGGAGAAGGACTATTTGATATAAATTATATATTTTTCAACTTGGAAAGAACATAGATTCTGGTTATTAAAATATTTCTTTCATTTTGTGCTCCTTCCATGTATTCACACACCAGCCACATCAGCCCCTAAACGGTCAATTTAGAGGTATTTTTAAATTTGAGCCTTAACGTTCCTAAGTTGTTTCTTATTTTTTATGTCTTTTTCCAAATATTCTGGAGGTGTTTCTTAAGAAAAATACAGAAAATGTTGTTGTTGTTGTTGTTGTTGTTTCTGAGTTTACATTAAAATTTAATCATAATTTCCTGGATGGTTCATTATTACTGTTGCTGATGTTTATCTTTTTGGAATACATTTCGTATTATTACCATGTGGAGAAATTATAATAAAATTGTTTCATTTTTTCTTTCTTTCTTTTTTCATGAATACATCTCTACCCATCGACATTTCATCGCGTTTCGTCAGAGAATAAAAAATAAAATATGATAGATAATTAAATAATAAATTAAAATCACAGAAGTTATATATACATAAGTTACATATACTGGCCATATATATTTAAAAAAATTCAGGATAAAGGTCGGATAGACAAAACAACAAAAAGGAGTTAAAAATTGAAAAAGACAAGATCGCTCAGATATCATAGTAAAAGATAACTCAAATTGAATCGTTCGATAACACGTTAGCAGACATTAGCAATCATGAAACTACAACAAATTCAATTCGTTGTTGAATTGGTAGCCAACCCCGACTTAAAACGTCATTTGTGCTACATCATTTGTTTAAAACGAAAGAGGCGGCACAATTTTGGCATTTTTGAATTCTCTTCACTCGATAATGAGCTACATTAGTTAAAAAGAACATTGCTGAAGTCTAGGTTGCTCAGTACTAGAGATTCAGTAAGTTGCATACGTAATTTGTATGATGAAAATCGCTTTAACATTCTGAAATTGGCGAGTATTCCATTGGAAGATCGTATTGCTAATCCAATATGCTCCTTGAAAGCCATGTGTTGGTCCATAGTTACTGCAAGAGTTTTCTAAGATGTAACGCGTTCAAGATTTTTCCAAGATGTTAAGGAATCTATGTCGATATTATCCAAGTTGTGATAATTAGATAGTCTGGATCCAGAAAATAACATAATTTTCATTTTCGATCGATTGAAACATAAGTTGTTATCTAAAGACCAGTTCTGTAAATTCTGGAAATCACTTTTAACGTTGGATATGCATTGATTTATGTTGGTGACTTTGGAGTGTGCGTAAAACGTGGTGTCGTCTACATATTGAAGAACTGTTGATGTATTAATACTTTCACGCAAGTCATTAACGTATAAGTTAAAGATCATAGGGCCCAAAATAGATCCTTGGGGCACTCCAAAAACGACTTGAGATATGTTCGATTTTTGAAACATTTACCTGTATGTATTGTTTACGATCAGAAAGATAGTTCAATAATAATTGTATGGCAGATTTTGATAAACCAATTTGATGAAGTTTTCGTATAAATGTGTCGAAGTTTATAGTGTCAAACGCCTTTGAGAAGTCCGCCATGGCGACTGGCGTAATTTCACTTTTGTTTATTGACTTAACAATATCATCTTTTAGCTTTAGTAGTAGAGTAATTGTAGAGTGATTCTTTCGAAAGCCAGACAGTGTATTACTATAGATTGATTCTTTGTTGATGTATAGCTGCTTGCATAACAATTTTTCGAAAACTTTCGAAAGAGCTGGGGAAATTGTAATTGGTCTGAAGTCATTGTAAGACATCGGTTGATCCTCCTTGGGTATAGGGACGACTCTACCAGTTTTCCACTGTTTTGAAAAATACTGTTTACTGATACAGGAATTGATTATATGCGTTAAAGGTGATGCAAGGGCTTCTACTACCGGTTTAATAAGCCAAATTGATATTTCGTCATTGCCGGTAGAACAATCATTTCTCAAAGAACGTAGGATGTTAGTAACTTAACTGTAGGTTACCTCATGAAAACTAAAGTTTTCCTCGATAAAATCGAATGCTTTTATTGTTTCCATTATCTCATCCTTATGTTTTGGGGTTTTTACTCAACAATCGTTCTGTAGTGGAGGTGAAGTGGTTATTTAAAGCATAAATATCATTAATATCAGGCATTTGAGAGGATGGTTTCAGAATTTTCTTGATGACTTTCCAAACTTCAGTTGGACGTTTTGAGCTTAAAGCGGTTGTAAAGAAATATTTTTTAGCAGATTTGATAACAGAAGGAAGTCTATTTCTAAATTCAAGAAACTTGTTTCCATCCACCTCTTTTTTCATTTCGAAAGCAGTTTTTCGACGTTTGTTGCGCTCTTGTTTTATCTTCTGTATACCAGGATCTCAAGATCTCAAGATGCTGAATCTTTATTTTATGTACTTCTCTGTCAAAATAACTGTCAAATAAATGCTTATTATTTCAAAAATGTGTTTTTCTCGTTCATCAGTTAAAAATCAGTTAAAAATTTATGGAAATGAGGTGTTAAAATTTTGAAAGGTCTATTAATTGAATGAACGTAAGTTTGAATTATTGAATAATAAGAACATGCCGCTTTATAGTTTCACCTTTCCATCATTATAATTGTTGGGCACCCCAAGTACATAGCTTTTTTATACTGCAGACAACCTATACGGAATAGGAAGTAAAACCGTGAGCTTCAATGCTCGGAAGTACCTGGCCAGTACAACGTCCCTCGTCTGCATACAATTGGATGTATACGCAGTTAACTAAATATTACGCATAACATCTTCCCAACCCGAAATTATCGTTTCTGTATCACATACGGATCACCCAGATTGGTCTCAAGGCTTACTATTCTGAATTTGCTTGGATCCACCCCTGATCGGAATGTTCCGGTAAAAAATCGGAATTTAACATTAAGACCACAAGATTTAGAGCCGCCTGCCAAAAAAATGCTGGATCCGCCCCTGATGTACCATGTATGTAACTTACCAGTACAACGTCCCCCGTCTGCATACAATTGGATGATCTATTCTGTATACGCAGTTAAATAAATATTACGTATAACATCTTCCCAACCCGAATTTATCTTCACTGAAGCAAATACGGATCACCCAGATTGGTCAAAAGGCTTACTATACTGAATTTGCTCGGATCCACCCCTGATCGAAATGTTCCGGTAAAAAATCGGGATAATCGAAATTTAACATTAAAGCCATGCCGAACTACCCAGGGTCTATTTTAAATTTCGTGTGTCCCACGAAATTTAAATTTAAGCTAGAGAATATGCAAACAGAAATTACTAAGCTGTTTTCACAAAAAATTTTGTAGGTAAGTGTAAATTTTCTTCTAAAACAGCACAATAACGCTTCTATTATACAATAATGCTGTTATGGCTAACCATTTAGCAGAAAAATATGTTTTTTAAGAAAAAGTTCTGGTAAAAGTTTAGCAGAGTGTCTTTGAGGATTGCTCAAAGAAAGATAGATAGAACCAAGAGAAGTTCTGTAGAATTGCATATAACATAACTAGAAATATTAAAGAATACATTTTATTATCTTCGTTGCACTAAAATGTATCTGAGCATCGAATATTGTCAGCAAATAGTAATTATCTTTTAATTTATGTTGTTTTGATTTGAAAACGATAAAGAGTTGTTGAAATAATACAGACCAACAGTTGGTTGCCTTCCAACAGTTTTTGTATTGTTTATCTGTTATATATTTTTAAAAATAGATTGAAACGTAAGCGTCGATGGACGAGTGGCCTAAAACTTTGCATTTTCTTTCAAGAACATAGTGGTTCAAATCCAATGACAGGCGGTTTTCATTTTTTTTAAGAATAAGTTACAATAAGTAAATGTAGGTTACAGCTATCCTCCTAGGTTACAGTAAACATGATTAGAGACAGATTTAGTGTTAAACAATAAATATATTTGAAATAATCCGCCATCGAATTTGAACCACTATTGATTGATACAATAACATGTTTTCAAAATACCTTATATTGGCCAAGGCAAAAATCGAGATTTGGCCATTAAGGACCGATTTAAGAAAGACATTATTGAGACCCAGGCTATATAAAGCTTCTATTTCCTCTGGAGTTAATATTATTATTATCATTATTATTATCATTATTATTATTATTATTATTATTATTATTATTATTATTATTATTAGAATATTTATACAGGTGCAAAATACTTCTATGAGGCGCCATAGCGGACAAAAGTGTAAGTAATATTTAAATGGTATGTAGAGTGGTTTTATTTTCATATAATGTCTTCTTTTTATAATAAATAATATGAGTTAGGGAATTATAAAGTTTAAAGTGTAACTTTTATGATATTTAGTGTAATTTTTAGGATACATAATGTAACTATTAATGTTTATGACATACAATAATAACAATAATAATAATAGCGCCTGGTATAGTGAAATATATATATAGCGTAACTTTTATAATATGTCGTCTAATTTTAATGATGGTGAGTAATTTTATGATATACAACGTATATTGAATTTTATGAGATGTGGTCAAGTTCCATATTGATGCATTAATTAATACACAATATAGTAAGTAGTGTATTTTCGAGAAGAAATTCATACAACATACAATTCATACAAATCTACGCATGCGCAATATCACGATAGCATAGAAAATGGCTGACCTTGCGAACATAACACGTGTGTTGTTAGATATTCCAAGAGAAATCGTTCAAGCACAGAGAAGTGTTTACTCTGGTAACTTTAACGCATTTGAACATTTGGAGCTAAGGCTTGAAAATAATATTTCATTTCTTAAAATTCTATCACAACGATTACAAGGGAATGATGATCTGTTTACTGACGTGAAGAACCTCTTAAACTCTGCCAGGACTGTATCCAGACAGTTGGAAATGAATTTAATGGGTGGCCAGCATGAGAATTATATTGTTAATATATCTTCTAGAAACTATGAGAACGAAACTTCTTGTAACTCCACTGGCGAAAGAGGAGATTTCCAAAGATGATGTCCAGTATCTGTTCAACCTATACCGCAATTGGAAGATAGTTGCTAGTATTTTAAAAATCTCCGAAAGAACGCTCAAAAGAAGAAGAATCGAGTTTGGCATAGAGGTTTCTAATCTCTGCTAATCTAAACGAAGCTCTGAGAACTATTTTAGCCCGTATTCCAGACGCTGGAGAAACTATTGTAATTGGCGCTCTTCGTTCACGAGGCATACATGTTCAAAGAAGACGCAACAGGAAATTGATCATGGAGGTCGACCTAGTAAACAGAATTCTTCGCCGGCGTATTACAATTATGAGGCGAACATACAATGTAAAAAGTCCTAACGCACTATGGTATGAGAAATCAAATATTCCTGTTTTTATATTTCCTCCATCTTCTCTTTGAAATCATTGTTATTCTTTTAGTGGTACATTATAAATAAATGTATTACTACTTCCCACTTTTAGGCACGTCGACGGCCGTCACAAATTGATTAGATAGCGTTTGGTTATTCATGGAGGAATAGACGGATATAGCAGAAAAATTGTTTTCTTTCAATGCAGTGACAATAATAAATCAGAAACGGTGTTGAATATATTTGAAAATGCAGTGGAACACCATAGTTTGCCATCTCGTGTGAGAAGCGATATGGAAGTAGAAAATGTATTAGTGGTGCGGTTTTTGTTGAATAATCGCGGTCTCAATCGAGGAGGCATTATTGTTGGATCTTCTGTTCACAATCAACGAATAGAAAGTCTCTGGCTTGATGTAAAACGGTTGATTGTTCGTTATTACAGTGGAATATTCTACATGACGGAATCTGAAGGACTACTGGATCCACTGAAAGAAGATAATCTCCTAGCACTCCACATGGTTTCATCCCTCTGATAAACGAATCAATAACGGAGTTAATTGAAGATTGGAATAACCATCCAGTGAGTTCGGCCAGTAATGTTTCACCTAATCAGTTATGGCATTTAGGTCTACAACAAACCCTGGACGTCGATCCAGCTCATATTGATCATTTGGTCAATTGCAACTGGGAAGGATATGGTATAGATAAATAAAATGGATTTGAAAGTGATAAAGAAGATCAAGTGTTGTGCCAGAAAACAACTTTAATTTAAGTTTTGAAAATCACGAAAGACTTTGGAATTGGAACAAAATTGGAAGCTTCTTTTAAAAAACTGTGACAACTTATTTTAGAATGAGGAGTGCTGATTATGATGATGTAAATTATGAAAAGATTTAACAAAAACTTTTGAAAAAGGAACTCATTATATGAAAGAACGGTAATATTTTTTGCATAAAAATAAAAGAACTTTTCACCTAAAATAAATGCAAATATTCGTAGTAGTTGAAAGAATTTTTCCATGAAACTGCATAAGACTGAACACTGTATATATGACGACATATGAATAATATTTAGTAATTCAGTTTTGACGCAAATGAAGAAAATCTACCTTATTACGATCGCCTTTTTTTTCTTCTTTTTTTTCATTTTGTTTATTAGATGCCATCAAAACAAAAACAAAAAAAGATATGTGTCTGTCTCTCCCTAAAATATAAGCTTGTAAATTAACCTGATAAAAGCATTTGAAAGTCATCTATTCAAGTTAATTTTCGTTGATTCGCCTAATATACTTAAATCTGAAGGAAAATAACCCTCACCATAAAATTGGAATTGATGATTTTGGGTAATTGCCCATCATTTTTGTAAGAATAACATTCTTCATGTTGGTTACAGTGACTAATTACACGAAAGATTTCTTAGAAATTTACTCAGACACATTGGACATTATGAACAGAACATGAAAATAAACTACTTTGAAGGAAGATAATTTACAAGAAAAGCACAATAAAGTTCACGCAACTCAAAAATTACGACTGACGGATTTTTTTTCCGTAACATTTCGTTATAGTTCTTAACCTATCATGCCGTGAACTTGCTGCTTTTTGTAAAAATCTATTCCTTTAGGTAATCATTTAAAAAAATTTGCACCAGTTGTTCGTGGAATAAATTACCTTAAGTGTATTAAAGTTCGCGTAAATTTAACTTCGTGGTTGAAGTATTATAGAAACAATATTAAATCTAAGCTGCCGAAACAGAGATTGGTTGATTGGTCAAAAACACACGCTTACTTTTATCCACGTAAGATATGCAAGAGTTGAAAAATGAGAAAGATGATCGAGGACGAACATAGAAATAGAACTAGTTAGTCACGATCCGAACGATATTTGCTATAGGCAAATTCAAAGTCACCGTGAAATTTCCTTAGGAAACTCTTATAATTTACTTTCCGTAATTCGAATTTCTATAATTCGAAAACCTCTATAATGCGAACAAATTTTCAGGTCCCTACGGCAAAATTCTTTCTGTAATTCGAATTTTCGAAGTGTAAACTAGCCGTTATCACTTTCGAATTTTCTTTTCGAATGTTTTGATTTTTTGAATGAATTTCCTTGACATATGGCGTGAACTGCTGATTGAAAAATGACGAAAAGACTGCATAAAGAACAAAAGTTGGAAATAGTACCGTTAGTACTATGTATTAATAAACGAAGAAAAATGTCTGACCAATTTTTCTCATTTTTTTTTTCGAATTAGAGAGACTTTCTTTAATTCGAATCTCTCTCTAATTCGAACGAAATTTTTTCCCCCTTGGGATTCGAATTAGAGAGAGTCAACTGTAGTAATAAAAAGGGGTAAAAATCTATAACCTCTATTGTCATTGTATTTTCAAGTATTTTCGAAGCCTGTGGCAAATTTAAGAAATTTCACAAGCTTTTCAGAAGAATAACTCGAGATGTAGTTTTTCATCATTTCTTTTGTGAAAGCTTCTTTATCACAGCTTGGTTCTTCCCAGCAAATGCAAGATAAAACTTCTTCTACCGCTAAAGCCTGCTCCGAACCAGTGAACATATTCTTCACAACAGGAAGGTGCAAATACTGGTGAAAGTTTAAGGTAGCCAAACCTTCCTTAAAAGCAGACACTTTTTTCCACGTCGAACCAATATGTGGACCAAAATATCTCTGTTAGCGACAGTTATACCATTGTTCTTCTTCCTCGGCTAAAGTTAGAACCTGGAAGCTCAGGTCGCACTATTGTAGATGAACTGGCGCGAAAAGAAGAACCACCAGCACCACCACCAGCACCACATCACGATTCCCCCATCAATTAGGCTGTTTTCCTCATCACGTAATGAAGAAAAGCGGGTTGAAGCGGGAGAAGCTACGGGATGGGCATAAAATGCTTGTGTTGATGTATTTAATCTTTCCAAAAAAACTGGGTGTGCTGCTATTCTATTTGCTATCTCTTTCAAAGATTGTTCATCTAACGACAACCTCCCGGTAGCCATCTTGAATTCCAAATTCACGCTGAGTTTCTCGATTAAATATAAGTCGCCTTGATTTACCAAATTACACCTTATATAAAAATGCAAATACACTTTACATCATAATTAATTATACACTTTAAGAAAACATACAATATGCATTATCTATATTACATACATCATCATAGATCATAAAACAGAACATATAATTACGAACTTTAATTCAACGTTCACCAAATAAAAACCATACCATATATAAATAAAAGTTATAAAAACTTTAATGCGAACACTTTATATTATAAATTTGCATTTTTAATTTACAAAAGTTCGAAACACTTTTGTCCGCTATGGCGCCTCATATACTTCAGAGTCTAAAATATATACAATATATACATATCAGCTGTTATCAATGTTAGACCTGTTAAACAAAAGTGAAAAATAAAGTGGTAAATATAAAATTGAAAAGATTGATCAAATAGAGCTTTCAAAGAACCTAAAATAGGGTTTTTATTTACATATAACACAGAAATCTAATTAAAATATTCATTGATCTTGTTTCTAAAAACAGCCCTCGTTTGTAGAGTTTCGCCCCTACATAGCGAAAAGAAGTTTTTCCAAGTTCTAGTCTCATTTTAGGCACTTTCAAGAGATAATCAGAGTTCCTCGTATTCTGGCTGTGGTCATTTATTATAAAGTATCTGTCAAAGTTTGAGCAGCAATCCTGTTCCAAGCATTTTCGTACCAGACAGCATGCTTCTTTGTTAATAACATTGGTCACAGATGGTACTTTACAACCAACTATCTGAGATACCCTTCGCTCAACAGCCTTTTCTTCTGTCCATCCGTAAACGTTAATTTAACAGTACTTTGATGTGTAAGCAGCGGTAAGATCATCATTGTGAAAACACAATATGCGGAGTCTAGTGTTAAATAACTCCGTAGACACTTTAATAATCTTAACCGTCCACAGGCTTTTTTGTAGAACTTTTCAAAATTGGTGTTGAAATTCAGGTGACTGTCAACGATGTTTCCCAAGAATTTATATTCGTTGACAATATTGATTGGCTGTCCTCGATAGTTCACTTCGAGAACATTATTTGTCGTTACCTTTTTCCAGTTCCGAATACCATCGCCTCGGTCTTTCCTTTCTTTAAATTAATGAGTTTGTCATAAACATTGATAAAACGAGTATTCGGGGACACACTGTCTAGGAAAATCTTTTCAATCAACAATGTTGATCTGGTTTATAAATGATTTGAGCAAGGAGTCAAATTTACCAAACTCAAATTTGCTTTGAACTGCGCCTATACCATGTTTCAGTTCTGATTGAAACTGGTGTGCATTGAAATTTTTGTAGTCTCCATAAGACACTATCCTGTGAGACTTCTTTGCTATTGTGGAATTAAGAACTGTCACAAATTAATATTTGAAAATCTAAACTCCGTTTATTCATTGCAATTCAAGTGGTTTATTGAACATAGTCTTCTTCTAATCATAGTTAATAGAAGAGAGATGGTTAGGAGACTTTATTTAATTTAACAAAAGCCTATTGAAATATCTTTTTGTATGATTTATTTGAATAGAATTAATCGTGAACCTGCACACGCAAAGTTGAAAGATATTTTCTAGCAAAGGAAAAGTATGAAAATACAATCTAACTGATAAAAAAAATCATTTTCTCCTTATCATGGAATTCTTTTAAATAAAAATTTTTTTTCATTAAGCACTACTATCGCCTACGCGCGTAACAGGTGAAAAAAATAGGTCAGGAACTATACTACAAAGGAACATAGAATACTACAAATATGTAATGTTTTTTGTTTTCGTACATACATAATAAGACGAAACAGAAACTTTAAAAACAATAGTTGTGAAAGAGGAAAAAATAATATTCTTCAAAATTATATCGAATAAAAAAGTAACAATACTGTTAGTTGAAACTTCCAAAGCTGTTCAAGTGTTCACAACATATGAATATGGATATTTAAACATGCCTGGGGAAAACTGTTGTGTGGTCAACTGTGGCACAAGTCGTCGACATAAAGGCATAGGTATCTTTAAACTACCGACAGAAAAAGAATGGCGATCTAGATTTTTAAACGAAATTACGAAGCACAGGGAATTAGATAAACATTTCCGGGAACAAATAAAAAAAGATGCAGTATTTACCTGTGAAAATCATTTTCATCCTGACGATATTGAAAAGTGTAAGTTAATTTAGTCTCTATTCACTGACTTATTTAATTATTTATAATTTAATTTTTTTGGATTTAATGGCTTTGTTTAGTTCCAGGAAAATCATATGTTAGAAAGAATTTGAAGCCAAATGCCCTTCCAACACTCAACATGCCCAAAAAGTCATTCACCACAACTAAAGCGCCTAGACAGGAAAGGAAAAGAATCCCAAATACAATCGAAACGAGTGTATGCTATGGCAGCATTCATGATGTAAATAAAAAAATCTCTAGCTTAGAATGCTTGTCTAACTGGAAAATTTGGTTGGATATAGACAAAACCATATTAACTAAATTAAGCCAGGACACACCAATACCAAAATACAAATTAATCATAGATGATAGTTTAGCATATACAATCCAAGTCTATGAATGGTTTCTGCCTGAAAATCACGTTATTTATAAGTTGGCCAAACGATCTTTAAGAAACATTTCCATTGAGTGTTTAATTGATTCGATTGAAAGTTTCAAAATTTGCACAGGTGTCAAAATTGCTGAGTTTGATTCTAAACTGTTGCAGCATGCTATCCCAAAACACACATCATGCTACACTGAAGCAAATGAAAACCAACCATTAACACCGTTTGAGTGTAACTTAACCACACGTACACGTGGTTGTGACGTTTTCATCCAATCAGATAGCCAAGCTGTAACACAGTGTAATGAATGCATCATGTATGACAACTGCAAAACCAAAGTCCTTGATCGTAAGTCCAAGAAGAATCTACAACCTGCTAAACCCAAGGCCCCAGTATCTTTCATTTCACCAGCACGCATCAAATTAACTTTGCAACAACAGCGACTCAAATGTAATCAGCTTCAGCAACAACTTCAGGAGATGAGGCAGGAATTACAAAGATCCAGTATAGTTATTGACCATGAACTGAGTGATGATTTCGCCAATATCATGTCAAACAACTCTTCAACGATAACCCCATTTATGAAGTTATTTTGGCAACAACAACAGAAACTCTTTCAACGCTCAGCAAACGGTGCTCGTTACCACCCAATGATTATTCGATATTGTTTATCATTAGCAGTAAAATCACCATCAACCTATGAAGAGTTGAGAAATAGTAATGTATTAAGATTACCAAGTCTTAGAACTCTCAGAGACTACAAAAACTTCATAAAACCAGAGCCAGGATTTAGAAAGAAAGTAATTGATGACTTAAAACAAACTACAAGTAATTACTTCGATGTGCAGAGGTACATTGTCCTCCTATTTGATGAAATGAGAATCAAGTCCAATCTTGTTTTTGACAAGCACACTGACAAGTTGATAGGGTTTGTAGATTTAGGGGATCCAAATGTTAATTATGCTACTCTGGAAAAAGATAGCCAACTTGCAACTCATGCTCTGGTTTTCTTCCTACGAGGTCTTGCAACTAATCTTAAATACAGCTTTGCATATTTTGCAACAAATGGTATCACATCCTCTCAACTAATGCCAATATTCTGGGAAGCTGTTTCAATACTAGAATTGACCTGCAACCTATGGGTTATTGCAACAACTGCAGATGGTGCATCCCCAAACAGAAGGTTTTTTCGATTACATGAGGGTTTGGATCCTACAAATACCAAAGATATTACGTACAAAACAACAAATTTATTTGCACCCCAGAGGTTTATTTACTTCATTGCAGACACACCACATTTAATTAAGACTGCCAGAAACTGCTTATTACATTCTGGGTCAGGAAGAGCTACCAGGTACATGTGGAATGCAGACAAATACATTCTATGGCAGCACATACAACAAATATTTCATGAAGACATGGAAAATGGTCTAAAACTCCTCCCAAAGATAACTGCAGAGCATATTCAACTAACATCGTATTCAGTTATGACTGTGAAGTTTGCAGCACAAGTGTTAAGCAATACAATGGGAACAGTTCTACAAGAGTTTGGCCCACCTGATGCAAAAGAAACATCAAAATTTTGCAAATTGATGGATATGTTTTTCGATTGTTTAAATGTTCGAAGCTTAAATGAACATGAAAGAAAGCATAATATTTGAATAATACCTCTGCACATCAAATATTTGAAACCATACCAGGATGTTGATGATGAGAGATTTGAATGGCTTGAAAGGAATTTCCTTGGATATTTTCGGCAGTGGAAAAACAACATTGATGCCAGGCCAGGGGATTTCACAAAAAATGCCAGAGCAAGAATGTTTATTTCCAATCAAACATATGAAGGATTACAAATAACCACTTATTCTACAATTGAAATTGTGAAATTTCTACTAAATGAAGGATTTGAGTATGTTTTAACTGAGAGGTTGTGCCAAGATCCAGTGGAAGAATACTTCAGTGAGCAGAGAAAAATTGGAAGAAGATGTGACAACCCTGACTTAAATCAATTTGGTTATAATGACAATGCAATCAGAATACAAAAGAATGTGTCAGCTTCATCTGGCAATACACGTGGTAGATATGACAAAAAAAGGACATGGGTACAAGTAACAGATCAACCAGTTCCAAAAAGAAAATAACAACTATATTGACACATACAATAGTTCCTTACTATTTTGCATTGCAAATGTTCATTTCTTTTACATATATATACTACTCAAGTGATAAAATGAAGATAGAAACAAATGCATAATTACATGTATAATTCATAACATATATATATATCAGATATAACCTGTGTGTCTTTTTAAATCTGTTCGTAGTGCTTTAGAATGAATATCGGTTTTTGTAATTTTGTGTTTTTGTACAAGGTCACGTGCATATGAAAAAGCCCTGACTCTTATATACAGTGTCACAATAGAAAATAGAATGTCTTTTTCTACAGTTAAACTTATTTCTGAGTCACATTTTTCAGTGATTTGATGGAAAAATTCTTTCACGTGCTTGAAGTTACATAATTTAATGGACATTCTCTTTGTTTGTATTTCAGTATTTGGTCCTTTCTCTACTTCAGAACAAAAATATCTCTCTACGATTGCAAAGATTCTTTGGATTTCAGTTGTTATTACCCAAAGTCCACCACGATTTAGAGCAGAAACTAACTTCTGTTCAGGGTTATTTTCTGATCTGCAAGCTGACAGTATTGACAAAACCTGCTGACTTTCAGATGACCTAACATGATTACTGTATTTTACTTTGTTAAATAAAGTTTTCAAAACATAGCCACCAAGGTATTGCAGCCCATACAACTCTCTATCACTAAGATTTTTAATGTGAAAATCAGTATCAGCAGATTGTTTTATGTTGCCCTTCATCAATATCATGTCACATAATTTCATTAGGAGAAGAGTAGCAGCATGTGGAGCTATATTCTGGCCATGAAGGAAATCATCTTTATGAAAAACTATGTCACTATAAAATAATGAATAAAACTTTTCATTGTCATCCTTTTTATACATGTTGACTTTGTTGGTTATTTTTGCAAGAACGTCATTGCTTATGTTTAAGTTTTGGAACTGACAAGTCACATTCTCTGGGTACAAGTTGCTTTTGGCTAAACTTTTTATTGTTTCCTCCATCATGCCCTTCATGTCAACTACAGAAAACTGCAACAAATTCTTTTTCTCTTCACAGCCACTCACATGGCGTTTTTGGGCATGTCTAGCAAGTCCAACTTTACTTTTGCATTTCTTGGTACACAAGTCACACTGGAAATCACCAATTTGCATCTTAAAGAATCAGTTAATTTGTATAGTGGAAGGTATGATATCAATGAAGAGCCTCTTCAGGCTGACGAGAGAGATAAATACAAAACACCAACAAAACATCAAGATATTTACGACTTTTAACAACGGAGGGGTTAACATTGATTAAAAAACAAGTAATACTTACATCATTTGAAAAAGAATTATTCTCTTCATCAAAATCAATATCAAATACTCGTAAAATTTCGTCGAATTCATTGTCAAAATCAGTGTTTTCAGCCTGTGCTTCCATATTGGAAAAACACTTGTGCAGGTTCGCGTCACGTGACAAGCACTTTCAACATCCGATATAGAAAGGCTTTGATTTTGCCGACATGCCGAACCATCTCTCTTCTATTAACTATGTTCTAATCAAAGAGAATTTAAGCGTAGGTTAAACTTCCGTTTAATATAAGTGTACGAAAACTGTGTCCATTTACGTGTTATCTGTAACAATTCTTGACATAAAACCCTAACAGGCATATAAATAATTGGAAAGTGTTGATATAACTTTACGAAGCTAAAAATGATAAGCTGAATCGCGAGTTTGTAACGGAATACGTACGTGTACAGCGGCGGATCTGTCAAAAATTGTGGAGGAGCACATAAACCTAATTTTTGTTCTCGGTCTGTATCACCAATGGGATAACTTGCACGTTTTTCTTTTATGGTTTAATAGCTAACATTCTTCTCCACAAATTTCGACATACCCTCTAAATCCGCCATCTGCGTGTAGGTATTCTAATACCTTACACACTGAGGTAATTATGCTTTGGTGTTCATTGGTCTTCATAACAGTTGTTATGGTAACTGTAATGCAAAGTCACTGTTTACTCTGTAACGTAAAACCATTTTAGCTGAATCTCTTTGAGTATCTGATTAAATAACAGTAAAGCGCTGAGTCACGCGATCAAAATAAAAAAAAATGTCGTTTAAAATTTACCATAGTAACGATTTAACAATGAAATGCAACGTCATGATTTAGCTGTACTTTTAATTGTCTTGATCCTTTGTTGCATAGACTGATTTTAACAACTAGGAAGGTATCCGGACAATTCCCCGACGGACAATTCCCCGACGGATAACTCCCCGACGGACAATTCCCAACCGGACAATTCCCCCCACGGACAACTTCCCGACAGACAACTCCCCGACCGGACAATTCCCAACCGGACAATTCCCCGAACGGACAATTCCCCGAACGAGATTACAACCGTGTATTATTTTCGCAGACACTTTTTTGCGTGGACCTATTGTCAGTACCGTTTATGTCATTTTTTATCTTCAATATGGATTCTTCCAATTGACAAAAAGGAGAACACTGGAATCTATTTTGCTATGGTGGAAAAATAATGGGGTAAAAAATGTAAACACGGAAAAATAATCATGGGCTAAACAACTTTGTTGGCTAAATTACAAACAGATGTTTTTTATATAACAAAAGAATCAAAACCTTACAAAAGCGATAAAAACAACAAGATATTTACAAAAACAA
Organism: Turritopsis rubra; assembly: GCA_039566895.2. NCBI lineage: Eukaryota > Metazoa > Cnidaria > Hydrozoa > Anthoathecata > Oceaniidae > Turritopsis > Turritopsis rubra. The sequence continues at coordinate 6,180,299 of CM077617.1, read as the reverse complement.
GTAACAAAAGAGCGAGGAAAAGTGTAACATCGACTAAAACAGAGACGCATATTTGTTGCATGCTGTATGTTATGCTATTTCCAAAAACAGCGGTACTTAATAATAGTCTTACTAAAGAACTTGCGAATCAAGAACTTAAACTTATATATAGACTTTTCCGAGACAAAGACTTTACAGTAATTTTAAGACCAATTTATTTAGATTGCCAGCTTGTAAGTTCTAATTAATCACAGACCAAAAGTACGAAAAATAACAAAAGATTTGAAAAAAATGAAAATAAAATATCTATCTATGTAGTATAAATGGTATGATATAATATTTAGAAAGCTAGATTATACGATATACCTCTCAAGTAACCTATGATGTCATTATGGTCAAAATTAGGGACTAAATTTTGTAGGCGCTCATTTATTCGCTGATAAACAGCTCGTGGAGTGGGAGGTTGAGCGCCCATAAGTACTTGAACTCTCGTATGGTCATGTAAATTTGCATCGTCCTTCAATCCATTTATAAATTTCCAAATATCAGCATGCCTCTGACCAATGAATGCATTGAATCGGTTTTTTAACTTTCTTGAACGGGAAAAAGGGACAGGAGGAAAATAACGTGGACACGAAGATTTACACGAACGTTACATAACATGTTATCTTGTCCCAGTCCAAGAAAGAAGAGGGCGAACAGACACGTGCTCGCCGATATATACATAAAAGAGTCTGAGAACTAGATAAATTAAAAATGGTAGACACAATAACAAAATATAGTAAAATAGTAAAACAAAAGAAATTTATGTTTCTTTTACACTCCCCCCGTTGACAAAGTCAACTATATTTATCAATCAATCTCCTTCTCAATTGTCCCTCGCGTGCCGCGTGCCGTTTCGGTCTTTTCTCACTAATTTCGTGTGCCGTCGGAATTTGATCTTCTTGAACGTTAATAGGAACGACAGGAACAGGATCTGATTCAACGGAATCTGCGACTTCCAATGGAATTATCTTTTGAAGAGGACGAAACAACTCGTTGGTATCTGTCTTCAGTTTGACACCACGAACAAAACCGTCTTTACCCCGAACCAATTCAATGATTTTTCCAAGCTTCCATCGTTGTCTTGGAAGCGGAACATCATCGCGAATGATGACAATGTCTTCAACTGATGGTACTTTATATGAAAATGATGATGACTTTTTGACGTACAAATGATGTTGTCGAAGTTCGTTCAAATAATATGACGTAAAAGATTTCCAATGCTTCCGAATTAGAGTTTGAATATACTTTGCTCTGCGATTGGCTTCTTCATTGCTGGAACTGATTGGAGCGTCTTCCAAAGAATCTTCACGTGGATGTGAAACATTACGACCAAAAAGTAGATGAAAGGGTGTCAGTGCTTCTTCGAGATCGTCAGATGAAACGTACGTTAAAGGACGACCATTGATGACGAATTCACTCTTACATAAGACAGTTTCCAGTTGTTCATACGTCAGAAGGGAACGTCCAAGAGATTTTTTCAGCGAAAGTTTCACTGAATGAACTAAACGTTCATAAAAACCTCCCCACCAAGGAGAAGCGGGTAAAATAAACTTTTGTTGAACTCCAAGTTTAGAAAAGTAAGATTTCGCATCTCTCGACTTAAAAGTTCGAAAATTATCGTTAATAATTAATTTTGGAACACCTTTCCTTGACTTAAACCTCTCAAAAGCTCTAATAAATGCTGGTGACTTCATGTTTGGTACCAACTCTAGATGAATGGCTCTGCTGCTGGCACACGTAAAAAGTAATATATAGACCTTTTTGGCTACGGCTTTTGCGGTATCTCGGACATATAAAGGTCCGGCATAATCTAACCCTACGTTACAAAATGCAAAATCATCATTAAAACGAAAAGAAGGGAGATCTGGAGTCTCTGGGGGAGACAATGTTCGCGCTTGATAGCGCTTACAAACGACACATCTTCGCAAAATTGATTTGACTGTTTGTCTAGCTTTAACAATCCAGAATTTGTTCCTCAAAAAGTTTAAAGTTGTCTCGACGCCAGTGTGTAAAACCATTTCATGACAATAACGAATAAGCAGACAAGTAAAATAACTGTCTTTACCACGAAGTAGTACGGGAAACTTAACATCAAAATTCAAATCCAAACTTCCAAATCTGCCTTGCAAACGTAAAACCCCACGTCTATCTTCGAACAGCTTCAATGATTTTCGGAGTTTGTCAAATCGAGGCAAGTCACGTAGATGACTTTGCTCCGACCTGACCCACATTCGAACAGCATCTTCTCTCTCCTCACCACTGACGGCGTTGTGAACTTTGTCACCATCTTCAGCATCTTCCCGCCCTGAAGTTTTTATGTTGGAACGATCCGACTGAACCCGTGACTTCAAGATCTTAATGAATCGTAAAACGAAGGCTGTCGTACCAATTAGCTTGCTGAACGAACCAAATCGATTGCAGTTAATAACTTTAGCAATATCTGAAACTTTTTCGGTTATAGCAGTTGTTGCTGTTGTTGCAGTTGAAGGATTAACACACTTTTTTGATTCGACGAGGACATCTGTATCATCCAACATCTCCTCGACATCAAAAGAATCATCAAAACTACTTACTTCTGCAAACAAAAAACCAGGCCCTCTCAGCCACCTCTCGAAATCACTTAATTCACAAATCCGTGTAGGAATATCTGCAGGATTATCCTTCCCCGAAATAAAAAACCACTTATCACTATCAACAACCTTTCGTATCTTCACCACACGATTTTCAACCCAAGGCGTCCAATTCTTATTCTTCCCTTTCAACCAACACAAAGCAACTTGTGAGTCAGACCAACATTTAATATCATCAATAGAAGTCTTTTTTTTTAAATTAACCAAAACTTGCCCCACAAGTTCACTCAAGAGTAAACATCCTGAAAGCTCCAACCGCGCAATACTCATTTTTTTCAAAGGCGCAACCTTGGTTTTCGCAGCTATGAAGAAAACTTTAGTCTGAGTGAGCAACTTAACTTGAAGATACAAAACTGCAGCATAGCATGTCTCCGAGCTGTCGCAAAACCCATGCAAGGTAACAGATTCAAAACGTTCACTAGGGCTAACATAAGCAAAACGACTAACTCTCAACTCAGCAAAACGTGTTATATCATCTAAAAACGTGTTCCATATTAATAATATGTCAGGAGGAACATCTCTATCCCAATCGCTTTTATCCTTGCAAAGAAGCTGGAAAATGGCTTTAACGCGCGCAGTGATGGGCGAAATAAAACCAAGAGGATCAAAAAAGGTGGCAGCAACCTTTAATACATTGCGCTTAGTTGCAGGCAAGGATCTTGCCAATCCAATAATCTCACCAAAACGAAAAACAAATTCATCGGAGTCTAAATCCCACTCTACTCCTAAAACCTTTTTAAAACGTAAATCTTCTGACACCTGCTCTTTTTCATTAAAAAACGCTTGTAATTCCTTTGAATTGCTAACCCATTTCCTCAATAAAAATCCACCCGACTTCAAAATTGACGAGCAATTTTCATAAAAATCTTTAGCCTCTGCAATATCAGAACAACCTGAAGAACAATCGTCAACATAAAGATCATCTAAAAACTTTTCCACAAGGGAGCCGTATGTTACTTTAAACTTTTGAAGATGATGACGCACTGTAGCATTTAAGATAAAAGGAGAACTAGTAAGACCAAAGACAAGACGTAAAAATCTGTAAATGACAAGAGGAGACGAAGAGTCAAAAGGGTTCTCATACCAAAGAAAACGTAAAAAATCTCGATGTTTTTCGTCAATTTCGATCTGAAGAAAAGCTTGTTTAATGTCAGATAAGATAGCGATAGGATTTAGCCGAAAACGCAAAAGAATGTCAAAGATTTTAGCAATAAGATTAGGACCAGGATACAAACAATCATTCAAGGATGGACCTTCAACCTTACAAGAGGCATCAAATACAACTCTCAGCTTAGTGGTTTCCCGATTTTCCTTAACAACACCCCTATGAGGCAGATAATGAACGTCACCTTCATTTATCTCCTTGTCAGGTACTCTCTCAATTATACCGTCCTCTTCGTAATCCTTAAAAACTTTATCATACCTCTCAACAGAATTTTCCTTCAACAACCTACCGTGCATGTTTTTCAACCTTTTCTTACTCACATAAAAATTATCTGCGAGAGGAGGATGGTCAGGTCGAAAAGGCAGCTTCGTCACATATCTCTCGCCATTAAAGCAGATATTCTCTTCAAACTGATGTATTACACAGTCTTCAGATCCCTGAATACTTTCTATGTTCCAAAACTTTTCTAAATCTTCCCTCAAGTCATCGATTACATGGGTACTACAACGCTCAACGTCGCATCTCATCACATGGGCTACATTGGCCGAAGTTGAAGAGTCCGAAAAAATCCTTCCACTAAGAACCCAACCAAAATGAGTTTCGTTCGCCGTGGGCCCTCCACGCGTTCTGAAAACTTTACCAGTAAAAAAGTTATGGTAGTAGTCTACTCCTACTAAAATGTCAACATCTAAATCACAACAAGAATTGTTAGAATCTGCAAGTTTCAAAGACCGCAATGAAGGATAGCTGTCAAGGGCGGAAGAGATATTCTGATTAGTCAAAGGATCACACAGATGTGGAAAACAAATTACTTCAAGACAAAAAGATTTTTCAAAATCAACTTGTACAAAAACCTGAACAACATCAAGAGTTTGGGCAACTTTCTCCGATTTTCCAAATGGTTTAACGATGATCCTCTCCTGACGAATGGCCTTAAGGCCAAGTTTCTGACGTAATTTCTCAGAAATATAAGACCTTTGAGAACCACTATCAAGAAGCAGTCGAGCATTGAAAAGAGATCCACTCGGATAAGAGAAAACCTTAGAAGAAACAGTCTGCAATAGAATTCCATTTTTTGTACCAGCATGGTTACATGAAGAAGATGTAATTTTTTCAGTTTCACTTTTCACACCTTTTTCAGTGCCTGAAGGTTTTGGACAAATAGAGATGTGATGCTTATTGCCACACTTATGACAAACAAAAGAAGATCTACACTTGCTCGCAATGTGACCTCCACCCAAACAAACAAAACATTTTTTAAACCTCTCAAGAATAGCCTTACGAGCGTTGACGTCAGTGATACGATCACACCGGGAAGACGAATGATTTCTTTGACAATAAACACACTTAGATCTCGCTGACTCACCTCCCACATGCAAACTACCAGCTGATGTCACTGTTTGTTCCCTCTGTTCTCTCGCTTCTCCTCCACGACTGTTCGAAAAAGACAAACAATTTTCCTTAGCCTTCAACTCCGAATCCAAAATCTCCATAAATCTCTCCAAATTCCAAGTATCGCCACCGAAACCTCTTGAAATAGTGACGAGCATCTCCTCGGGAAGCTTATCCTTCAAAAGGGAGATCAACAAACATCCGTATGTCTTCGTTTCTACATCCAATGAAGCAAGATTTCTCAAACAAGTCTCAACATCATTATACAACTTCCTCAAACCTTCAACATTTTCAATACTTTTTACTCTTTTAATCTTAATGAGTTTGTCCATGTGTGCCGAAATTAACACCTGAGGGTTGCCAAACCTACTACTCAATAATTTGATTGCTTGATGATAATTCTCAGATGACAAGGTCAGCCCTTTGACACATGACAAAGCCTTACCAGAAAGAAAACGTAATAGATAATTAAACTTATCTACATCAGGGACGCGATCATTACAATTCACAGAAAGATTAAACCTATCCCAAAAACCTTGCCACTCCAAAGGTTCACCTGAATTAGTAGAAATCTCTAACTTAGGGAGTTTGCACTTAACTAAATTTCTCATCGAATTTCCATTCGAAGAACCTATTTCACTCGATATCTCGTGTACACTCTTATTCAACCTCAAGTCACTCAACCTTACTGTAATCGTCGCCAACAAATCGTGCAAGGGCTCCACAAACTCGAGACTTTCCTCTACATCCTTCTCTACACATTCTTCGTCTATCTCATTTTGAATATCTTCATCGAGCGCTTTCAATTCGTCACTCTTTCTTCGCAAACTGCTTTCGAAACTTAGCAACTTCGCTTCAGTTACGCTTTCGCCGTCTAAATAATCGCTCGCTTTGGATAAAACTTTATTAAATTGCGTGCGCAAACCTTTTCGCTTGTTGATTTGCCTATTGGTTGCTGCCATAACTTTAAAACCAGAAGACAACGGAAACAAAAAAAAAAAAACCAACAAAACAACAAACTTCTCACTTAAAAAGTTAGCAAAAAGAAAAAAAAAGAAAAAAAAAAAAGAGAAACTACACCGAAAAATTTAAGCCAATTTAGAGAACAAAGGAAATCAACTCAAATATGTTAAAAAAAACTTCACTAACAAAGAACCAACTTCTCTAAAGAAAAATGTGCTTCTTATAGAAAAAACATGAAATAGAGAGTAAAAAAAATCAATCTCTCGCAAAATCGAAAAGAAAAACCAATCAATCCGAAAGGATTCAACGCCAACTCACAAACAGACAAATTTTAGAAAAATACTTTCGTACCCATACACCATTAAGATTTTCAGATGTCCTCGTCTTTTCTAGAATGTCGGTAACATCAAATGTGTCAAACAGCAACTCAGGAAAAAATCTGCTAAACAGCAACTCAGGAAAATTCTGCTAAACAGCAACTCAGGAAAATTCTGCTAAACAGCAACTCAGGAAAAAATCTGCTAAACAGCAACTCAGGAAAATTCTGCTAACAGTAATAAAAACTTTGTATCTTCGAGTCCCTCATCGGGCGCCATTTTAACTTTCTTGAACGGGAAAAAGGGACAGGAGGAAAATAACGTGGACACGAAGATTTACACGAACGTTACATAACATGTTATCTTGTCCCAGTCCAAGAAAGAAGAGGGCGAACAGACACGTGCTCGCCGATATATACATAAAAGAGTCTGAGAACTAGATAAATTAAAAATGGTAGACACAATAACAAAATATAGTAAAATAGTAAAACAAAAGAAATTTATGTTTCTTTTACACGGTTATGCCAACCTTCAAGGTGGTTATTTGTTCTAGGCAGATTGTCTCCCACTCGCGCATGAACATTCCACATCTCATGGGGATACCTTGGTTGAAGCCTTCTGCCACGCCTTTGTTCCTCAATATAATTTGTTTCGAAATAGCCCAAAACGACTTGTTCTTCATTGCCACAATGGTTAGACAATTCCGTAAATGCTTGAATCACGTATTGAACGGGAACAAAGCTAATGGCTGATATCATCTTTGTGTTTGTTCGGAAATTGTCGTCATTTAGGTACTGCTCCACCAAACCAGCATCTTGTACACGTTTGTAAATGTTTTTTGATAGATGGAATAAGCAACCTTTCAAAGGTACGTTTGGGTATGTTCTTCTAAGTGCTGTAATAGACCCGGTTTCAAAATCTGTCATGAAACTTTCTGGTAGTACATTGTTTGTAAGTCTTTGAATCTGTGTCAACATTTCTTCATAAGTGTTTGCCTCTTTATTCCTTAAAAGACTGTACGCGCAAAGTACATTATGTCCTCTTTGAAGTCCATGAATTGTATATAGTTGTAAAAATTGTGGTGGAACAGTTTGAAAAGTACCGTCCATGAACCAATGTGGACGGTTTTGTAGAAAATCTAAACTTGCAGCGGTACCAAAAATCAAAATACGATTATTATTGGCATTGTCGTATTGAAGAAAGAGTTCTCCTCTAGTAGTTTCATCATAGGGCCTTGGAATTAAAAACCTTAAAAAAACAAAACAATAATAATAGTAAGTTATGGTTATAATAAGAAAACCTTTTTGTTGTTGACCAGCCAGAAAAATATCCCGATAACGTGATCAACCTGTTTAAGTTAATTTATGCATTTGGCTCTGAATGAAAAATAGTACACCACAAAATTAAATAGTAAATAGGGTTAAAATCTTCGACAAGAAAATCAAGTTTTATCTGTACATCACATGGCCTTAAATGTAATTGCTAGACGGGATAAAGAAAAGCAATAACTTACATGTGATCATTGCGATCAGGAATTGGTGGTATGTTTCGTTCATCACGACGATGTCTCCTGATGTCACGCCTCATTGTTTCTAATGATGGTAGTTGTGCCATTACACCGTCAGGAGAAGCACCGATATTCCCAGCGATTATATTGTTTGTTCCGACACCAGGAACAAGCCTTGCTTCTCTTCTCATGGTGGACCTGATTGAACCAGCACGGACTCTTTCGGGGTTCGCCGCATGTATGTGTTGACCGGTCATATTTAGAAAGTTTTCCCCTGCATCTAATGTGATTTTTGCTCTACACCCGTTGCCTGATCTTCTTTGTTCGCATTCCCAATACGTGTTACCATTTGCTAAAGTTTTATTTTTGTTATACACATATCCATTTCGACAAAGTTTTCTTTTTCCTCTTTCTGATGTAATAAACTCCATTCTCGCTGATGATCGTTGATGATATTTCTTTACTTCTTTTCGTTGTTGATGTTTCTTTAACCTTGTGTATTTGAAATGATTCGTGCAAAGAAATGTTGAAAAACAAATGTTGCAAAGAAATTTTGAAAAACAACTTTTCATGATTTGCAGCTGCCTACCTGTCACCTTTTCAATAGTTTGTTTTGAATATCAGCGGAAGTGTGACCGAAAGAAACTTCTAAGTTAGCGCAATTTTCGACTTAATTATAACCAATTATATAGAGATCACATGTGTGAATTAGCAACAATTAGCGATTTATCAAACGGAATACGTATATGTAGGTTTGTTATACACGCAAACGTAATCGCAAGTACATCCTATATTATTTAACATCCTATATCCCAGCCGGTACATGACGTAAAAACGACGTCGCTACAACGTCATATCAACGTCATGACGTTGGCTCGACGTTGTTGTGACGTCAAAATAACGTCGTGTGCTGGCAGGGATTAGTTAACATATCCAAATTTCTGTCAATATCGGGTAATTATTCCTTTTAACTGTCTCTAATTGTCCGGTTAGGTTAGTTTTAACCACATTCATTCACCTCGATGTTGGATATACGAATAATTTGTATAAACTTTGCATATATTGTTTTCATAACAACAGAAGCGTGACTAAATAATAACCTATAGTAGTTAAATATTGTATTAGTTTATTGAGAAAAAATACAGTGGAATCTGTCTAAAGCGGACACCATTGGTGCGAAAGAAAGTGTCCGCTTTAGATAGATGTCCGCTTTATAGAGAGTTTTCCTAAAACTGATTTTTATGGTCCAAATTTACCAAAAGCTGTATTTTTATCTCGTGTATGGTTCACTTCGTTCTCAGGCTATAAAACAACAACAACAACGGAACAAAAACAGGCACTTTAAATGCAGCTAAGAGAACAAATATCTAACATGAAAAGTCTTTTACAATAATCCTACTGAGATGTAAAGAAGTCCGTGATGTTTTTTTGTTTTCTGTCCTCAATCTTCTTAGTGATGGTCGAGAGCATAGCCTGGCTTTCACTGTCGATGAGAGAGCACCTTTGCATCTTGTCGAGCAATGAAATCAGTTCAGAACAACTGATGTTTTCCTTTTCAAAATTAGCATCACAGCCTTCGTTCTCATCTTCTTCCTCATCAGAAATTTCAATGCTAGGATCAGAACCCAGGACCGCATTTATAGCATCCTGTCTCAAGCGCTCTCGCCAATCAATATCTTGGTCGTTGATCATTGGCTCAAACGCTTGAACGTTAGCATCAAAATTAGCATACTCCAAAGCTGAAATATCTGGCGTATGGTATAACAAGGGGCTGGGTATGGTCTGGAAATACCAGTCTTATACGAACTCATTGGGCCTGTGAAAGCCGTTGATTGGAGCGAGAAAAACATTAAAAAAATATTTGAAATTGTAAACAAAAAAGTTGAAAAATGTACAAATTGATGAAAGATATATTGTGTTACTTTGTGTCCGCTTTATGCCGAGATTTTTTAGGGGAAAAAAAGTGTCCGCTTTAGTACTGTCCGCTTTATAACTGTCCGCTTTATAGAGATTTTTTTATTAGAATTTGACTGTAAATCATTCCGTTCCACGAGATTGCGTCCGCTTTAAACAGATGTCCGCTTTATACCGTGTCCGCTTTAGACAGATTCCACTGTATTAATATTTTATGTCAATTTTTTAGCAAATGGTTCAACAAAGTCAGAAAATGTATGTAGTTTCTTGCTTGTCTCCTTTGAGAGTTTTAACTTTTTTGATACACGTTGTTGTAAAAGCAAAGGCACACAGCGTGATAAGCATTTATCAAAAGATTGCATATATCATTCATTCATGTGTTTCAAGAAATAGATAAACAATTAAAGAAAACATTTTCTTTTTGTTGATCAACAAAGCTTATAATATTTGACGTAGTGTTGCTAATCAAACGGAATCCTTTGGTAGAGATGAAATATTTTGTTTATTTGATAAAATAATTTAATAAGTAGAGGTGCTTGTGAATAAAAAAACTTGTACTTAAAATCTACTTATCAAAGAAGCGTATTGAATACAGAATTCACTAGAAGAACTAGAAGAAAATAAATGAGCTTCTAGCAAGTTTGTGTATATGTATAATACAGTGAATGGTGCGATAAGGAGCCACCTTTTTCTCGTATAGTTTGTTTAGTCTCACTATATTCTTAATATTTTGATCACGTGTTCATAACATTTCTCATTTATTGAAAATCCTAAAAATATGGTTGAATTTTTAGTTTTTTCAATATATTACGTTATGTTCGCAACCATTTTCTATCACATAATTCACCTGTATATGTGTGAATGGCTTGCTTCATGCTCTTCTTCACGTCTCGCTTCAGATCTAATGGGCATGATAGCTTCAAAAGTGTGAACCAGGCTTTAAGTGCGGTCATGAAAAGCTTTTGCAAGAAAGCTATAGTAAAAGCTTGCGACCTTTCCGACAGTTCGAAGAATAGTCGGAAAGGAAGTTTCTTTTCGGTTCCGGCAACGAAAATGGGATAACATCGCACATGCGCATAATTGCAGCGATGGAGGGATATAAAAGAGAAAGCACACGCTTTATTTATTCTCTGCGATACAGAAACGTACACGTGAGGTAAACTGCAGAAACGTACACGTGATGTCTAACATTTCTCCTGAAATACAAGCAGTCATCAATGCCACTGTCCAACAGGCAGAGCTTCGTCTCGTCGGACAAGCCAAACGTGTGGCTGAGGAAGTCTGTCACAACAGCATCGAGAACCTAAAGAAGAAGAAAAAATTGGACGATTATGAATTCAAGAAAGACGGAAACAAGAAAATGTTCCAGCACAACACCGAAGTTTTAGATCTAATCGATGATGCATTGGAAGACCTTGGGAAAAGCGATATCGAAGAAGCCAAAGAAAAGTTGGAAAAGGGTAAGAAAGTATTACTTAAACGCATTAAAGTGATAAAGCTTGCTGATAGGGAAGATTGGTTAACTGCCAGAGAATACTTAAGGGACGAACTGGCAGACGATTCAGGCGACGAAAAGCAGTTAGCGAAAGCAATTAAGTCCGCGAATTCTAAAAAAGAAAAAAGGAAACCCGAGAAACGTCGATACCCTGCCAAAAGTTTCAATACTTACCACACAAAGTATAAGCCTTCTTCGTCAGAGTTGTGCTGGGGTTGTGGTAAAAATGGGCATTTTTTATCGTCTTGTTATAAAATGAAAAACCTTAGACATTCGAGGGACAATTATACAAAATAATGTAACATTGATACTGGTTTATACTTACTTGTTTGCTTATTATCCCCCCCATGTTTTCAAAATCACATTTCACTCCAGGTCCACACGAACGCTTTTGGATTAGGGAACAACAAGAAACAATGGTAGCAGGTAGATTGGAACAAAATTTCCAATTTTGGGAGAGATCTCTTAACGCTTCAGATCTTGTCTTCAACATTGTCAAACACGGTTATCGTCTACCATTTTTATCGCGACCTCCATCTTTCTATGCCAAAAACAACGCCTCCAGCTTAAGGAACAGAACTTTCGTCGAAGAAAGTATTGCCGAGCTTTTAACGAATGATTGCATCGAGGAAGTGAGCAAAATGCCTATTTGCGTCAACCCATTATCTGTTGTTGAAAAGAACAACAAACTGCGTTTAGTACTTGATCTGCGACACGTCAACCAAAACATCCAAATCACTAAATTTAAATACGAAAATCTTAAAACAATAGCTGATAGTTTTGAACAGGATTTTTACTTCGGTACTTTCGACCTGAAGGCAGGCTATCATCATATAAAAATTCACGAGTCTTCTCGCGATTATCTGGGATTTGCTTGGGTATTTTTGGACGGCACGATAAAATTTTATAGATTCAAGGTTTTACCTTTTGGCCTAGCATCTGCTTGCTACGTGTTCACGAAATGCACCAGGCCTTTCATAAAAAGATGGAGAAGCTTGGGAATCAGGTGCGCCATTTACATAGATGACGGGATCGCCGGGGCCAAAACCTTTAAAGTAGCTAATTTTATATGTAACGAAATAATCAAGAAGGATTTAACATCGGCTGGATTCGTAATCAACATTGAAAAGTCAAAACTGACCCCATCCCAACGAGGAAAATGGCTAGGATTCGAGATCGACACGACAACAATGAAGTTTTACGTACCTGAAAACAAGATCACTGCCTTGACCTATATGATTAGATCCGTCCTCTCATCTCAAGCGACATCCGCCAAATTTCTATCGAGAATAACCGGTCACATCATATCTATGGGATTAGGAATCGGTTCTTTAACCAGATTATTCACAAGGAGCATGTACAAATTTATCGAAAGCCGATCATCCTGGTTTGACATACGGGATATAGGTGATAACGTCGCTCAAGAACTAACATTTTGGGAAAAGAATTTAAAATTTTGCAACGGGTTTGCTTTTCGCAAAAAGCCGGATACAACAAAGGTCGTGTATTCCGACGCCAGTGACACTGGTTATGGAGGGTTTCTCGTAGAAAGATTAGGAAACATCATTGCCAGAGGAGATTTCAAAACGTCAGAAATTAATCAAAGTTCAACCTACCGCGAATTACTCTCTGTAAAACAGTTGCTCATTTCTTTCGGCTCAATTCTTTCTAACGAGAAAATTCTTTGGCACTCAGATAATCAAAACGTGGCACGAATTATTTTAAACGGCAGCACAAAAGCTGCTTTACATAACATCTCCCTGGACATTTACGGTCTATGCATAAAACACAACGTTGAAATCGAACCTCAATGGCTCCCAAGAGAAGAAAACATTGTAGCCGATAGTTTATCTAAATTTCAAGACACTGACAACTGGGGAATAGATCTATCTTCATTCAACAAAATTCAAGAACACTTTGGAAAATTCACGGTTGACAGATTCGCGGATGATCTAAACACCAAGTTAGAGGTTTTTAATTCACGTTTTTTGTGCCCCAACACCAGAGCCGTTAATGCATTCACATGTAACTGGGAAGGAGATTTCAACTGGCTGTGCCCTCCGACAAGTCAAATAATCCGAACCGTAAAACATCTACAACTCTGCAAAGCTACAGGCGTTTTGCTTATTCCCGAATGGAAATCATCGCATTTCTGGCCTGTTATCACCAAGAACGGAAAAGACTTTCAGGACTTTGTCAAAGATTGCATGTACTTACGCCCTTATTTCATCAACTACTCCATGTCACATTCCGTGTTTCAAGGCTTTCCTAAATTTCGCACTATAGCTTTATTAATAGACTTCTCGTTTACATAAAACTCCTTGCAGGTTGATGCATGCTCACATGAAGCATAAAGGCACGTTCACAAGATACAATTTTCGCTCGTTAAAAACGAAAAGGGCACGTCCACATGAGACGATTTTCACGAAAAGCGAAAAGGGCACGTCCACATGAGACGATTTTTGATCATAAAACGCAAAAAAGGCACGGCCACATGAGACGAACCTCGCATATTAGAAAAGAAGCGTCACACCCACATGAGGCAACGCAGCAAATAGGCGAACACTCCTTCTAGATCCATCACAACAAACAGATAAAGGAATAGGAAAGAATAAACAAATGTATTTATATATAAATATGAGTCTAAATAGATATACAAAGCACACTACAAATATCATACTCCTTTACTCCCCACTCCTGTTACCACCACGTTACCAATTTACTGTTAAATTTTATTTATTTCAGACGAATATCAGAGTGGTATTTGGAAAACTTTAAATAACATTCAAAATCAAGAGCTGAAAGCTAAGGCAGATAACTTGCCGGTTTTACTTGAATCAGCATACGCGCCATCCACCCTAGCTAAATATAAAACGTCTTGGTATGCGTGGAAAGCATGGGCTTCAAAATTTGGTAGGAGGTAGCAGCTTGTCCAGCAGATCCTTTTTTTTTTATCGCAACATATTTCAATGATCTCATAGCAGAGGGAGGAAAAACAGGCACAGTTACAGCCGCTTTTATGGGAATACGCTGGGGTCACATTCACTCAGGCTTCATTTCGCCTACAGAACATCCATTCGTCAAATTAGCATTCGAAGGGGCAAAGAGACTCGCGGCTCAATACTCTACAAAAAATCAAAAAGAACCTTTGACAGCCAATATACTTAAAGAAATTATCGACAAGCTTGACAAAGGAAATTTATTACATTTGAGATTTCTCGTATTATCACTTCTTGGGTTTGCTGGCTTCATGAGAATCAGCGAGCTCCTGTCCGTTCAAGTAAAACATTTGTCTTTTCATCTTGAACACGTCGAGATTTTACTTCCAAAATCCAAAACTGACCAACTAAGAGAAGGCCACGTGATCATGATATCCAAAACAGGCACGGCATACTGCCCCGTTTTTTGGTTGAACAAATATATAGACAAAGCCGAACTAAGAAATAACCCAGATAATTTTCTCATCTGCCGACTGGTCAAGACCCATGCAGGTCATAGAGCCTTAGGTTCCAAGCCCATTTCTTACACGACGGCGAGAGATTCTTTTCTTAGATTCGCTCAACCTATATTGGGAAACAACTTACACTATTACGGTTTACATTCTTTGAGATCCGGAGGAGCTTCTACTGCCGCAAATCCGGGCATTTCAGACAGACAAATTCGAAAGCATGGCAGATGGTTGACAAGTAGCTCCAGGGACAGATATATCAAAGATGGGAAATGTCAAAGATTAACAATTACAAAGAATATAAATATTTAATTTAACAGATATTAATTTACCAAAAATTTGCCTCTCTCTTTTTTACAACCTGCGTTCCTGTCTCGAGCAAATACAAATATCCTCCATTAATATATGTTTTGTTTTCACTTATCAGGGAGGGTGGCTTTTATAGGAAAAGACAAGAAGCGACCTTTCCGACAGTTCGAAGAATAGTCGGAAAGGAAGTTTCTTTTCGGTTCCGGCAACGAAAATGGGAGAACATCGCACATGCGCATAATTGCAGCGATGGAGGGATATAAAAGAGAAAGCACACGCTTTATTTATTCTCTGCGATACAGAAACGTACACGTGAGGTAAACTCAACCCACTAATCAACTTTATTTGTTTCCTTTCATGTCACCACAAACGATGAGAGAATCAATACCGGAACATTTACTACAGTGAAAATCGAAGCACCTGTTTTTCGAATAATCAACCGAACAAGTTCCAAAAAGAAAACTTGAAGTCGGAGTACAAGACATACCAACACAAACATTCAAAATACATAAACGATAATGGCGATAAAGACCAAAGAAGATGAACTTTAAAAATACGACGAAACGAATACTCTTAATGACGACACACAAAATAAAGTCGCTGTAGAGCTTCGGCGGTTCTTATACTTCGAGAACATACGGTACTGCACTGGTTCGAAGGGTATGTTTCTCCCCAAGTGGGAGTTTTGCGCATCCGGCATACCGTTTTGCCGAGTACTATAATGAAATCAAGCACAGCGCAGAGAGTAGACGTCGTCACACGGGCATTTTCACTAAAAACAATTTATACGAGATGGGGAAAACACGAGCACTTCACAATGTACGTCCTGTCTCGAGCAAATACAAATATCCTCCATTAATATATGTTTTGTTTTCACTTATCAGGGAGGGTGGCTTTTATAGGAAAAGACAAGAAATAATAAAATATAAAAGAAACATCTAAGGAACTGATCACATGAGGCGGGCTAGCCTGGTTAACCGGGCTGGTTAATGTCACGTGATGGAAGTCTAAAACTTTTAAGTTTAAAACAGTTAAACGGGCTGGCTCGGTTGAGCAATCACATGAGAAATTTTCAACCGCTTTGCCGAGATCTTGGTTAGACAAGGCGAGATCTCGGCAAAGCGGGCTGGCTCGTTTCTCTTGTGATCAGACATCTTAATTTATTAGAGTTTTTTAATGATAGCGAGATCTCGGTTTTTGACCGGGCTGAAATTGATCACCCCCTAAATTTAGTCAGTATGAATAAAATGTATAAAAGAAAGAACAAATTAAGTAAAATGAAAATGAAAATGAAAAGAGATTAATGACATGGAAAGTTCAAGTTTTGCATAATGGTGAATAAAAATATTTCCCATGAGCTTTTTCAAAATGGGGAATTAAAGAAAGAATGCAAATTAATAAAATGGTAAACAAAATGATCTTCGAACTTTTGTTTTTATGTACGTATAAACAAAATAAATAACAAAAAACAAACAATGAGGATTTTAATACTAAGCGTTCTGTTAGGGTTACTAACTAAATATTGACGAAACATGGTGTAAATATAGTATTATTTATTTATTTATTTATTTATTTATTTATGGATATTTCACAGGATGAACGGTTTTATTTTTTTCGTTCCAACATATTGTGAATTGAAACAAAAATTTGAGCAACGTTTTTTGGGTTTAAATATATGAAATGTATTAACAATTAAACATATTTCATTTTTCTTTCAAGAAAATAAAAGAGGAGATTGCTGAATTTTATTTCCACCGACGCAACAAAGTCGACGTCGTAGCGCAAGAGACCATGTTTCTTATGTTTGCAGCAATTGTGTTGGGTATTCAGTCCGTGTCAGCAACTGAGGTGTGTGTTGAGGGGTATGTAATGGATTTATACTGTATAGACCGTGGAACTCTGCTTGACAATCCTTCAGTTAAGACATTAGAAGAGCCAGAAAAACATAGTGTTCATTGTCTGGTAGATGTTCCAAGATGTGTTGAAAGTGATTTTAATATTCTGTTACCAAATGATAAACCTGGCCCCAAGTACGCCCGCGCACTGGTACTTGACAATGCTGGGAAAGATATGGCTGTTAAGCTTGCAAGACGTTCTGGAAAGCCAGGTGGATGCAGCACATGCAAAGGAGAAGGTACATTAACACATGGTTTCAGAGCAACATTTATTGGGAAAGTAGTCAAAGACAGAGTCCCAGCTTTATTCGTTACAACAAATGTTACTATGTCCCCGAAACTCTTTGATAGTAATGCTAAATCTGATGGTTGTCCTGCGGGAATGGCAAAATTAAATCTTACATTAACAACAAAAAGTGGTGGCGATAAAGCCCCCAGTCTTGCACATGGAAGTTTGATGATTATCGGCTGGGGTTTCCTGCTCCCTACTGGTGTTGCATCTGCGCATTTCTTAAAACATCGTCCCAATGCGCTTTGGTTTAAAGCTCATCGTATCATGCAAATATTTGGTTTAGTTGTAGCAATTTGTGGTTGGGCAGTTGCGCTGGCAAATTTTGATGTTTTCACAATCGTTGATCGATCATATACCCATGGAGCGCTTGGGATGACCGTTATGGCCCTTGGTATTTTTCAACCTATAAATGCATTTATTCGACCTCATCCTCCTGAAAAAGGTGCATCGCGTCCATTAAAACGTCTTGTTTGGGAGATTGTGCATAAATGTTCAGGTTATATTGCTATCGTTATGGCTGCTGTGACAATTTGCTACGGTACGATTGTGATATTTGATCATAATGGTGCTTTTAGAGCCGCATGGGGAGCTACTATAGGCTGGGTTATTTTATTCAGTTTAGCATGTGCATGGGATGGCTATCGTTTTAAACAAGCTAATCTCACTGCTCCTTCCAAAAGCGACGCAACAAAGTCTCAGAATGACTTGTAATTTACTACACAACTTGAAATAAGCATAATCACTGAGCGTGGACAATAAATTCACCACATTGGTGATATCAACTTCACTCTTGTAAATTGACATAATTGTATTTTCATAATTTATGTGTATAGTACATATTATGATTTTCAAAAAGTAACCACAGATTTCTATCATGAATTCTGAAAACTAACATTATAACCTTGTATAAAAGGAAAAATAAACCGAAAAAACATTCATCAAATTGTTTTTCTTTTATTCTTTTGTTGTTGTTGTGTTGTTTGGGAGAAATCAGTAGAAATTCACAATTGTTCCAAACATTTTGTCAAAGATTGCAGGTCAAAATACTGTGTTAAAACAGAAACTCAGGAAAGATGAATTAAAATAGTGACATATGCAGAAATGTTGTTCGTACTTGATAAACTGGATATTACCTTATTTTCATTTCACGAAGAGAGCATCTGCTTAACAATATCAGAATGTTTCTGAAAAAATTTACAGTTTTCGAACCAGTAAATATTTGGCTTTCTGCGTTAGAATGAAAAACATTACAACCGGCCGTGTTTTATTCTTGTTCTTTTTTTTCCTTCGTATCAAAACCTAGCGTGATTACTAAAGCGTCCGCATTTCAGTGAAAAAAATGGCGGACAAGTAAGTGCAGTGAGGCAAAAATGTTTTTCAATTTTCATGAAATTTGGATACAGAACAATTCAATGATGCAAGTTTCAAATTTGTCAATTATTTTTTATATTTTGGCTAAAAATGGGGCAATTATGGCCAAATTTTATTAAAGGATTGTGCAACATACCTACAAAACAAGCGAATAACATTAACAGGAAGCTTTCCCTGCCCTTATTATTGCAATTTCGTTACAATAAGCTCATTTTCCGAAAGCATTATCTAGTTGTGTTTACAACAGTCGATGAACATTCAACTATTGAAGAAGATTTAATATCGTAAATATTTCTCTTGATGTTGTGCCTTATTCTTAGCAAGTAATGACATGAATGGAGGCGGCCATTTAATGTTTTTGTCATGAGCCAAAATGTTTTGACGCATGAGATCAAAGAATTTCGTGCGACGTATGAGATCATACGCATTGGTGTATGAGGAGATCGAAGAACAAAAGTAGACACTCTTAGTCTTAGTAGGAACAATTTCCGCATCAGTCCAGGAGTTCAATTGAACAAAAA
The DNA here is from genome assembly GCA_039566895.2 of Turritopsis rubra. Taxonomy (NCBI): domain Eukaryota; kingdom Metazoa; phylum Cnidaria; class Hydrozoa; order Anthoathecata; family Oceaniidae; genus Turritopsis; species Turritopsis rubra. The sequence goes on along the minus strand of CM077617.1, from coordinate 6,161,056 downwards.
ATAACCAGCCCAGGTCTCTCTAGAGTGGAAGCTGTGCTAATGCATATCCAGAAAGCTGCATAAATCATGTAATACCAAGCACTATAATTCATTATAAAACTTCTTAGTAAATCAAAAGAATTACCTTTCAAAGCTTTTTCTTTCAAGTTTCAGTATATCAAACAACACTGAATTCTTTCACAAGTGGAGATTCTTCAACTTCATTCTTCATCATAAAACATTTTTTAACATATCAAGCAGTTAGTAATTAAATGGAAAGAAGTTTACAAGTTTCCAGGGCAACGATTCAGGGCAGAGATTCTTCAATATTTAACGATTTGTAAGAATAGTTTGATATCAAAAGCAGTTTTTTGGGTTTCTTATACCTAACCTGTAAACATTCATTGAAAAAAACCCGTATGATGGGATTTTTTGCTTGAAACTTTAAGTACCTTCATAACAATCAAAATTCTTTGAAAATCATTCAAAATTACTGTATGTTCATTTGCACTGAAAAAAGAAATGCCCAATTGGTTTATTTATTATGAGTATCTCACACCCCACCAGACACTAACGAAGAATTTGAACATCAATATCTCTGTAATGGTTCGTTGTCAACATGCCATGAATCGCCTACATTTTTTCTATCAGTGTTTCGAGCTCTATAACTTACTGATAATTTCCATGTGTCAATTCTGTGATTTTATTTTCCATCGTTGTAAGAGAGGAAGCATAGGTGTGTGGGTGGGGCAGTAACTCATGAGGTAAATGAACATGTAAAAAGTTTTTACATGCTATACTACTAGTAATATCTATCAAATCAAACATGCTTTGAATATTTATAAATATATCACCTTATTAAAGATAAGCCAAAAAAACATCAAAATTGAAATGATACCAAGGAGAATGTACACTACCAGTAGTGCATCCACCTCGGGTGATGTGTTGCTGTGGTCCACTCTTGATAATTTTCATGGGTGTTGGAAAGTTTATCAATATTACTTTTCAGTATTGACGAACATTGCAATTGATGGGGTGAAACATCAAGATGGTAAACATTTTCATTTATATCCCTGCAGTGTATAGTCTTCTCCCATTAGTTCATTATGATTGGTTAATTGACGTCACGTGACTGGTCAATATTTTCCCATTGGCTTCATAAAAAAAGTAAACAAAGAAACAAAATGATGAGTGACTCTACATTGCAGGGACAGAGAATATAAGAAAACAAAAGGAGATTTTTTTTTTATTGTAGCAATGTTTTAGCAGTAAACCCTTTCCAAAACAAAAATAATTCTTTAAGAACATCATTATTTTTAGGCTGATATTCGCTCATTTTTTACTGCCAAAAAAGGAGGCCAAAAAAAATCTTTTTTAAATGCATGGACTATAATTTTAAACAGCTGTAGAGCAACTATTGATGGGGTACTGATTATTTCATTCAGTGAATATTTTACCATCACAAGTTATTTGGTGTAACTCTTGACAACAAAAGTGCTATTTAGGCTTGGAAAACATTTATTTTTATTTTCTTACTTTGTTTTCTGAAATTTTAACGACTGTTCAGTAGCTTGGATGTTTTGTAACATACGTTATAACATATAATTAGAGAATGTTAATTCTCATTGTAATATCCCGAATATAGGTTAATTCACTTTAGCTTACGGTGAAAACCAAGCTCGAGACAACAAATATTTAAACTGCTGGTTTTTTGATTTGTTTCTTAGACTCAGATGAAGAACCATTTCCATCAAAACTGAGGTGATCAAAGTGCAAGTTCCGAAGTGTTTCAAATGTGAAACTTGTTTAAAGGGTCTCGCTACGGATAAAATCTGTTGTTTAATTTTTGTTTCTCCTTTAATCAGACTTCATTGGGTTATTGTTCTATTAATGTGGGCAATCAAGACAAGTGTACATATTGGCAAAGAAGAATCACAGCTATATTTTATTTCTTGCTTTATGGATAAGTGGGAAAAAAAGAAATGGCAAACCTTATTTAAGAATGAATAGTACGCCATTTAGTAAACCCCAATGGTGAATGTCAAATATATAGGGTGAAATACGTTTTAAAGAGCACTTCTTCACGGATGGTAAATCAGAACCAGCCAAACCTTATTTGTTGCACCCAAGAAAAAGTGAACTACTGTTTTCTTTTTTTGATATTTTTTGATATTTTTTGATATTTTTGTGCCAGTGTTGCTTTAACTCTTTTACTTTCAAGCTTTCTTTCCATAAAAAAAAATATTTAAAATTTAATTTACAAACACATAAGTTATTTCTTCGTTTATTATCTTTTTTTTGTAAATTTTTGTGAGTTAACAATTTTTTGATTGATAGAGCCTTTTTATTTTCGATAAGGGTGCATGCCGAATTTTACACGTGTCCCATATTTGTTATGAGTTTCAATAGAAAGGAAATGTTATGAATGTGTCACCAAAATATTATGATTTCATTCGTAGCGAGACTTAAATTTCAGGCCTGAATTTTTGTATAACCATGTTTTCCTGTTTTGCGTTTTTCAGAAAGGATACAAAAAGGAATGGTGGTGACAAGAAAAACAGTAGGTCCATCATATAAAACTTCAACCTAACCTTGTTTATGGTTTTTATGAAACTTCATTTTTGATACTACGAAATTTGACCCAATAAAAATTTTGGTGGAAAAAATCGTCATTACTGTACTGAAAAAATATTTTCAGAAAGTGATATTTTTTTTTCAAGCATCTCCGTCTTCATCGAAACATCAAAAGAAAGAAAACAAAGTTGATCAAAATCAAAGCAGAACTCCGACGAAACGACCGACCTTAAAGCCAACTACACCTGCTGATTTTTTTTCTTTTGAGTCATCATCATCATCATCATCGTCATCATCTACGAAAAGAAAAAAAGTAAATGATGAGTTTGTTTTAAAATTTATGCTCGTAAGTTTAAAACCATTGTTTAGAATCATCGTTGTGCAGTTTCAAAATGCTACTATGTTTTCTTCATGGGTTTAGGCGACTCTCCTTCGCTGTTGTGGGTTGATAAATATAAACCAAAAACAATGAAAAATATTGTTGGACAACAAGGGGAGAAAAGCAATGCAAACAAACTCAAAAAATGGCTTCTCAACTGGCAGAAAAATAATTCCGCTGACCGACCGAAACCAAGTAAGTGATTTGCTTTGTTGCACCATTTACCCTTTGCCTTAAATAGACGTCTGGGGGCAGTAGCATTTATTTGAGGAACCGGAGAATGGGTGGAGGTCAGGAAACAATCTAGAATGACGTCATCGATTACCATTGTGTAAAATTTGAAATTCGAACTTGAAAATCTATCTGTTTTACAACGATGCTTTTTTATCGATGCCAATCAGAAGTTTGTGAATTTTCTTCAGATTTTTATGCTGGAAAGGAGGATGGATCAATTTTTAAAGCTGCACTGCTGTCGGGTCCTCCAGGTGTTGGAAAAACCACCCCTGCCACCATCGTCTGCCAAGATGTTGGATTTTCATTCATCAAGATGAATGCTAGTGACACACGTGGAAAGAGAGCTCTTGAAACTGTCATCAAAGAATCTCTCTCTAATGTCACAGTGAACGGAATGCTGCAAGGTACTGTGAAGGTTCTTCAAACTTTGGAAATATGTAGAATCATCGAACATTGGATATTATGCATATCATCTTAAGCAACCGAGGCAATCAGCACGCTTTAATAATGGATGAAGTTGATGGGATGACTGGAACTGAAGATCGAGGTGGTATGCAGGTTTGTTAATTTGTTTGTTTACAGGTCTGTTTACAGGTCTGAAATATTTTGAAAGTTTTAAAAAAGAAATGTTTTTATTGTAGGAGTTAATCCAACTGATTAAAAAGTCAAAAATTCCAATCATTTATATGTGTAATGACAGAAATCATCCCAAAGTTCGAAGTTTGGCCAACCATTGTTTTGATCTGAGATTTTATAAACCAAGAGTAGAACAAGTCAAGGTAAACAAAATATTGTGTGTATTATTTTTTAGTGTTAAACAAATGAAATTACTTCCATTTTTAACAGGGTTTCGCGTTAAGTATAGCAGCTCGTGAAGGGTTGAAGATTCCTCCTCAAGCAATGGAGCAAGTCGTTGTTGGAGCTAATCAAGATATTCGACAAGTGAGTTTTTAGAACGAAAATATACTTTTCCCAAAATTCTGTTCGATAGTTGAATTGCCCATGAAACAGTGTTTAAACAATCCGGGTCTGTTTATTTACTTGTTGTATTATTTGATGACTCAGCAGAATATCTGTCAACCTGCGACCATTTGAGATGTTTCGAAGTCTTGTTTATCCAACCCACAAAATATCCTTTTATGTTTAGGTAGTTCATAATTTACAGATGTGGACCTCTACCAAGAACACATTAAGTTATGATGAAGCAAAGGCTAATGCAGCTAAAGCTAGTAAAAATATCAAAATGGTGACTGATTCTATTCTGATTCTTATCTGTTTGTATGTTTGTTTTATCCATTCCGTTTATTCATTCCTTCTTTCGTTTGTTGTTGCAGGGATCATTTGATGTTGTGAAACAATTATTCACCCACAGTGAAGCATCGAAATTGAATATTCATGAAAAGTCTGACTTGTTTTTTATGGATTATTCCTTCATTCCGCTTTTTATTCAAGAAAACTACATTTCTGTCAACCCGAACGAATCGAGGTAAGATTGGTTATACATATTTTTTTAGTTTTTTTTTTTTTTTTTTTTTGTTGAATTGCAAGAGATGAAATGAGAAAACTTATATTTTCTGTTATCAGGGGGAACATGCGAACAACACTAGAGTTACTAAGTGCAACTGCAGACTCCATCGCAGATGCTAATCTTGTGGAAAGATTAATTCGTGGTGAACAAAACTGGAGTTTGTTACCGTTACAGGTTAGTCAGAAATATTTTCCCATCTGTGAGTAAGAGGCCATGAGAACAAGCAGATTGATTGATTGATTGACTGATCTACTTGTTTCAAGATGTTCTTCGTGTACACCTCGGTTGATCTCATATATACACCTTGGTTGATCATATTTTGATGATCACCTTGTTGTTGTTGTTGTTGTTGTCGTCGTCGTCGTCAGCTAAATGCTGTCCTCGTAAAAAACGGTGTAATAACGTTCTAACAATTTGTAAATTACGCCGTTGCCAAGACCATTTTCCTTTAAAATGAGGGTCTTTGTACGCTGGCCCTAATTACGCCAATAAGGGCCGGCGTAATTAAGGCCAAAAAGGTAATCTGTCAGAATTAGAACATTTGCGTAGCCGTTTTCTTCTTCATCGTTTTGAATAGTTTTGAATAGTTGTAATCGCAGAGTTCACAAAGTTTTTCGTTAATATAATTATTCTTGCATCTTCCGCCATAAAATTTAGCAACAAAAGTCGGCGAAAAAAATTTGGCCGGTAAAAAAATGTCGTCATAAAAAGTTTAATCGGTAATAAATTTTAGAACTTTGGCCACTTTTTTGCCGACTTTTTTGCCGACTTTTTTGCCGACTTTTTTGCCGACTTTTTTGCTGATAAGGCACTTCTGTTTTGTTGATGTATTACTTGATCAAGAGGTTATTTGAAACGTGATTGCGCAAGAGTTTGGTTGTTATTATTTCAGGGTTTTATGAGTACTATTGTTCCATCTATCAACATGTCTGGATACTTAGGTCAACGTATTGGATTCCCTCAATGGCTCGGTAAAAATTCTTCCAGGAATAAACATGATAGAATCCTGGAGGACTTAAAAATGCATATGTCACTCAGGTATATCTCTCAGTTATCATGGTTTTGATGCGTTTTGACAATGTTCAGCATTTTTTTTATTTACTTATTTATTTATTAACCTATTTATTTTTTACTTATTTATTTTTTACTTATTTATTTTTTACTTATTTATTTTTTACTGCTAAATTTGATTTTCAGCTCAAACTGTTTAAAATCTGATCTCAACATGGATTGCATGTTTATATTAAGAAATCGTCTAAAACAACCACTTGTTAACCCGGTAAGTTTATATTCGACACATAACTCGTAGCTCGAAACTAGAACGTGTGGTATTTGTAAATCATTTCTTTTTCAACAGAACTTAGAAGCAAATGCTGCAGCTAAACAAGTCATTTCTTTTCTTGATGTTTACAATCTTACAAGGGAAGACTGGGACTCAATTATGGAGATCGGAAAATGGGGCGATGAACCCGATTTCTCCTCAAAAATTTCAACCAAGGTAAACATAACATTTTGTAGTTTTCACAAAAGTAATAGTTGAAGAAATATTTAGGTAAGCATGAAGGACCTGCAAGCTGCAAAATCCCTGTGTGTTTGTCCTGTGTGTCTGTCCTGTGTGTCTGTCCTGTGTGTTTGTCCTGTGTTTGTCTTTTATCACGTCATTAGCAAGGAAACGTCTGTTGTTGTTTTTGGGGTTTTTTGACGGATGAGTACATAAGAACTAGAAATTGTTCGATTGTTGTTTAGCCTCAGTTCTTAAAGACCTTCTGAAAATGTTCAGCCTACCTAACATGTTTTTATTTTCAGCAAAATTTCAGCCTGGTTGTTCTGATAAAAAAAAGTGTATTAAATTTTTTCCTTAATTCAAATAACGTAATCAAGATATAGATTGCTGACGTCATCATTTCATATTCAATCAGACAGAACATTTTTGCTGAAATGTCAAAAATTTAATCGGTGCCGTGTTTGTTTGTTTTTTTACGCAGGTGAAATCTGCTGTTACTCGCTTATACAACAAAGAATCCCATAAGACGCCATATGTAATGCACAAAGCTGCCAAGAAAAGTAGAACAACAATGCCGGCATCCGAAGAAATGTCACAGATTGATGAAGATGAACTAGACGAAGAAGATGATGATATAGTGAATGATGCGATGATTAAAGTTAAGAAAGAATCGGCATCCGGCAGTTCAACTGCGAAGTCTAAAAAGTCTATAGCATCGAAAGCAACGAAAACAAAGGAAAATACGCGAAAGAAGAAAAAGTGAAAATGATGAAGTAAATAATGAAGATGGAATAATCGAGACCCAGTTGAATAGATGATAATTGAGACCAAGGTCCGATGTTTAGTTCATAAATTTCACTAGATAAATGTGTTTATGACGACGGACTTTTCAAGCTGATTCACTACTCCCCCTTAAAACTTTCCTGTTTTCAAAATTTCGAAGAAAAAAATTTATTATTTTGGTCAACTTATTTAATAAGATCCGATCTTTCTAACAACAGATATATTTTCCCCAATTTTGGAACAAAAGTTACTTACCCACCCTATACGTTTGAAGTCCCATTTACAAAACTAATAGACTTCAGGAATTGAGAGTGAGCTAATACTGAAGGGTAGATGATCTAAAACTTTTTAAAGTTACCAGAACTGGTTTTCGGGGCAGATTTATAAAAGAAAAAAGAAGAAAAATTACAAATATGGAAAATGATGAAGCAAGAATGGTTTTTATCGTTTCGGTTTTTATCGTTTCGTTTCGGTTGACTTTTTTTCTATAACATTTTGTTATAAAAGTTCTAGCTAGTAATATGCTGCAGCACGATGAAAACAAAAAAAACAAAATGATGCTTCGATAAGATACGAAATCCTTAAAGTGAAATAATCGCGAATCTTAGCCCAATCCGCATATTTGAGTACCGCCAAAAATCCATTCCACACTGATCCGCGAAAATTAATTCCAATAAATAAGTAGATAAGCAAGAGACTGCCAGTACTCTGCTGACTCAGCAGATTTAAGGTGTGGTATCCAATAATCCGCACGAAGCGCAAATTTGCAAAATCAGCAAATGTAATCATCCAACCTCGTTTCTGATATCAAAATGGCCTCTAATCATTCTACTGGGAGTTTAAGTAATAGAGATAATTACTAAGTAATAAAGTTAAAACATTATTGATACAATGAATTTCACAAAAACGAGGTTGGATGTACTGACTACGCCAAAACACGACAACAGAAATTCGGGAAAGGTGTATTGAATTTCATAATTACGTCGTTACAAACATCCATCGCCTCGTTTTCGCCCTGAACATCAACGACGCTTTTTTATTTATTTAGAGTTGGTTACACGTGGTTACAATTGTACTAATTAAAACCAACTATATAAAACAGTATAAAATCATAAAATTTACATTTACATAAGTCTGATAATAACTAAATTCAGGAGGGCATATTATTCCAGGATAAAGAAGCCCGGAAATGAAAGGAGTTCAGTCCAATACTGTTTTTTGTGTATGGAACATCCAACAAATTACCTCTGGAATGGAATGTACAGACGGAGATTTAGTCTCATCCAGAATATCTTTATATGTATAATTGCTCTGAAACAACCCTGCACGTAATGCTCTTTTATGCGTAGAGCAGATTAAATTATGTGCTTGCTTGTTGCAGAACATCCATACAAGTGGACAATAATTAAAACACGAAAGAATAAATGCATTATATAATGATACAATTTGGTCTTGGGTGAGAACCTTTCGTATCCTAAAAGAGCTGTAGTCTTCAGAGAAGCGACAAACTTTCACATGAGGATAAAATGAAAGTTTATCATCAAAGATAGTACTAAGAAGATAATTTATTGGATGGTGTAATAAAATCATTACCAACACGAAGAGTGATGTTCCTATATTCCGCTCCTAAAACTATCATTTGAAAATTTTCCGGATTGGCAACCATACCATACATTTAAACCAACTAGCGATCAACGTTAAACCAGAACGCAGATTATCTACAACAGTGTTGATACTAGTTTTGCAGCTGCAGATGGTATTGTTATCCGCAAAATTGCAAATGGAACATTCAAGAATCGAAGACAAAAGATCGTTTGGTCCAAGCACAGAACCTTGTGGAACACCCAATAATATACTGAGTCCTTCACTGACAGAGAAACCTATTCGAACCCTTTGTTTGTTTCCTGTCGGATAAATAGCTATGGAGCAGCTTTAATGTTTTGTATCCAACGCCATATGCCTACTATTTAACAATCAAAAGATTTTTAGGAAGACAATCAACTGCCTTGGATAAATCTATTAAAACAGCGCCAACCTTTCCAGACTTTGAGAGACTCATTTGCCATTTATGCAGCATATTCATAAGAGCATGCTGACAGCTGTATCCTTTGCGAAAACCACACAGATATTTAGATAGAAAAGTATAAAAAAAACGGTATGGGCTGTTTGGCTATGAGCTTCTCGAACACTTTAGAAACTACAGGCGATAAACTAAGTGGCCTGCAGTTCGCCTTATCAGTGGTGTTACCCTTCTTATGAAGAGGGATAACATCGACAAGTTTCAGCTGATGTGGAAAGTTATAACTTTCAATCACGGAGCCATTAAAACACTTAGTAAGTACAGAGGAACATTCGGTAGCAAAAAGTATAAGCATCTTAGAAGATATAGAAGCACTGACCTTCTTGCTATCGTTTGAAGCAAGAATTTCCTTCAACATTTCCTCCTCTAATTGCACTCATTTCAAAAGAATTATGCGCTTTTATCCTCGACCTTATGAGAAGCACACTTTAGTGAGACGCATACTTTTCAACAGCACTAAGTACTGGATCCCAGTGAGATGTTGGTGTACTGGGAATAGGAGAAATGTTCAGGTTGTTAGTGATCCTGTTGAAATGTTGATTAAAAATATTACAAATACTTAGATCTCACTATGCACACTTCCTTGATCCACGAGAATAATCCTTTCCCTGCCAACCTTCACAGCTATCCAAAAGTTGTTATTCTGCTGCGTATTTCCAAGACTAGCAAAGAAAGCTTTTTTCTCTCGATGATTTATGTTAACAACCAAGTTTCTCTGTTTCTTGAAGGATTTTTTATCCTCAGGGTTTTTTGTGGCATTAGCTACACGTTTTAATCGTGAGCGTTTCATGATTGCTTTCCTAAGGGTTTTCGAAACATGGGGCTGATTGTTAGCCCGGAGAAACGTTTTTTAACGGAGCGTGCTTGTCCAAAATAGATGTAAACACACTCTCAAAATCGGCGTAAATTGTGATGCTATTTTGCAGAGCATTAGAAATCTCTTTGCGAAAGTTATCATCGTTTAGATCTCTATATTTACGATAATTTCCCTTCAAAGGCGGTCATTTAACGTATTGTGAGCGCAGCATCGTATATATCAAACAGTGGAAATCGCTCAAACCAGTTCCAATTGTCCTGGTGCACATGAGAGAATGTTTCTTGGTGGAAAGAATTAAACCTTAGCTGGAACCAGAAGACGATTTCCAGCAAGTTTTCTCTTTCATGTGATAATAAAGGGACTGGTGACAGAATAAATTCTGACAAAACTGAATTGGTAGGTTATGCGTTAAAGTCACCGTTTAATATAACATTTTCGTATTCTGAATAACGATCTAATGCATCAGAAAGCTGCGATAAAAATAACTTGAGTTCTTGTTTTGGTGGCTAGTAGATGTCACAAAGTAGCCATCCTGAAATTTGTTCCTAATCGAGTTGATGTTGATATAACTAATTATAACATTTTTGGGTTTTTTTGAGCGTGTTAATCGTAATCCACTGAAGTCACATTTCACTTCATTAATTGTTTCTTGTTCACTCTCTGCGATGCTCACGGGACATCAGCACTTGTTTAAAGATTTTGAAAAGTTCTCTGTTAGCAGCTTCGTACCCTTACTATTAAGGTGGAGTTTGCTACCGTTCAGGTGAACTTTATTTATGTTGCTGTTGCCAACGACAACTGTTGTCTGTCTGAGCGCATGCGTTCCAGATATTTGTTCACAACGTTTGCTTTCTTAGACAGGTTCCAGATATAACAAAAGAATTAATATCGGTATTTTCTTTCTCGACTATGTTGATAATCAATCGACTGCGCTATCTCCCTTCCTGTTGAATTCATATTTAAAATGCAATATAATACGATTGGGTTTTTCAGCAATAGATTCTCGAACGTGCAATTGAATACTATTAGTGTTCGCTCCAGGAAAGCATTTTAAAATCACTTCTTCATTTCCAGATGACAACTTTTCTTCTATTTTTGATGCTTTGACTTGTTTGATAATACTATCACCGACAATTACTGTAACGGAAGAATTTTTGTTACAGCTGGGTGTTTTTACTTAAGATGAGATTCCACTGGAACACTAATTATTGAATCATACAGAGCTGTGATGGTACTATCCAAAAGGCCCTTATCTACACTATCGTTCTATACATCCGGATAACATGGTTCATAATTTGTCAGCTTCTCCAGACGAAATTTCAACGATTTCCTTTCAAGTTTTTTGTGTTGCGTAAATCTTTTATTAGATTGTTTTCTGATATCTTTTAACTTTCTATTAATACTGTAACTTTAATGTTACCATAGTTGCACCGATGCACTGTCTTCGCTGATCGTTGTATAAATAACATTACTACTAATTAAAATATTCTCGACGCGAGAAGAATTTTGCCGTTTAACTAAGGAGACAACAACATTCAGAAGATCCGTTAGTTCTGAAAACTGTTTTCTAAGAAATTTGTTCTTCCTGTAATTCACAAACAACTCTGTTGGCTGCAGTCTCTGGTCCTTTCAGGTCTAATAAAGATTTAAGCTCGCTACAAACAAGGTCTAAAACATCTTTTTTAAGAGTCACAAACTCGCCATCAGTTTCTGTGTGTATATCTTTAGTTTCGATCAGCTTTATGTCTCAGAGCAAGAACTATATGAGAGAAAATCTGCGACATTCACATTACCCACTAAGCTCAGCTTCAGACTTTACAAATGAAAGATTTGTTTTCCCAGTGTCACCCTTACATTTTAAATTTTCCTCGAGATAGTCCAATTTCCAGGTACGCTACGAACTCTGGGACAAATTAAGTTGACAATACTCCCAAGGTTTTCGTATTTCAACCTTGTATTGAGATTTTCAAATATCCTTGATATTCATACCGGATGATAACGTTAATGTGGTTTTACACAACGAAAACCGAAACGAGGCAGAGTATGATAACTTAACAAAACATGGAGATGACACATTCGAGAAAGATGTTAATAAAGGGACTGATAAACATTAGGGGAAAAAAATGGTTGTTTAATATCAAACAATTCTGTTCTTTTTTTTGCTAGTAATGGATATTGCAATCCGCTAAGGTAAAGATATTTCAATATATATTACACTATTTCTTCCATATTTCCAAAACAAACATGACTGACTTGCTGAAACATTTTTATTTCATGAACTCAATTATAATTTAATGTAACAAGATGCGATCATCACTAGTTTGCGGTGAAAACCTTGTTGTTTGTCTGGTTAAACGAGGTAATGGTTATATAATGCCTCGTTCTTTCAAACGGAAATGAGAGACTTTCAACATAGAAGTTTAATGATCGTATCTTTGTTAGATTAACACACTCCAAAAAGCATAATTTCAAACAGAATATAGCGACTCTGCGGGGGGTCTACAAACTAAGTTGATTAAACTGCAAAAATAATTTGGTAAATAAATCAATACGATATAACAATATATGTAACTTCCAAGTATTTACAAATGAAATTTTTCACTGAATTAAAAACATATCACCATCATCAATTCAATTTCATCGAGTTTTTTAGTAGCGACTCTGCGGGGGGTTTCGAAGACTGAGTGCGAAGTTGTTACATAAAAACGATAATGGATATAACACTATAAGATAATTGCAATAACTCTCTGTTGGGAGTCTGTGTACGAAGGTGCGAAATTTAAAAAGGATAAACATGTTTATCATCATCAATAAATAAATAAATAATACAATTATATACAATTAAAAACCTTTCTTCATTGTGGATGCTTCCTAGAAAGAAGAGAAATCTTTCATTATTCTGTTGTCATGGTAACTATACGAAGAGTTCACATTTTATCCATCAAAATATTTTTTCACATCCAATTTTTTCTTATAAAAATATTAGAATGAAATATTTTCTTACTTTTCGTGTTGAAGAATAACTTCCCGTATTCTTCTTTTCTTTTCATCATCCCACTCACACGCAACATCATATGCAGTCTTTCCTTCTTTATTTCTCACACGAGTATCGATCTGATAATTTAAAAGTTCTTTCACTGTTTCGATATGACCACGACTTGACGCCACATGAAGAGCTGTTTGTTTTTCATCATCTCGACTGTTGATGACGTCAAGTGGTGCATGAGCCAGGAGAATTTTCACGCAAATGTACAAATTAGAAATTGCACAGTAATGAATAGCGGTCCAACCAAGACCGTCCTTCTCTCCTGTCTCCGCACCACTATCGAGTAACATCTGAACCATCGAAGGTTTTTCGTATATGGAAGCCTCCATCAAAAGTGTTTTATCATCAAAATAACCATTCCTCATCTTGGTGATGGAGGGGTTGGATATGATGAGATTTCGTAACGCAGACACTTTATTATCGCTGATAAGCTGAAAAACATCTAAAATAAATGAAAAATAAATGATAAAATAAATGAAGAATAATCGAAATAAGAATACATTTTAAAAGTGAAGAAATTCTAAACAACTAATAATTATAAGAAATAGTAATAAAAACTAGAAATAAAATAATATTAAAATATTAAATAGAGATTTGCTTATTTTTGGATAATTATCTTCTAAACCAATCAAATTAACTGACGTTTTCTGATGTGCACATTAACCTGCCGGTACGTAGGTGACGCAACTGAAGTGGGAGGTTGTGTAACGCCGTGGATCGGCGGACCCACCACCTATGACGTCATAGCTCTACAACTTAATGACGTGTATCTCTTTAACTGTTCATCGCCGACATATGATTCTATATATTATTTTAATCAGTTTTTCAAGCTCTAACAGATGATGACAACATTTTCAAGCGAAATTAATCTTTACGTTTTGGTAAGAAAATTGTCTTGAACCTATCAATGAATAACATCAAAAGAAACTTAGGAAAGTTGGAATAAGCTTAATATTTCATCGTCAAACGAATTGAATTTCTACAAGAAATTGTATGCAAGTGCTACGTTCAAGTTTCTTTCAAAAATCAAAATACATTGGAAAAAATGTTTTTTTACCTGATCTTTAATTATAAGCAAAATACGAAGTTCATGACGTTCCTGCTCTTCAGACAAACATTCATACAATAACCGATTTCCATTATTAAAAAATCAACAACACACAGAGCTCCACACTCTTCAAACGTCGAGAAGTAAAAGAAAAAGAATTCTGTTTGGCGGGAATAAAAAGAATCTCTAGAAAAGCTATTGGATGATTTTATTCGAAAATATACACAGCCAGAATAAAAGTGTTCGAAAATATACATGGCTCAAACCACATGACAAAACAAAACTTTGAGAATCAAAACCATGCATTTATTTTTGAATACAAATTAAGAAGTGTTTCAGTTACACAAATTTTATGAAATATTTCTGTAGTTTAGCACGAAAATTTCTACATTTGCTAATGAATAACAAAGAATTTATAAAAAATATATATCAGCTCAGTCATTCATGATAAAATATGTATCCTTTCTTTCGCCAAGACTTGCTCACAAAAACAAATAAAAAACATATTTGAATCATAATCATACGAAAAAATAAAAAGATGGGCAAACAAAGAAACAAAAAAGTACAGCAGCTAACTATCTAAAATGAAATGATAATTATTTCTCTAGTGTAGATGGGCGAAATTACTGTTTCAAACAAGAGTTGTCGGACAACGCCTATTTTAAACACAGATTTCCACTACTTCATAGCAACCGTGAATAAACAAAATGTATAGCCTTTACGTTATTCATTGAATAATAAAAATGAATAGAATAAAGTAGACATTTTCAAAAAACTTTCAACTGCAGATTTAAGCGCATGACAATTATATCAAAAAATTGATACTTCCACTTGCAGTTTAAAGGCCGCTTCAATTTCAGTAACGTCTCCACCTGTACATCTACAAGGCTTTAAATGCCTAGTGGAAACCGAACTTAACGCTATCTCCTCGTCTGAATTACGCAGATGTGAATGAATTGCAACTGTAAAGCGGATTCCTACTACAAAGAATTGTGTGCGTGGACTCGCACGGAATGAAAGAAAGCGGACTCCATTGCGTTAACAATATCTTTCTGTAAGAAGAGGAAGATGAAAATCTAAAAATCACATAAGCACATAAAAAACTAAGAACCACTTAATTCATGTTTTTCTCCTGTTTACAATGTCTTGCAGACGTGTTTTTTTACCCTACTATAAAAAACGAAATTATATTCTTTCTGTATTAGACAAGGCCTTTGTTATATCATGAACTATAATTTTCAATATCATTTTTAAATCAAAGAGAGTATACAGTATACAGTGAGCATAGTCCTTTGACTGATGTCCAGATGCTCCTTCTTACATTTTCATTAACCTGGTTCCTTCTCGGTGCTACAGATATTTGTTTTCTTTCGGTTGTCGAAAAGTTGTTACGTTGCGATTGCGATTGGCCAAAATCGAAAAACTAATCTGAACTATTCTCAGTGTGACTTGGGCAAATGCCTTTTGCCAGACTTTGTAGGCACCCTGTTCCTTTACTGGCCAGGTTTCACTACCATATAACATAACACTGCATAGAGAAGCCTGTTAAACATACTCAAGATAAAACTTTCTATACTCATCCATGTTCCTAGCTCCAACTGTCACCAAGGTAACGAACCTTTTCTACAATAATGACGCTCTATCACAGTTCAGTCATTTAAAGGAAAAAGGAAAATCAGAATTTCCAAAAATATGTAATGTATGCTAAAGTTATCAACCAGGTTGCTTATTTAAAAAATCAATTTTCACATGTGGCAAATAACTAAGATGGGTGGTACATCCAGATAGGCAGAATGACATGTTTGGATGTTTCTTTGCATATCGGATATATCGGGATATATCGGATAGTTCTCTAAGAGTTTGATTTATTTGCTTTTTGTTTCTTTAACTAGACTGTAACTCCTTTTCACTTTGTTTCAGCCTATACTTCAACGAAACTTTTCAGTTCTGTATAATTAGTATAACAATTTCTGGTCAGTATTCTGGTTAATATTCTAGTTCCGAAAAATTATTTAATTCTTCTCAATTTTAGTTGCCAAAGCAGAAAAAGATGATAAAGATCAATGAAATAGAACAAATGTTTATTATAGTTGACAAAAGAAACTCATTTGTAAAGTGTGGACACGCTCATATTAGTTTCCAGGGTATTTTATTTTTTGACAGAAAAAAATATTTATTTAGTGTATCATTTTTAATATATATATTCATTACATTACTTGTAATTGCTAATTGTGAAATGAAACCAAAAAATGGCATGGAACAAACAGCACTTTGACTACAAATTACCCGGTTACACACTATAATTCTGTTAATCTTCAACTCAGCTCAAGGATGGGCGGTGGTTTAGCTGTCTATATCTATATTGCTCCTCAATGAATCTATCCAACAAATAGAACGCAACCATGAATTCAATGAAGCATGTTTATTTGAAATAAATATTCATTATGGTGACACATATGTTTCCTTGGAGATTTTAATTACAGAGATAACCTGGTCCACATGGACAACCCCACATAATGAAGGAATCAAGGAGTCAAACTTTATAGAAACACTCAATGAGTGTTACCTTGCCATGGCTCCAGGCTGGGTTTTTGCACTTGAAACAATGTCAAAACTCTTCTTCTGAATGAAACCTTGGATGATGGATGTTTACCAAAAGACTGGAAAATGGCATACTTGTCACCAATATTAAAAAAAAGGCTCTAAAAATTATAGCTGAAAACTACAGACCAATCAGTTTAATAGTTGTCAGTAAGTTGATAGAATCCTTTTTTTTTTTTTTTTTGACCCACACGAGAGTCTCCTAAACAATATGGATTTATTAGTGGTTAATCCACCACAACACAGCTCTTATAATTATCTTGATAAGTGTATAGAAACAATAGTTGCAGGAGGAGTAATTGATCTATTTAGACTTCGCCAAAGCATTCAATAGAGATCCTCATCACAGACTACGGTATTAATGGAAAGATGTTAACTTGGATTGAAACATTCTTAAGTGGATGCAGTCAAGTAGTCAAAGTCAACAGAGTGCCTTCAGATCCTGTGAATGTCTTAAGCAGAAGGAAGTGTTCTTATTGTATATAATATTTTTTGTCATTTACATAAATGATCTGCCGCAAACAGTAGCTTGAGATACATATCTTTCCACATAACTACAAAAGAAGACTCCCTTCATTTCCAGTCAGACATGTTCTGTTCCGAAAATGGCTACTTACTACCCACCCCAAAAATGGGATAATTTCATAACGTAATTTTTTTTTTTTTTTTTTTTGTCACTAATTTATTTTCCAAAATTCACTGTGTTTACGTAAATTTTTAAGATTTAATGATTAACATATTAAGCACATGTGATGGATTGTGAAATGTATATTCGTGATATTACTAATAAAGAGAAACTCATATTTTGTAAACATTCAAGGTTTTATAATCAAGTCGTGCTTAGTATTTGGGTGCTCAAAAGCGGTAAAATAAATAAAACACACTATTTTAAAATACTGATACTAAGAAAGAGCGTGAAATATGCTCTTGATTGCTACATAATTATTGGCAATGGAAAATGGAACACATACACAACTTTGAACCAAAAGCACATAGTGCCGCGATATGGAGCGATCACTTCGATCCAGACTGCTTGGAAAAATAAGATCTATTCCTATTTCTCTATTAAAAAACTTATTTCTTTGCAACACGTTTTTACTTACAACTTTACGATGAGCATGATTTGTTTACAACTGATCATGAAGATTTTATTGAAGGGAGATGAATAAAAAGTTAAATTTATGTTTAAGGCTTACTTCACACTAGAGGGAAATAAAACAAGTCCCTTTCCTTTCCTAACTTCTCATAGTAGTGAGGCATGAAGTGTATTGAAGATATTTTGTGTTGTAACAGAGTTGCTTGAAAAGATTTTTATTGTTAGTTTATCTTAAACGTTTTGTCCCATGAACTAACAAATCTAGACAGATTCTTACGAAAACTTGGAGAATTGTTGTTGTATTTGCTATAACAAAACTTGTGCTCATTCATTTCAGATACATTTTCGTACTTGTGATACCATGATCACTATCTAATAGAAAGAATTATAAGAGTTTTCGCTAAACGAACTACATGAACTTTCATTATCAGACACTTTTAACACTTCCGCTTAAAGATTTGCTTTAACTGTAGATCAAAACGTGATTTGCAGAAAACATCAGGTCCGTTTTCGGTATTAAAAAAACTAGCAGCAGATGAAATATATATTTTTATGATTGTAGAGAAATGCTCTTTCAAATTAGAAAAAAAAAATGTATAATAAAATTTTGACCTCACGTCCCATTTAAAGAAACACGTAAATATGTTGGAGCATGTGCAACGTCGAGCGACTAAACTTGTGGATGGCTTCTCCATCACTAGAGTTATCCAGAAAAATTGAAAAAAAACTGGATCTGCCGTCACTGGCCTATAGAAGAGCACGTGGTGACATTGAAATTTTCATGCAATATCCACGAATTTCAAACCTCAAAAATCGACAGTGGCACGATTGCCAACAAGGAGACCACCTAAAGACGACATAAGAGGACTACAAAAAAACTCTTTCTAGTTTCGAACAGTTAAGACCTGAAATGAACTTCCTAAAGAAGTTGTACATGCCAACACCATTGACACCAAGACAAAATTGGACGAAGCCTGGAAAAACATTGCACTAAAATTCAAAGAGCAATTCTTAGAGGCAAAGATTTACCTAGGAATTTGTAATTCTTGAATAATGATAATAATTACTGAAATTGGCTCTGATTATACAATACTTTGAATCAACTCTGTTTCAGTATCAAAACAAAGGAACATGAGAACATGGAGTACGACCCTTTTATTTTTGTTAGTTTCAGCATGTTTTTTTCCCGACGATAAAACCCAGACGATAGAGTTCTCACTGAAATGTTTTTGATACAACAATACTTCATTTAGCAGAAATTGCGGTTTGGCAAGATAATTTGAAAACAACGTTTCCATAAAGTTAGGCTTGTTTCATTGAATATAATCAAGAAATTTGTTGAATAAAAGGAAGGACTCGTTAAATATGTGCTAACATTTTGTCATAAATAACAAAAAGAAAAATTCTTTAAATAGTAATTACATACCGCTGGAGGTTGGGTTCTCGAATAGTATCCTGAAAAACAAGTTTATGAAAATCATTGCAATAATGTCTGATTATAATTAGAATCAACCTGTTCTCGTTTTACAACTTCATACATCATACATCTTGAAACAATGCATTGTTGTGTAAAAATGTTCACCTTTGTTGGATAGATATACAACAGAGAAAGTGGTTAAATATACAACACTTATATCCCAAATATCTTGCAGTAGTGAAAAAACGACAAATACATACCTGCTTGCAGTTTGCTGTAAAAAGGATGTGGCAGGTAAACGGTCGATGTATTTTGATATGTAAGTATTAGAGACGATTGGTTTAATTACTATTATCATATTCAGTGCACTCCATTTCTCAATGACCTTTTGGAAAGAAGATTTTCTGCTTCCAAACCATGACAGAGTGGAACAGTCAATTATTATAAATAAAATATCCGATGTTGCTCTTGCAGCATTTTCTATAATAGTGTGTCGGTGAAATTGCTCGGTACTGCATAAGGGAATCACAACTTTGCCAATTTGAAAACCACGGCAACCATTACTGTCTGTTAGAACGATTTTCTTTTTTTCATCAATTGCTTCAACTACCTCCTGCTTCTCCTCAGCACTTGGAATTTTATTTTTATTTTCCAAACAATGTGCATAAGTGACAAAATCTTTTTCAGCAACAAGTAATGCATGTCGTATCAAAAGGAATTCCTCTTCATCATGGCAAATTATGGTGTCACCAGCTTCAGCATTTTCCAAACAAAGAGCCATCTTTAAAATCTTCTTCTGTTTTTCCTGGTACTTACCAAGACAATTTTTGGGTAAACACCTCTCAATTTCTTTGGTCGAGGGAATATACATCAACTCTGGTTTTTTCCCTTGATGAGAATGACCAACTTCTGTCGATCGTTCAAAACGGTGTTTAATTAATATTCCCTCTGATGATCGTTTCACATCAAATGTACTGAATTGCTTCATACCATGCTCCAGATTTTTCAAAGGTACAGGAAGATTACTAGATGTCTTAGTCATAACACGTGTGACGCCATCTTCAGTCATATCACGTGTGACGCCATCTTCAGTCATATCACGTGTGACGCCATCTTCAGTCATATCACGTGTGACGCCATCTTCAGTCATATCTTTAGTAGCTGTGCGTGTCTCGGAAATAGCTTTTAATTTTTTATCAAGGTCTCTTTCAGATTTCGGATGGTAAAATCGAGTTTCTTCACCACTGATAACTTCTTTAGCAACCTGTAAGTAAAATAGATTTCTTTTTCATATAAAGATCATCAAATACCTGACTGTCGGAAAATTCCAATGACCCTGTCTGAATTCTCTTCCGCAATCTTGCTGCTCTCTCCATTTGCCATCCATTCTGGTAAGTTCTTTTTTTTTTAATCTTTTTTAAAATGCGTGCAACATTGGACCTATTTTTTTGCCTCAAATCAGCATAAATAAACATTTTTATTCAATTTCTACGCGCATAAGCGATTGTTTGGTTTACACATACTCTATCTGTCTATGTAACAATTTTTTGCTGTTTTGGATATCACATACTGAATTTCGGATAGTTTGTTTGTAATGCAA
Source organism: Turritopsis rubra (assembly GCA_039566895.2). NCBI lineage: Eukaryota > Metazoa > Cnidaria > Hydrozoa > Anthoathecata > Oceaniidae > Turritopsis > Turritopsis rubra. The sequence continues at coordinate 6,140,370 of CM077617.1, read as the reverse complement.
TGATAAACAGCGAACTCAAAAATATATGGCGTATTGTTGGATAAAAATATATGGCGTATTGTTGGATAATTATTTACGAAAACCGGTTTTTAAAGTATGTTAGACTATTTTTTTTTTTTTTAATGATTTTTTTTTAAATGAATATTTGGGATTTTATTTTCAGCAAAATATTTGTGGATCTGAAAAGTCTTCCATACATATTTTTTTTATTGTTCACCTTCATTGAAAATGCCTTAGCTGAAACTTTCTTTAAAAAAGAAGAAGCCTTTGAACTTCTTAAAGATGCATCTCCTGTTAATACGTAGTCTCGTAATCTTAATGTAATCATAAAAGCATTTTTAGCTCGAAGAAATATTACTTTTTTAGAAATCAAAGCAAGACAAGAACATTATGGAATATGGATATTTATGTTTATAGTGACTCACCACAGCTAAAGTGCTTGTGGCCAGACTAACAAAGGGGAAGAAAATGGAAGTTCCGTGTATCTAACCTGATGTGATGTGTGATGTTGTGCAAAAACTTAAAAACATCTGTGTCACAAGAAAATTTACCAAAAAAAAATAAAATATATATATATATATATATTAGTTTTAATCACCACAATCATCACAAATGTGTGAAATTCAATTATGAAGTGAAGAACATTTTAATTGCAATTTTAATCATCAAAATTTCATTAGGAATGCATGTCGCATATTTTTCCAGGTTAATTACGCAGTTTATACCCTGTGTTTAGACTAGTCAAGTCAAGGTAAGTGGATGGATAAATACACACAGAAAGTGTATAATGTCTGTTGAAAGAAATCTGATTTAACTGTAATTATAATCCCTGCAGAAAACAAAACCGACAGAAAATAGACTTATCAATAAATGTTGAAACACGACTTATCAAGGAAAGGAAAATGACATATTTAAATGATACGTGCACAACTTGAAAGTCATCTTTCTACAGGAATAGAAAAACATTCGGAAGTAGGTATGTTTTGTTTTTTTACCCATAGTAGGTATGTAGGTATGTTTGTTTTTTTACCCATACTGAAATCTCAAACTGGTTTGAAAAGTTCGGAAGTTTTGAGGATATATACTCTTATTTCTTGATATATCAAAAATATCAAATAATATCACTTAAGCACCAAAGTATAATTGTATTTTATTTAATATTTAATGGAACTTAAATAATACGATTAAAAAAAATGTTGTCAATTATACACAATTTCTTGCTTTTTGTATCAACACAACCTCGAACCCAGGACCGTTTGATGAAGATAACAAAACCCTGGCAAAAAACTTCAATTATGTTTTTTAAGCGATTTATGCTTTATATGTTTTAGTTAGAAAAAAATGTTTCTTTCAAACTGTGGGAGAAATCGTAATAAAAAAGGGAAGCTGGAAGTGTTTGAAGATATTAATGCCTATTTTGATAGTTTTTTATGTAAAATTGTTTACCAGTTTTCTTGTATATTTTTACTTTTTAGTTCAGCTAAAAGAAATTGAAATTCCTGATGGTTAAATCAAGCACACTCAGGATTATCTCTTGGTTAAAAATGTAATGACACATCTAAAATCTTTGGATATTCTTCTTATGATCCACTAACTAATCCTCCCAACATGCCTAAAACACAGCAGAGATTACTTGAATAAATATGGTATAAGTATTCTCACCTCGAGAAGTCCTGAAATCTTCACAGAGTTTCGCATATTTTTTCTCAATTGCAATTGGGCCATATCCAGTTGAGCCTCGTATGTCTTACAAACATGTGTTTTCTCTTCGAAGAAGATTCCTTTAATATTGAATCTTTCAAACTGAAATGGCTGCAAAATGATCGTTACAAAATTATCTTTCATAATAGAAAGTTTTTCATTGATTGAATCAACTTCTTCTTTCAACATCGTGGATGTATTAAGTTCATCGATACATAAATGACATTTTCTGCCAGTTGCTCTTTCTTGGTCTTGAACATATTGTAGAACTTGCGAAACACGGGGGATGCTTCCTAATCCCATTTTCGCACCAATTACTGATGCATTGGTAATACACAAATTCACTAATCCACTCTCAACATTCTGCAGCTTTAAGTTTTTTAAGTGTTTGTCAATGTAAAAATCAATCAAACTGAATGGATCAAAGCTTATATAAAATATGGTTGTAAGTTCTTTAGCAATTCGTGCTAAAAATTCCGATTGCAAAGTAGCGACAACAGTTTTGCCACAACCAAATGCTGCCTTGACGACTTTGTGTTTTCTAACATCAACAACCACTTGAATCTGCTCGTCATTTGCTTGTAACTGTACCAGCTGGTCATGAAGATCATCAGAAGGATAAGCCACTTCGATCGTTGTATTTCCAATAAAACCAGAAATTTGAGCAATTAGTTTATAGATCATCTGTGAACTATGGTTCTCAGGTTTATGTCCCAAAATACGAGGAAGTTCATTTTGAAGCCATTTTTTCATGTTTCCAATTTCACTAAGTAGATCCTTTGTGATGATTCTTGGAATACATCCATCACAAATTAAGGTTTGTTTTTCTTTGAAAATGGTCACTTTGAGTGCATTGGAATGGATGTTTGGAGCAGCAACAAATGTGGCGATAGTTATCTTAGGAGATGTTATTTTGTCTTGCTCAATCAGGAAATCCATTACTAAAGTGAGATCATCAGCATCTTTGGAACCCTTTTCAAATGCATTGGAGATGTCTTTTGGACAAGTGCTTTCAGTAACTCTGATATTCAACAAGGCTCCCATCTCTTTATGAAATATCAACACACGATTAGAGAAGTCTCGATCTTCTTCCAAGTTCTTTCGAGTTTTTCCAAGTTCTCGATCTTCATTCAAGTTTTTTTCCAACAGAAAGTTTTTATGTCCTTGACTGTCATAATATATAATTATAACTCCTCCAGTTGATTCGTCTTGTGAACTTGAAAGAGCATTTCTCATGCACTCTGCCACTTTTTTTGTTTCATTTTGTGTGGTATCCATGAAAATATTTGGAAAGATGATCCATTCATCAAAATATTCTTTATTGTTTTTAATTAAATTACATTTCAAATATTCTTGACATCGAACAGTCCAATCAGATGCTGATATACTTTCCCTTTTCCTGTCAGATTGGAAGCAACCAAAATGACTTTTAAAAACGATGGATGCACTTTCTTTATGACGACCTGTTATGTCCCTGGTATTTCTGTGAGCAATTACAGTGTATCCTTTTATTGATTTATCGCTTTCGATAGACTTTTCTGAAAAGAATATACAACATTTATTAATTTAATATTGTAGGGATGGTTCAGAAAGCGAAGATTTTCCTAACAACTTTAAAAGTTTTTCAAAATATTAATTAGTTGAAAAAAGTTGAAGCATAACAAGATTCTGATGACATACCAGTCAGTGAAAATTCTCTGGTGCTATATTGATGTCTGTTACCATCTTCATCTTTACATTCAATCAAACCCTTGTAACTGTTCTTCTTATCCAAGCCTTTTAATCGAAGATAAACATAACCATTAGATGTATCATCCCTTTCAACCTCGTCAACATTATAGATTAGATCCACAGGACAATCTTGGTTCTTTGAAATAGTTTTTATAACCACTCCAGTGCAAATACAAATATATTTTTTTGGAACTTCCAATATGCAATAATCATCTTTTACACAGATCACTTCTATGGCTTCTTCTTGTATTGATTGGTTTTTGAAATTTAAAACTAAAAATTTAAAGTTCATTTCAATTTCAATGAAACTCTTACCCATAATAAATAAACTTTAAAGACATACTTTTAACATTCTTCAAAGGGCTAACATGATTATCATCACTCAAAAACAACGTAATGGTTTCAGTTGATCTTTGAACACGACTTGGATGTATAAGTTGACTTTGATGATAGTGCTCGCTCCTTTCATCTTTTGTTAGAAGATTGATCGAGAGTCCGAAAGCATTGGCCAATCCAGAAACCACCAACTTGAATTGATCAACATTATGATTACCAGATTGTTTGTATTGTTCAATGCTGTCTAGAACACCACCATTAATAACGACTGCTTTTTCATACCAACTTGAATTATCATGTATTTCTTTTGACATTTCTTCTAAAACTTCCTCCTTGTCGAAAATCTTGTTCTTTTCTTTCATTGATTCAATAAATGAATAAATGATTGAAAATTTCTTAGGAACTTTGCTGGCTACATCTGCACTATATTGACTTCCTTTTTCTTTCTCAGCAGAATGATACATATGCCTGTCATTTGAAATAGAATATATGTGAAAAAGTTTAAAGACAGTGTTCAGAAAAAATAATTTCTTCTTTGTATCTTACCTGAAGATACGATATAAATTGTTGTTGGAATCCTCAGGACTGGGACATACTAAAAACAAGAATAACATTTTTTGAAGACATATTCTCTCACACCATAAGAAGAATTATTTGCAGTGCAGATCTGACAGAAGAGATCTAAGAGTAGTTCAAAAATATGAACTGGAAGTTCTACAAAAATTCCAATTATTTTAAAGAATTACAAGACAACAAAAATCAACAACAATGTTCGTATATTTAAGATAATTCAGCTCACTAATGATCAAAATGTGTATGCAAGGTCAATAAGATCCATAGAAATACATAGAAATGATTCCAGATGTTTGACATGAGTGATCTGTAAATTGTTGTCAATTGATCTAGTATCTGAGTATTACACATTATTGATTAATTTTTTGTTCCTACTAATTCTTCATTTTCTATCACAATTTAGTGACAAAATATAATTATGTACTTACATTCCTCATCAATAATCTGTGACACCAGTTGCTGTTTATTAAAGAACATTAATAATGCTTTCAAATGCGTCCATGTTGCTTGATGGGGAGGTGTACACCGATGCCAATCATCTAATATTGTACGAAATCTCTTTTGTACATCATCTTGATTGTTTATACAAATTCTTTGAATATTAGGATAATCCAATAAGAAATGAGCGATTACTCTCCATTCATTACAGGCTGAATCATAAATTTTCTTAAAGATTTTCATACGTCTTGGTCGATCTTGAAGGGTTGTATCTTCAAGGTTATCTAAATGTTATATCGAATACATTTTGATATTATTTCAATAACAAAAAAAGTGGACAGTGATAAACCAGTATAGCTTCATTGGAGATTTCTGTACTTTTTCTGATAGAATGTTTTGGATGATTACAAGGATTTATCCAACAATAGTTATGTTCTTTTTTTTGCTAGAAGATTGAACTGAAAATGTTCAAAACTTGCAGTGTAGGTTTTGAACTTGAGTTCAAAGATGGAGAAAGAAAGTTTTGAATATAGAAATCATTTCAAAAATATAGGAAAAACGTATTTTCAAAGAAAGTAAACACCTCGAAAAGGAAAATGGTTAATTTTTTTATGTTTTAAAGTTTTTGTTTTTTTTAGGTATATCACATCTCTATTGAAGAAAGAATTTTATGTGAATGTTGTTTGCGTTGCTTGGATGTTGTTGCTTCTTCCAGAGTTTCATAGTTGTTTTATTTTTTTGTTCCTCTAAACATTTTGTTCATTACACATTTATAAAAATTATTGTTGTGATTTTAGAAATTAATTTAAATGTGCCAGCTGAGTGCATATAATTGCAATTGTTCTCCATATATTTATTATAATACACTATCTTTTATGTTCACAACAAACATGTAATACTGAAGTTTTCAATTCTTTTCTGTTCATTACATTATGGAATGTTTTACTTGCTCAGAAAAGCAGGACTATTGTAATGAGATTTTCCTGCTTGATTAGTTATCTCTTTAATTTTCTGTAGCATCTTCCTTCCTAGTTTGCAAAATGTTCAAAAAGTCTTATGAGGAGGAGTGTTTTCTATAGAAATGCCAAGCAATATAAACTGCTGTTTCAATAAAAAACACAAGAGACTTTTTGAAAATTTTGCTCACTGGGTTTGGTTCTTTCTATAATCAGACGATTAGATTTTTTTTATGAGAGTGCAATTAATTGTTAATTACACATGTAAAATTAACTTTGACAGTTGGACTTTTAAAATGAAGGTTTTTTGACTGAAACACTTTGAAATTATTTGCTTCTTTTTTATTAGCTTCTGAAAGTTTGTAATCAAACGTTTTGGAAACAAGAAAAGAACTTTTTTTTTTTTCAAAGGATCAATTGTCCTTTTGCACATATGGGCATCTAGTTCATTTTTCTCTTCCAGTTTTCCTATCTTTCATATAGATTAACCCACACACTCAAGAAGGAAGTTTGGTTTGCTATTATAATACAATAAATTCTGAATTGCACGTGCAAAAAACTTTTTAATGGTAAGTAGACTTGTTGTCATAAATATTATGTTATAAAAGTATCATAGTAGTAGAAGTGACACTGCTGAGTATTGCAAACTATTTATTTGAAGTTATTAATATATGAACTACACTTAGCTCTGATGAAGCCTTCAAATAATCTTAACTTTTCAAATTTGAAGCCTAAAATTGTTTTTAATATTTTCCAATATGCTTTAATGATGAGCATGTTGGCTATGAACATTTTGATCAGCATCTCCGATTCATGCTACCATTTCAAGCCCCGATCAGGTCGACAACAATTGAAATGCTTCTATAAACTGGTGTCACCTGACATCTCCAAAGAGACCAGACACAATGCCAACCAACCTGCAGATCACAAAGGAAAAGTGTGCAGTCATGCAAGTATTTACCATGGGAGAGCGGTGGTTGCTGTTGATAGTTGTTAATCAACCTCATATGAATTGGACTGACTTCTTATTTTATCTATACATGTACTATTACTTCAGTTTATCGTGGTTAGGTAGGAGTATACGTTGTATTGTCTCTTTTCTAAATCTCTGAACATTGGAATTTTAGCTTTTAGTTTAAATGTACAACTTTAGAAATCTCTAAATAGGCCAGATAGTACTGGAAAGTAGGGATTAATAGCATTCTTTGAATGATCGATCCAAAATATTTATACAACAATTGTGTGTTAAATATGATATAATTCCAACATGGAGAAACACAACAATTTTTGTATATACACATCATGGCAGTATTGCGTGTAAAAATAATTTATGGAGAAAAACTGTAAAATGTTTTTACACGTTACACAAATGCACACTTACAGATTGAATATTTGAATAAAGTCTGTTGTACAACAATGTCAGGGCTTTGAGTGTTGGGAGGGAGGACGGCTGGCATTAATGTACTCGGTTGGTCACGTATAAATATGTATTATCAGAAATTATCTCTACGTCATTTTTTTACTTACACTATTATTTATCTTTGATGACAATAAACTAAAGTGAAATACTATAATATTACACTATAACATTTTCGATATTGATCATCCTTAAATTAGACTTCTCTAACACTTTTTTGAAATTGCATGCGAAAACAAACATTTGGGCATGTCAGGCAAATTTTTCCTTCAGAAGAGTGAATAACCAGCATAAGCTTTTATAGGTGAGGCACAGAAATAGTGATGTGATGGTTCACAAAATGAATGAAGTCAAAAGCACTCTTAAGAAAAAACTTATTATCATGTTAATCAACATGTTCTCTAGATCAAATCTTTAACCATTAATCTGTATCTATATTCTGTTAGACAATCTAATGAAATCAGAGGAACTTCAATACCTCATTAACATTAACAGACAAAGATGTGATGAATAAACAGAAAATACGAACCTTTGAGATTTAACGGTGAGGAAGCGAGTTCTTGTGATAGTATAACATTTTTATCTAGCGATAATAGATGATCATTGATTTTAATTATCAATTCTTCCTTTTTCGTGACCAGGGTATTAGAAAACATCTCCATGACACAATCAAGGACTGGTCTATCATCTGAATTTGCAATTTCAAATATCCTTTCAACATCAATATCGTACTTAAAAAGTCGTTCACAAAACTGCTTCCCTTTCTGTAGATCACCAGAGAATCGTTGGTCAAGGAGAAACGCAAACATGCGATTATCTGAAATAGACATAATAGAAGTTGAAGAAAAAAAATAAGAAAAACACTCCTTATTCTATATGCAATCACTTTAGAGTTGAAGATTTTTTTCTCAATTTCTAAAAAGAATTTCTTTTCAGATAATCATTTTCCTCACAAATGCATGGAGGGGGGGGAATTCCCCTGCAATATTCTTGAATGTAAATAACCTTTTAACGCTTTATCCAAATTCGCTGAAATTTTGTGACTTTTTCTAACTTTTATAAAGGTTTCTGAAGATTTAGAAAAACAAAGGTGGCCACGTCCCTTTTTAACCAGTGGTGTGATAAGTTTTGTCAACCATGTGTTTTTCCTTTTTATTTTCCTAATTGGAACAAAGTCAAAGAACTCTTTTTTATAAATTGAACTTTTGTGATTAACAGTTGAACTTTGCAGTGATTTACAGACCAGTTATAATGATTTACAAATGAAATGGAAGAAAAAGTGGAAAATGTTTGAGAAAAAAAACACATGCTCAAAAGACGCCTCTGTATCCTTTATGTTTAGCGTGTTTTACTTTGCATCATTACTACTTTTTTTAACCTGAGGGGCCAATCATACGAGAAATTTCATCCAGGTTTAACTGGCTGGCTCGAATTACTGGGATCCCATTGTCACTATAAATCTGGATGCATGTTATTTCGTGTATGTACACATATTTAGTATATGAATACGTATACATGAAAAATTGGGTTCGTGTAGGCAGTCCATCTGTGCCACCATGTACATGATGATGTTGGAGGCAATAAGTAGTAATGAGGGCATTTTTATATATTTTTCCAGGATTAATATACGTGATATTCAAGAGGAAAGGGATACATCTTTTGAGCGTTCAATTGAGTGCTCGGAAATAATAGAAATGAACGCTCCAAGAAGGGTACATGGGTCAGGTCCCCAAAAGACCAACCACATAAACCTTTTGATGCAAACCTGGACAAAACAAGTATATTGAAAGGGAGGTAAGTAATTTAAAAGATAACTTTTGCAACTCATCAAGCCGATGTTAAAATGTTTTCATTTCTCTCTTCCATTCATCCCATAATTTCAAACATTCCTTCATCCAAATGTTGAAGCTGAAGATTTACCTGGTTTCAGCCCGGTTAGGACGGACTGATATGATAAGGCCCTAAGAGTATTAACGCTATTGTTTTGCTATTAAAGATTGCAAAATAGATAGTTTTGAAAAATAGATCACACATAGTTTTCTTTCTTTTTTTGTTTCAATGCTTATGGTAATGGTATAATTTGATTATTAGTGTTAAAGCATGTCCATTATATATATTCTTGATCAATGGAAGAAAAATTTTTTACAACAACAACTTGTTTGGAATATTTCAATTTGACTAAAGAGATATTTAAATATATAAAAATGTTTATTCCAAGAGACAACACAAGTAGTCTAGTCAGTAAGTCTTAGACATCAGTGAAGCCAAGTTTTGGACTCGAAGTGATGTTAGGGCATTTTTGCACCCCTTGTATTCAATAACAATGTCGAGATATACGACAGATAAAATGGCGAGAAAAAAGAAACCTTCATTTTAAATATGTTTAAATATTTTTCTTTAATTTAATTAATAATTATAAGAAATAGTAATAAAAACTAGAAATAAAATAATATTAAAATATTAAATAGAGATTTGCTTATTTTTGGATAATTATCTTCTAAACCAATCAAATTAACTGATGTTTTTTTATGCGCACCTTAACCTGCCGGTACGTAGGTGACGCAACTGAAGTGGGAGGTTGTGTAAAGCTGTGTATCGGCGGACCCACCAACTATGACGTCATAGCTCTACAACTAATGACGTGTATCTCTTGAACAGTTCATCGCCAACATATGATTCTATATATCATTTTAATCAGCTTTTCACGCTCTAACAGATGATGACAATTTTCAAACAAAATTAATCTTTACGTTTTGGTAAGAAAATTGTCTTGAACCTATCAATGAATAACATCAAAAGAAACTTAGGAAAGTTGGAAAGAAACTTAGTAAAGTTGGTATAAGCTTAGTATCTCATGGTCAAACGAATTTCTACAAAAAATTATATGCAAGTGCTATGTTCAAGTTTCTTTCAAAAATCCATTGGAAAAAATGTTTTTTTACCTGATCTTTAATTATAAGCAAAATATGAAGTTCATGACGTTCCTGCTCTTTAGACAAACATTCATACAATAACCGATTTCCATGAATAGAAAATCAACACAGAGCTCCACATTCTTCAAACGTCGAGAAGTAAAATAAAAAGAATTCTGTTTGGCGGGAATAAAAAAATCTCTAAAAAACCTATTGGTTAATATTATTCGAAAATATACACAGCCAGAATAAGTGTTCGAAAATATACATGGCTCAAACCACAGGACAAAACAAAATTTTGAGTCTCGACATATGTCAACCGATTAAGCGGGACATGCACTTTTTTAAAAAGGAAACCTAGTATTCGCTACTAAGTGTTTAGTTCCAAAAGTTCATTAATTTATGCAGTGAATTTAGTCCTTAAAGTTCCTGAGCGAGTTTCTTATTTCAGGAATTACAATTTTGAGAGAGAAAAACACTGTCAAAAAAGCGTTCGAAATCTTATGAAATTCTAACTTATATCTGTTGAGGTTAGTTTACACGTTATTGTGATATAGTTTCATCAATTACCAGAGTTTCATAAATGTTTAAGGTTTGTCAAAAAGTTGCAAATCACTATCTTAGTTCAGAGGCAGATCTAGAACCTAGTCGAAATTTATGGTCATTTGGTGGTTAAAAGGAAAACGTGCAAATAACCTAATCAACACTTATGTTTTTACAGAAAATTCATGACTGTATGCCTCCACTTTCTTTGACTAACCCTTGATTCGCCACTGTATCTTTTTACAATTTGGCAGGTTTAGGACTAAGTTTCTTATAAGAGTGGTTTCTTTATAAAAATAATAACGTGTGAAAGTAATACGCGGTTCCAAGTTTTGCTAAAAACATTTGTTGAAACAGTATTAAATTGTTTGAGCCCAGCTTAACGTAATCTGTTTAAACTCATTTTACTACAACTTTATAAAAACTGATTGACGTCACTTCGATATTCAAATTCGAAGTCCAAAATTGAGAATCTGCTGATATACGATCAAACTTGATTCGCTAAATTTGATCGTATTTCGCCCGCTTATTAAAAGGGAAACGCTTGCCCAGGGTAGAACTGTCATGAACCTGTTCTCATTTAGACTTTTCAACTTATAGTCATCTATGGCTATGTTCAGCTCAAGTAAAGCTTGGTTCCCACTGCAGTGATGGTCACTCAACTTGCTTGCCAATAATGTGTTTGGTGAGAACGCATAGAAAGGCGAAAAAAATAACAAAGAAGTCAACTGGCAACTTTAACACTTATGTGATTTGTATATTCTTACAAACCATGTGAACTCAAAAATGTACGTTTGAAATGAAGTCTATGACAACAAGAAATAATAATTTTGCAGTGGAAACTATGCTTTTAAACACTAAGAATATGAAGATAATCTATTCTCACAAGGAGGTATAAAACAGAAGGAGGCAGAACTCTTAATTTTTCTATTATTCAGATAATGACTTTTCTATTCATTTTGGCATCTCTTTGATGTTATCCGTGATGCGCTTTTTACTACTTTTCGGTGAAAGAAAACTTTTTAAAAAAATAACGACAACTTAAAAGCCAAACGACAGCCATTTTATCATAGATATTTTACTTATGTAAGGTCATACGGATTACAAAAATCAAGATCTTTACAGGAAGACAAAATAGAAACTATATTCTTAAGTAGTTTTGAAGATATCATATGATTTATCTAAAACTTTTGGTCCCTATATCTTTCAAATTAGATGCGCCTCCATAGTGTCGTGCAATCAGACAAGAGCTACAATGATTCTCTATTCAAAAACCACAGGTTACTTCCAATATCTTTAGGGTATCCTGACATAAGAACCTGAAATTACTTTGTTGCCGTTGCAAATCATGACGTTTTTGCATAATTATGCCATTTACTTCAGATTATGCGTTTTTATTACTTTATTGTAACGATTCTTGATCACGTTAGAGGATTTATAAGAATATGATGGTTAGCTGAGGCAGTAAAATTTTTTTAAATTATGCAAAATGATAACAATAAATTACACTTTATTGCGCAGTTAACACTTCCACAATACAGCGCATCACGGATGGTACAAAAGAATTTTTAAGTTTGGTCTCCTGTTTTATAGCTACATGATTCTCATTAGTTTAAAATCGTACATAACCCTGGGTGAATCATTCTATACGGCATATGACATTTTCGGTTATCTAATACCAAAAATCTAATAGCACTATGACATCCCTGATTATTAGCTACTTAATTTAAAGATAATTATACTTGTTTGTTTGTTCCTTTTTATTTGTATTTGACATTATGGAAGAACAGTCAGGCTACAGTCAAGCAGAACTACCTAAGATCGGGAATTATTTTCTCGCGTGAAAAGAGTCAGCCAAAAATCAAAAATGTTTGTTGGGGGAAAAAATTTGTCGAGGAGAAATACTCAGGGAAAAATATCTGCCTAGGTAAATAGTCGGATTTAAAAATGGTCGGGGAAAAATTTAGTCATTAAAACTTTTTTTTCCCCGATAAGGTAGTTTAACATTAAAACGTCAGCAAGCTAAAATTAGTCACTTATTTGTTGTTGTTGTTGTTTTAAGAACCTATGTATGCCAGATAAAATGGCAAAAAAAAGAAACCTTCATTTTAAATATATTTAAATATTTTTAAATATTTTTCTTTAGTTAGATAGAAGTGGATATCAATGGAAATTTGTAAACAATATAATAATTCTGCATTTTAAGATAACAATAACAACGATAAAGCATAACGCGTATGATGCATAATCGTCGGTTAATTGTGAACTTGAACAGATTTGTAAATTCTTCCTCTCGTTCAATAACCATTAATTCTATGGGTAGTACTAAACCCTGCAACCAGCCCAAACCACCCAAAGAAAATTATCCGAGCAGCTCCAACCTCCCAAAAAAGATATACAACCAGCCCCAACCACCCCAAAAAGATATACAACCAGCCCCAACCTCCCAAAGTGACAACCGGAAAGTGCAAGGAAAGTGAAACGAAGGAAGAGAGGAAGTTACAGAAATATATAAAAAATCAGAAATATATAAAAAATCAGAACCAAACAAACCTTTATCACTTCTTCCTTCCATCTTCGTAATTCTGTCGGGTTAAAGTTTTACTGCTTAAAAAAACGTTGCGCACACTGTTGCTTTCACACTATTTTATGAAATGACTTTCAAAGGCGTGTAAGTTATTTTGTAAGTTATTTTGTTGTTAGTTCAATCAACGTCACCCCCGTCTGTGTCGCTATGATGGATAAACATTATAAAGGCCGTTTTCCATTCAGAGTTTTTCGTCCGTAATTCCAAGATTTTTTGTCCACAGTTGTAGGCTGATTCCGCAAAACATTGGAATAGAGGCTATCCACAAACCGTTGTTAATGTATGAATGGTACACTACAAGTTATATAAAGTAATTTAATTATTGTGAGTGCGGCCTAAAATACAGAAAACGTGCAATCCTAATTTGTGTCACACAGCACTCAAGGTTAGAAAATTCTTACTGCTTTTTTTTATAATGACATTGATTTTGTGAGAAACAGTTCGATCCCATTTTCCTTTCCCCTTTTTGTGGCCTTTTAAGTGTGTGACACACTTAAAATTTCACAAATTCCCTGTTGATGAAAATACAAAAATACACAAAATATTTCCTGGGTGTCTAAAAACAGGTAGCTATATAGCGTTCTCTCTTAGCTATATAAATTCACTTCACACCCACACCACACACATAGTATGGAGTAGAGAGAGACCCTGGTTGTAGTATTAGTTTCTGTACTTTCAAAAATTGTTGGGTAGGATGGGTGTCCGGTGGTCTTGTGGTTAACTTAAGACTTGTTTACTCTCCTAATTTTATTTTAAAAACAAGAATGAAAATTTAGGTGGATAATGATGGTTGTTGGGGGATGACAAAAATTAAACTTAAATAGCAGCACCGCTATACACAATTTGGACTAATATTAACAGTCAAATAAATCAAAGAAAATAACTGATATTGATATGAAACTTGACATTGGGTAATCTCTTTCCCGTGAAGAAGCATTATCTTTTTTTTTCTTTTAAGGTTCTTGTTGTTTTGACTATATCGGTGTATTAACTGATTCGTTTATGCGCTAAAAATTCTATTTTTTCCTAATACACTCTTATAAATTTCACCAAAAATATTACACTTTGATGGAGTTTCTATTGAACTTGTCAGAGCAAATCCGCGAATAAAAGACTTTTTGTCATTTTATTTTGATAAAAATGATCCTAAAGAAAGAAAGAAACTTTACATTTCCACTTAAGATTGTTAGCTTTCTCTATCAAATCGTGTTGAAGACAATGACAATTTACAAATCTTTTGCATTTTTATGTAAAAATTCATTCCTTCACAGGTGCGTCAATTTCTTTCAGGCTTTACTGTATATATACCAAGGAAAGAAAATTTCACTGGGAAAAAATGGATTTCACGTATTCATAAAATTAAATTCTTGTGAAAGGAAAGAATACTTTTTGCCTCAATGTCTGTCAACGTATGCATGGTAATATTTAATTTTTAAAAAATATGAAGACTAATTATTTGCGAAATTAACTCCTGGGAAAAGTTTACTTTATATCAATTCGCAAAATTAAATTTGCACGAAAACTGCTACTATGGATGAGACTATCAACCTGTAATGGTTCCAAAGAATGATTCATTATGATTCATTTTTGCAGGACAAGATAAGCGTTCAAGGAGTGAACTGCAACTAAGCCGAATATTCCTACGACACTTCCTTTTGACCTCAAATTTGTGAATTTTTGCCCATTAACTTTTGGGAGATTATCAAAATATGGAATATTGCAGAATTTCTTTTTAAATTAATGAAATTTCTAAAAATACTTGTGAGAATTAGTTAGAAATTCATCACTAGTGGATCTGAGATTGTATAACAGTTATATAATTTATTTTTTAGGTCCTTTGTTGGTGGCATCATCTATTATCTCGTATCTGCTGCCAGAACTCCTCCTCAAAACTTGACCTTGTCAGAATTACCTGGACTTGTCCGAAGTCTTTGAACTTCTTATCGGCCTTATCTGAACTTGACCAGATTTTTTACTTTAAGATATTTCCAAAAAAATGATTTCCATTGCTCAATTTTGCATAGCTATCTTTGTCACGTGAGAAGTATATATTCTTCAATTGTCTTCATATATTCTTCAGTTTTTTACTTTGGCACATATTTTGTCACATTGTTCATAACATTTTTTTAATAACAGTTGAGTTCATAATACACGAACAATTGTATTCAATACTCCAGTATAAGGACTTCAGGTTGAAAATCTACAGTTATAAAGGATATCAAATTCGGAATAGAATGTAGTTCTTGCCACTGCAGGAGAAAGGTTGTGAAATTTAGTAAATACACGCGGAATGTTATCTGTGTTATAAGTGTTATAGTGTACTACTTTTCTGGTATGCCCAACCGTGCTGACTTTCAGACCCCTCTTGTTTTTGTTGGTTTGCTTATTTTTGGAGGTTTTGGTATTGTTATTGGTGGTGGTCGTGGTGGTGCCCCTCTAATAACAAGGCTTTATTACATGCTTCACAAGCGCACCTCTGAACGCAACAAATTATAATGTAAAATTTGTAGATATGCTATTTCTTTGAATAAAATATCAACCTCGAACCCAGGGTCTCTTTGCTTTTTGATATCCATATATCGAAAAGGCAAGAGACCCCGGGTTTGAGGTTGTAAAAATATATGATGATATATATTTGCATGGTATTTTACTCCTCTGATGATCTGTTTTTCAGAATCTTTTTGAATGTTTTTCAATTTTCAATTTTGTATGTAGCGTTTGCGACCATAAAATCGTAAATATCATGATTCTTCTTTGCTCTTCCACGCTGTTACCTCGAAGTCAAGCAGCATTGTGTGTAGATCTTATCGGAGCAAAACAAAACAAAGAATTTTAAACAAAGGTTTCTTTTTTCTCGCCATTTTATCTGGCATACATCTCGACATTGTTATTGAATACAAGGGGTGCGAAAATGCCCTAACATCACCTCGAGTCCAAAACTCGGCTTCACTGATGTCTAACACTTACTGACTAGACCACTTGTCTCTTGGATTAAATATTTGCCTGTGATTGGCACTAATCGAGGCTCAGTTTTAACATCGAACATAATTCTTCAAATACTTGAATTTCGTTTACACCCTTCTTACAAATGGCATGATCGATAGTAGAAGAAGTGTTATAGTTTTAATGCGACGCTTGATGTGACTGTAATTTTCTTCCGCTAGTGGTAGGGTTGTCAATCCAACTAGAAGCCCATTTCATTTGGACAATATCATTGGCTTTCATTTCGTCATCAGTCATTTCTTCTCTTATGGACGCTAACTCGAGTTGTCGACACTGATTTATATTCATGATTTCATATCTTGCTCTATTCGTTCACTCTCCGTCTAGCCCTCCCATTATTGTTGACGATGTTAATTGTGTTTATTGATAAAATAAAAACCCTCCTATTTATCGAGTTGAAGGGATTGGATGCCTCGACTATAAGAAAATTTCTCATTGGCATATTGATTGCACACATATTTCTTATGCTAATTGAAAAATAGATTGGAAATGGAAATGGATCCTAGCTTTACACAACCTCTTAAGCAAGCGTGAGAAAATATATCAGATGTTTTTCTGTAACTCAAAACCGTTATTCAAAGCAGAGGCATTGACGTAACACCGGTCACACATTGACGTAACACCGGTAACACATTGTTATAGAATGTTTCTGCTCACAAGAGGGCAAAGTTCATCCACAAACTTTATAAATGTTCGGTTTATTTGCCTATCTAAGATCATAAAGATCTCTATCTATTACGGACATTTTTAGTTTACACAGCTTATCACTCTACCGCTAAATAAAAACTGTGAAGGTTATTATTATTATTAATTCTCCTCAGGAGTGACATTGACAGTGTGGTGCAGTGGGATCCAACAGCACCACCACTACCCAACTTCAACCTAATAATTTAATAAACACTTTGTTTTGTTGCTTCCCTGGCAATGCCAACCTTCGTTTCCAGGATCGTGACTGGGTGTGTCAGGACTGTCCGTATATCAAAAAGGCAAGAAACCCTGGGTACAAGGATAGTCAGGACTAAGAGGAGAAAGCTCGGAGAAAGGTTTCGCGTTTTTGTTTATCTGTGTACTTTTATATTTATGTTCTTTAAAAATATTGCAGTTAAAGCCATTTTCATGAGTTTTTTTCAACGAAATCCTCGCACTATGTGCAGAAGCGAAATATTAAAATGCGATATATTTTGAAATTTTTTTTATTATCTTCAGGCATAAAAAAATCGCTCGTGTGTATCGTCCGCTGTATATGTTTTTTTTAAAAAAATCTCATTTATTAGGGGGTAACTTAACTATCATCAAATAATGTAAGAAAATTTTTTATTGGTTTAGATTTGAGCCAATAGGAGATTGACACCTAAAGTCATATGATATGTAGTCATATGACAGCAGAAAGAAAATCGTAATTCCATTGCATAATTTTATTGACAAAATGCCAAGGTAAATAGATAAATATATATATAAATATATTTGAAATAATCCGCCATCGGATTTGAACCACTAAATTGATACAATGACGTCTTTTCACAATACCTTATATTGGACATTTTGGCCGGCCCTTATTAGGCCAATGCAAAAATCGTGATTTGGCCATTTAGGACCGTATTTGAAAAAGACATTACTGAGACACCCAGGCTATATAAAGCTTATATTTCCTCTGGAGTTAATGTTATCATAAACATTGATAATACGAGTATTCTGGGACATACTGAAATCTTTTTAATCAACAATGTTGGTGTTGTTTACTTCTTTCATCTACATGAGTTAATCTATCTATTTTCAAAATAGCATGGGATGGTTTACATTATTACATATATTTCCTATTGTGTTTCCTGTACGTAGTTTCAATTCGAAAACGATTTCATGTGGACTGGGGTTTGAATAAGAGTTTTAAAAATTATCCTTCCACATTTGCCTGGTTTCTACAAGATCACTTTACAGCAATGACAAATTCATTTTTTTCAAATTGTAATTATATTTAATTACACAAAATTTATAATCATTTCCTTTTATTAATCTCGTTATTATAGTCATCAGACAAACGTCAAAATCAAATGAAATTTCACATTCGTCATTTCAAAACTCACATCGTCTCAGGGTCAGTCAAAAAAGTGGAGGAGTCCAGCGTTATGATCTTTCTTTTCAGTTTAGGTTACTTGCGCATTTTCCTTTTCTACTTTTAATGACTAAACTCTCCTCCACAAATTTTGACAGAGCTCTAGCTACTCCTCTGCTAGGGCTACATTTTCTGGTAACCATTTGAATGATATTATATCCATCTTCTTCAGAGAACGAAATTAGCGGCAAGTTTTTGGATTTTTGAAGACGATTCATTAGATAATGAGGACAGTCTCTGAAGACATTGCATTGCAATATGTTGTGCAAATTTCTTTCTCAAATTGAAACCGCTGACTTCTTCAGACTGAGTGTGGCATAGCAACTCTTCGAGATGGACTTTACATGCTCCTTCCATATGACAAGTGCTCATTAAAATGAACTCCTAGAATTTTGAAGTTTTTCACTCGCTGTAGGTGATGTTCTCGATTGGTGATTTTACGGTTGTCTAATGTATATGTTCTTGAAATCATGTTTGAAGAGAGGAGCATTTCTTTGGTTTTAGCGACTTGGATGACCATTGGTGAATATTGTTCATTTCTTCTTGCATAGATAAAACGCTACTTTCGAGATCTTTTATCTTACTTTGTCGTAAAAGTGTAGTGTCATCAACGCACATTAAGTATGTACTCAATCCATTCATACTCAAGCAAGTCACGTATAGATTGAAACGGACGGGGCCAAGTATCCTCCCTTGTGGTATACCGAAATTCACAAGAAGTTTCTTACAAGATTTGTCTTTAATTTGTACGAACTGGTATTTGTCTGATAGGTAATTTGAAATACGTGCCAGAAAGTTCTTAGAGAATCCAAGGTTGTTGAGTTGCTTTAATGGTCCGGGATACTCAATTATATTAAACGCTTTCGAAAAGTCAGCGAATATCGATAAGGTAACTTCTTCATTGCGTAGAGAATATCATCTTTTAATTTCAGGGGTATGTCCTTTTGTGAAACCAGATTTTTTTTTGCTTGAGGATAATAAGTTTACGTTGATAACCTTGTTATTTCTGTCTGAGTTAAACGAGGTAATAGTTACGTAATACCTCGTTCTTTCAAACAAAAAGAGAGACTTTCAATCAAAAAGTTTAATGATCGTAACTTGTTAGCTTGGTAAAACAATAAAATGCAGAAGTGAGGATAAAACGGATACATAACGGTGTTTAAACGGAAATTCGGAAAGGGTCTGTATGACGTCAAAGAAAAAATATCGCGAAAGTTGGTTTCTTTGTAAAGTTTATTGACCTCAGTTATCCGAACTCTCACGGGACCGAGCTAATTAGTTTGATTTTTATTTATTTCGTAAATAATAAATCTCTTATTTGTTGGAAAACTAAGAGAAAAAACGCATTTTTTCTTAACAGGTATCCATAAGCTATCAAAACAATACGTTATAGCGTGTTTCTATTGTAATAGCAGTTTCAAACTGTGTTAAAATAGTCCAACAAATGAGAGATAATCCGATAATCCGATATTGAATGTCCCCAATTAATGGCTGAATCGTGGCAACATAGTTGACTATCTCAATGTCTCCGATCTCTCCCACTGGAATAGTAAATTTAAGAGATCGCAAGATCTTATGCACATCATCGCTAACCGAAGCCGACCGAAACAAACTTTTCTTTTTATCCATGCCGAAGTTTCGCCGAATGATAGATTATGTTATTCGGCTATCCTCTCCGATCGTCTGATAAACAACCGCCGAGTGCCACCGCTCGTAATCCGAATGATGTGAAACTACCGTTTTCAGTATTTATAATGCGCTCGTTATCGTGTTTCTTCCATGATTAGCGGTAGCTTGTAGGATTGGAGCACCATTAAAGGTAATTGCTAATTCTCTTCCAGATGACTTAAGTCGTTTTGATGTGCCAAATAGCATCACTTGAGTTTTTCCTTTCTATCTCTTTAAGATCAGCTCGTTCTTCAAACAATATGTACCAATATGTTCCATATCTTCATTAAGACATTTTTCTTTTAACGAAACATCTTTCTCAGCAAAGAAAAGTATTGTATCATCAGCGTTATCACCTCAAAATGACGAACATGATCTATCAAATGGATCAAAGCTGATGTTTTTCAGCAATTCGCGCCAAAAATTCTGATTGTAAAATAGCAACAACAGTTTTGCCGAATCCAAATACTGCCTTGATAACCTTGTGTTTTCGTGCATCAACAACCACTTGAATCTGCTCATCATTTACTTGTAACTGTACCAGCTGGTCATGAAGATCATCAGAAGGATAAGCCACTAAGATTGTTGTATTAGCAATGAAGCCAGAAATTTGGGCAATAATAGGTTTCAAGTTTATCTGGGATCTAAAATTTTCAAGTTGTAAAATTTGAGGGAGTTCATTTTGAAGCCATTTTTTCATGTTTCCAAGTTGGTCCTTTGTTATGATTCTAGGAATACATCCATCACAAATGAATGCTTGTTTTTCTTTGAAAATGGTGGCTTTTAGTACATTAGAATGGATGTTTGGAGCAGCAAAGAAAGTGGCGATAGTTATCTTGGGAGAAGTTATTTTCCCTTGATCAATCAGCAAATCCATTACTATAGTGAGATCATCAGCATCTTTGGAAGACTTTTCAAATTCATTGGAAATGTCTTTTGGATGAGTGCTTACAGTGGCTCTGATATTCAACAAAGCTCCCATCTCTTGATGGAATATCAACACACGATTAGAGAAGTCTCGATCTTCTTCCAAGTTCTTCCAAGTTTTTCCAAGTTCTTGATCTTCATCCATTTTTTTTTTTCAACAAAACGTTTTTATGTCCTTGACATAATTATAACTCCTCCAGCAGTTGATTCATCTTGTATACTTGAAAGAGCATTTCTCATGCACTCTGCCACGTCTTTGGTTACGTTTTGTGTGGTATCCATAAAAATATTTGGAAAGATGGTCCATTCATCAAAATATTCTTGATTGTTTTTGATTAAGTCTCACACCAGGTAAACAACTGAAAAATATGTGTGAGCATACCAATTCCTTCAAATCGTGACCAGCAGAAAAAACATGTCCATTGTGATCAAGGATTATGACTTTCACATCTTCGTTCTCGTTACTTTCCAGTAACAGTTCTTTCAATTCTGTCAACATGGAAAATGACAACGCGTTCCTATGATGTAAAAGAAATGCTGTTGGCTGTGTTAAATCAATCAGCGACTTTAACCTCCAATATGTACATGACCAATAACAGTACATTTTAATGAATTTAATGACTAAAGGTCAAACACTGGTAGCATGGCAATCAACACTACACAAATAGTACTGTGAACACCAGTTACAATAATAGCTGAGGAAAAATCTAATGTCTACAAAGATTTGAACCTGCATCTGAAATTTTGAAAAAACTTGAGACAAGTGTGTTGAACTACTGGTTAAATTTGATATCTGTGTAATTCTATTATAGATGAGATTATGACGTGACAGTCACCTTTTCTTGACACTATTCAATGTGATTCTACGAATACCATTTTCCGTTCGGACAAGTGTATGTTGTAAATCTTGTTCTTTAGCATCATTACGTTGCTTAGAAACTGAGTGACTTGAGAAGTTCCGAAGTACCTACAAAAAAAACAGGACACGCAATAAAAATTGTTTTTCTTACTTAAGGCAGATTTCCAATGAACTTTTTTTACCCTCGGATTGAATCAATTTTCACTTATCCTCCTCAGGAATACTCATGAAAAAAAATAACGAATAGATAACAAATAAATTAAAAAACCATTTATCCTTGCCACTCGTGATTAATTATTAATTAAAAAAAGAATATGAATAGTACAGTAACAACTCAGGGTTAGAGGAACCAAGGATCCCTGATTGGAACTCACCACATGACAAAAACATAAGATCTGAAAAAATCCACAGTTTCGTTGATATACATGCATTGTTCATAAACTATAAAAACTACAAAATCTCAAGGATTCTATACCTCATGAAAATCCTTGAATGATGTCCTCGATCTTCTGCTGATTGAAGTGAATTTTAACATGTTTTTAATCTATGTATACTTCCCTTGCAGAGATTTTATAAGTGAGTTGAAATTCTACCGAAATCTTGATATACACAAAACAGAGAAGAAGAACTGAGAACATCAAGTAAAAGTGTACCAAATTTTATCGAATAAACACCTTATCTCATGTATGCATAACAATTAAAAAACAAAGCTTTTTTCATTTCATTTCTTTACAGGGTTCTTACAATACCATCCCATTCCTTCATATTTCCAACCAAAATGTGTGTATTTTTCATTTAATATTAATTTTTAATATTAATTTTTAATATTAATTTTTAATATTAATTTTAATATTATATTTTTGGCTATTTGTTTAGTCTTTGTTCTTGCATAATTTGTTCCAGGAACAATCAGGCCAACCTCACATTTTTGTTTCCTGTTTCTTTGACTGAGGAAGACAAAGGACATCCATTCCTTTTTTGTTAGATGATGAAGAAGCTGAACTGAAAATGAACATCATTGACAACGATGAAGATGACATTATTGATGTTTGGTTTAAAAGGAAATAAAATCGAAATTTTCTTAAAGAGACAAATTTTTCAAAACAACATCGTTACAATATATCTTAAAATGGAAGAAGAAGATATAGGCATGAAAGCAAAAAATGGTGATTCTTATGGAAGAGTTCACAATTTAGTCCCAATAAACAGAGTGGAAAAGGAGATAAAAATAAAGAAGAACAGTTTATCCTCACCGGTAATAAAAAGGCTCCAATTTCCATTAGTTCTTTCATGGGCTTGTACAGTACATAAAGTTCAAGGTAAAACATTTCCACAAATAGTATTCAGTCTTGATATGCTTCGACAACGACGATTCAATTCTGGTCAAGTTTATGTTGCCTTAAGTCGAGTAACATCCTTAGCCGGATTGTATATATTAGGAGATATTAATGAAAAGCATGTTACCACTGATCAAAGAGCGACTGCAGAGTACGAATTTATGAGAAGAAACCTATCTTTAGATTATACTATTACAGAAAATCTATCAGAAAACATCCTATCTATTTCATTACTCAATGTTCGTTCGCTTTCAAAACACGCTATTGACATTAAGCAAGATAATAGACTTATGAAAAGTAACATGCTTTGTCTCACCGAAACCCAATTAACCTCTGCCATGGACACAACACAAATATCAGACTCGTTAACCCCCTTTTCACTATCATTCAACAATACTAGTTATGACAAATTTTCAAACATCGCATTAGCTTATGATGAAAGTGTCACGTTAATCAATAGCATTTTCATTCCAGGAGCTTCTCTTTACACATTGCGTAAACCTTGTTTTTCCTCTAACCAACTGAATATAATCCTTTTATATCGAAAAAATAATTTACGCTTAGTAGACTTTTTATATCTTATCCGACATTTACGTTGCCAGGTTGACATGGTTCATATAATATTAGGAGATTTCAACCTTAATGCTCTGCAAGGAGATAACACAGTGGTGCATGGTTATTTGAATAATGACTATATATTATTGAATAACACTGCAACTCATATTTCTGGATCACTACTTGATCATGTCTATGTCCACAAAGAATTTGCTCAATCTACTGATGTCGATGTTTCGACGCATTTTGTTTACTATTCAGATCATGACGCAGTAAATGTGACGATAAATCAAAAAGAAAATGCATAGATACATGATATTCATTTACCCGGTAATTAATCATTACTAAAAACCCTCTAAAAGGATATTAATCATTATCAACCATATAGACGCATCAAAACAAGGTGGGGTTGGATAGTTTGGCGAAATATATAAATGTGAAACTCGGGAAATGTGTATTAGCACCAACTGGGATCCAATAAAATGAAAGTAATATTCTTGTCGTTTGTTCTCTTGATCATATATCAGGCAGGGTTTGTGGTCATGATATAGTCGATGAATTTTTATTGTATTGGGAATTAACGATAACAAAAAGGAGCACTCCTATGATAATACCTGTAAGTTACTTCCAAGTAATCAAGAAAATCAGACAAATTAGGTTGACGCTTATGTTGTTCGAGTTGTTCCTCCCTCCTCCGGCAAGAGCCTGATAGATTAGACAACCTCGTTAGCCAAAGGCATTGGGGCGAATGGGAGTCTGGGCTAAAGGGACTGGTACTACATAATGGTAGAAGAAAGTCAATTTCCCCACATGTTTCTACATTGCTGTGGTATCGAAAGTATTGACACGAGGTAACGTCTTTTTTACTGCCTAAAGCCTTCTCTGCTTGGCACAAACTTTCTTCAATCACTTCATTAGTTTTTTAAACAGGTATTTTCTGCTTCTATGCTATATATAAAGAGGCTGTAAGTGTTGTTAGCAGTGAGCCTTTTTGTACTAACTAAAAAAATCGCCCATCCTAATATTACTGTGGGTCAGGAATGTATTATCTACAAAGTATTCATAAACAACATTTGCCAACCATGTAAGTTGCCAATTGAGGTTAAAATCAGAAGTTGATTTAAGGATCTGAACTCTTCTTTACACGTTTTTTTTTTTATAAGAAATTTTTTTTTAAGAAAATGATAAGAAAATGAGCCTCAAAATCCTCAAAAACTTAAGAAAATTGTAAGAAAATCTCCAGCCTCAAAATTTCAAAATCATTGATTTTTCTAAAAGCACCTAAATTATTTTTTTTTATAATAATATTATAATTAACATCTGCCAAGTGTTGATAATAAAATGAAAAAATAACACTATAATTTCTCAAGTAAGTTTAGTATATGAATGGAAAAATTTAGAAAATAATTAAGAAAATCGCAGCCTCAATATAGTCATTTTCTTAAGAAAATTGAGCCTCAGGTCAAAAAATGGTTTTCTTATATAAAAAAAACGTGTACTTTCGTTTCAACTTCAGGTAGAGTTTCAACTATAGCCAAATCTAGAATAGTATTAGAAATATGTCATCATTTTTTTTCCAATTCTTTTGTGATGCTTCAGCCATAACCCTGAATCCCTTATTTTCATAGATGTCGAAACGAAGAAGTACAGACCTCTTGTGCTATGTTGAGAGTGTTTCTCCACAGAAAGCTAACAAATGTTTCAATGTTAGACTGCAGACTTCCGCAGGGGAAACATCACGAGCTATCTGTTTTGATAAGGAGAAGTATCAACCATTCAAAGACAAAGCTGTGTCTGGTGAACCCCTTAAAATAAAGAATGCTGTTGTGCAGACACCTAATAAAAATGGAAACTTTGCTTCAGTTGTCATCAATAAGCGAACATCTTTGGTTGATGTGGATCCACTACAAGTATCCTTTTCAAAAAAGGAAGAAAACTATGTATATGTTAAATGTGCCGATGTTCAAACACTTGGTGAACTTGTTTGTATAAAAGCACATATCAATATTGATCACGCTAAAGTAAATATCATAACATCTGGTGTTCGTGAAAGTACGGTGATGAATGGGGCCATATTGTCTGATGAAAGTGGCAACATAAGGCTTTCATTATGGGAAGAATGGGTTCCATTCATTAAGCAACAAGTGTCCCAAGGAAACAGTCATTTTGAATTCAAGAATCTTTTTGTCAACTTCTAAAATGCGTAAAAATCTACGCACCATATTTCCAAAGTTGTGTTTATGTAATGGCTTTTAATGCGCATGCGTCGATGCGTCGATATTTGGAAAGAGGGAAATGGGCTTAATAAAAATCTGCGGGGAGTTATGCAGGCATTAATTGGAGCGAATGGCTGTCTGTTTCAAATTTCGTGTACTTTTAGAGGATTAACTTGCCTTTCAAGTATCAATGTATTGCGAATGAATCGTGTGGCGAAGATCTTGTCACGTGGCCAAATTTTCGTCTTAAAACGACTGAAAACTGAAACGACATGGATGGATCAAAGTTGGCTTTTGTTAAGTAGTTGGATTCTGAGTTTATAAAAACACAATTTAATCAACAAATTACGTGAAAAAGTATTTGTAGAGAAACCTAGGATGGGCATTTTCATCTAGGGCGGTGTTATAATCCTGTGGGCGTTATGTCAGAATATTAATGAAGCAATATTAGAACGTTATTATACAAGTACGCCGCAAATGTACAGGCCTGTATGTGGAAATCTTAGGCCCGTTGGAACAGAAACGGTAAACCGTATAATAAGCTGCAATCCGACGCGCCCTTTTTTTCGATTTCTTTTCTCGTTTCGATTCTGTACTATCGGAGTAAGACCGGGGTAAAAAGAGTCCGGGAAAAATTCAGTCACTCTTCTAACAAAAATATTAGTCACTTGTCCCCGATTTCCCTCAGGAAAAGCATTTGTAGAGAAACCTAGGCTAGGTGTTTTCATCAAGGGCGGTGTTATAATCCTGTGGGCGTTATGTCAGAATATTATTGAAGCAGACACATGATTTCATGATGCAGTAAGAGCTTTTCAAAAAACCTCGATTGCTTGTTCGATTTTAAATTTAATGTGCAGAATCTCAGTTGCAGGAACTTATTTTTCATTTTGCGAAAATAGGTAAACATAGGTAAACAAAAGAGATAATCTTATAATAAAACAGGGTGGGTATTCTGTTTTCCCTCCAAATATCATGTCATCCCGGGGACACAAGAATATTGAGTGTTTCCCAATCAACTCTATAGGGAACCCTCTAGAATTGTAATGCATATATACTAGGTGTAATGACACCATCGCCGGAAGCTTCTTTCATGAAGCCAATTTCTTTATAATTGTTTTCTTGTCCTTTTGTGGGTCAGCAGAAAGGTTGTATCACAGACACAAATTAAAACTTCCCCCCTTTACTTGAAAACATTGTGTTGCCATGATAGAGGTTTCCAGTAAACAGAGTATAAAAAAGAAGAGATTCACAATGAATTTAAAAAGTAAAAAAGTAAACCTTTGAACTCATTTGACTTATTTTTTGAAAAACTCCATAATTATTCCACAAATGCAGACATGGCATTTATATTTGACACATGACTAAATAATTTCTTTTCTGTTACCTCCATGACGATATATGGCACAGGACACTTTTTTCAGAGGGTATCTCACTGAAAATATAATTGAAGAAAATGGTTTTTCAAAAAATTAGTAGAAAGCGGATGTTTGAAGCATATTTGTTGTCATAAAAGTGATCTTGCACATTGTGACTAAAATCAATGGATATTTTTGTTTTTCGGTGTTCTTTTGTTATTGTTAACCTTTTAAATTTAAAATTAACTCATAGTGTGAAAATTTCTGCAAAAGTTCCCATAAAAAGAAATTTTATACATTATAGTTGTTTTTCGGGAAATGAGAACTTTTTTCAAAAAAATATTGCATTTGAAAGAATAAGGGTAATATAATATCATATCAAAATATGATTTGCCTTTACAGTAACCTTGAAGTATCTCAATGAGGTCTCAATTAAGCATTATTATTATAATTATTATAAATCAAAGCATGCCAAAAAAGAATAAAATAATGTATCACCATGAAATTTGTAAGGAAATTCACCAGAAATATACTAATGTCATGGAATTTCTCTTCACTCTTATATTTTTTCACGGTGTCTAAGTCGATTAATGAGCCAATATTGATTTTTACAAATTCACTATTATTATTATACGTTAAAATAATTTTTATGTAATTATAATAATAGTAGAAAATTAATATTGGTCCAAATTGAATAAACACCTCTTTATAGTGTTTGGTTTATAATGAACTTTTAATTTCAGAATTATTACAGATAAAACGATATAAAAAAATGGTTGTCCTATTTTGACCAAGGATGGCTAAAAGCTGGCGAGATAACTTGAAATACGAATATTTAGTGGCTGGTGTATCAGGTGGAGTGTTTTCCACTTTGGTCTTGCATCCATTTGACCTTGTGAAAGTGCGATTTCAAGGTATCCAACATCTTTTCTTGATTATTTTCTTTGTATATGCATACTGAAAATTTTGAAAAAAAAAACAGGATGTGTATCTGTCAAGAACAGATACAGGTATTTAGCGAATGTAATTTTGCTGAAATAAATGTAATTTTGCTAAATTCTCTGCACTGTGAACTGGGAATGTTAGCCATAATCCATCCTATAGTACAGCCCAAAAGAAACTTAACATGCTTCTGAGTGATTGCATATTTTTGTAATAACAAAAAAAGATTTTCATGTACATTCAGTTCAATCTGTATAGGAGACACTAAAATCTTTTGTGTTTAACAGGATTTTGTTTACATACGATTGATAAAATGCTTCAAATAAACCGATTGCTAACAATACAGACTCTTCGTGAACTCTAATTAGCTTATCTGGACACTCCTTTTGGACTGTATATAGCAAGGTTTTCTGGTTGCTATGTGAACACCTTAACTTTGTTGCAATAAATCAACTACAATCAGTGTTTCACATTCCTTTCTCAAATAAATTTCTAAATAATAAAAAATATGTTTTTCAAGATTACTGTATTTCCTCTAGCAAATGCAGTCCTTGAAAATCAGTGACGGAATTTAGGACTGTTGTTGCACAAAAATTGCCGTCGCAGTAACAACTTCTTCCTAGCTACTAAAATTGCAATCTTCTAAAGGGCGCACAAAGAATGTATATCTTATTATACTTAGAGGAAATCTTGGTTTTTACCAAACCTAGTAAAAAAGGAAATTCAGCCAAATTTTCTTGGGAAGTTTGTCAATAGATATTTGTTTATGTTTTATCTGTATTAATGTAGGGGTATCTCTGTCTCCATCTTATGGGTTTTTGGTCAGCGGGGATAGAAGCTGATCTTTCATTATTGTCTCTCCGTCCGTCTGTCCTCCGTACATATGTAATTCCAAGATTTTTTGTCCACAGTTGTTGAATGATTCCGCAAAACATTGGAATAGAGGCTGTCCACAAACCGTGGTTAATGTATGAATGGTACACTACAACTTATTTAAAGTAATTTAATTATTGTGAGTGTGGCTTAAAATGAAGAAAAACTTTCAATCTCAATTTGTGTTCCCCAGAACAGCACAGTAAAAGCATTCCGCTAAAGTTTCAACCTTCACCTTATACTGCACTATTATTTCTGAATACTGAAATATTACCAGCCGCTTAATCTCCAGCACCCAAGGTAAGAAAATTCTGACTGATTTTTATAATGACATTGATTTTTGGGAGAAACTATGTTCGATCCCACTTTCGATTTATTCCCTTCCCTCCCTCCCCTGTCCTTATTCTGTTGTGTCCCTCCAAAAAAACCCAAAAAAACATTTAGATGGTAAAAAAAAACTTTGTTTGTGCTCTCTCAGTTCATATTTCTCAATTCATTTGAAAGTGACAATATGACAGCTTATAGTATGCACTTTCTGATCCTAAAATAGTGGTTAGAAACTATTTGGCTTAGTTGCAGTTCACTTTAGGAACTGTCAACCTGTTTCATAAACCTGTAATGGTTCCAAAGAATGATTCATTATGACTCATTTTTGCAGGGCAAGATAATTGTTCCAGGAGTGACCTAAAATTTGTGAATTTTTACCCATTAACTATTGGGAGATTAAAGATCAAATATTACGGAACCTTTTTTTTATTAATCAATTTTCTTTGACTTTTTTTCAGTTTAAATTGCAAAAAAAAAACTCATTAATTGAATTGGTTCCCGACAAAAACAAAACACAGAAATGAAGTATAGTAATCTATTCATTGTTAAAACACAATGCTGAAGTTTGGGGAAATTTTTGGGTGAGGATGCTGAGTAAATAAAAAGGATGAAACCCCCACCTGTCAGGTGACACGATGTTACCAACAAACTAGGAGAGGTAACAAGCCAAAATTAATAACATTGGAAACATACATGTTCAATCCCTATAACAGAAGGCTGACAAAGGAAGCCCAGCACCCCGACCAAAAGTTGCTTCCATCCCTGGATTAAAAACCCTGTTGATATGAGCCAAATATATCACACAAGGAAAAAACCGTGGAACTAAAGCAACTTGAAAGTCCATAAAAACCAGGTATAGGAATGGAGTAGTATGGGGTGAAGTTAATCCATCATTTTATTCCAAACTCGAGGCCAATTAACAGAGTCATTACGCGCTTAAATGAGCCCAAATTGCTGATCGCAAGAATGCACCAGAATTCAATTATGGCTGGAAAATATAGTCAGCAATATATTTGACTGACATTATCAGTCATTATCAGTTCCAAGTCCCTCAAACATCTTCCTAAAGAAAAAACCCTAATCAGCTGTGAAAGCAGATAAAAGCCTGTTAAAAACTTCTAAATCCTTATGTAGTAATTATCTAATTATCTTACGCCGAAATGTAAAGTTTCTTTCGGGCTGTACTGTAAACAATTCTTTAAATTCTTTCCATTTTACAATTTTATAGTCGACAAAAAATGTTTTTTTTTTTGTGTGAACAGATTTAGAATTTTCAATATTATATTGAAATCTCAGAAAACACATTCAAAAGTTGTAAAATATATCCCAAATAAAATTATAACACTCATATGCTACTACCCTTCTCGTAATTAACTTAGGTACTACCTATTTTAACTAAATCATAAGAATCATAGTTCCTCATGTTTCTTTCTTCAAGACTATGATTCCTGAAATAGGTTTTTAAAACTTGTTAAAAAACCACTTTAGAAAAACACCATAACCCATTCTACTCACGGACCAGCCAACACATCAATCAAACCTCTAATCTTTTATTGCTTCTTGACTTTCTTCTCTCTATCATTATACTTGAAAGTACCATGCTTAATTTTTACAATTTGGATTTCTGCATAAACCGTCCGTCTTCTCTTTCTTTTTTTTCTGTCCAAACCTAGTGTGAAATGCTGAATCCTAATTAACCAATTCTCTGTCTGTTTGTTTGTTTGTAACGCAAAATGGTAGATACGGCTGTGAGAAAACTGTGGATTGCAAAGTAAGTCCACACAAAGTTCTATATAGGCTATTTGTTGCATGACGTCAGTAAAACCATTCCATTGCATACTTAATAGAAGATGACATTTAAGGGCAAATATCTCTATAACCAATAGAAGTAACTGATGTATTTTGGGGTCCACAAATTTTATATTTAGGGAGGGGGAACTGTGACTTCAT
Organism: Turritopsis rubra; assembly: GCA_039566895.2. NCBI lineage: Eukaryota > Metazoa > Cnidaria > Hydrozoa > Anthoathecata > Oceaniidae > Turritopsis > Turritopsis rubra. The sequence goes on along the minus strand of CM077617.1, from coordinate 6,109,054 downwards.
TAAATTCTTTGTTTGATGCAGAAATCCTTCTGCTTGCAGGGGCATTTAATTTTCTTCTCTTTGGAAATCTAAAAGCAAGCAAAACAATAATTACAATACAGTTGATTCTATACTTTTTAGCACTTCAACATTTTAGAAAATAATGTCATAAATACGGAAAAGTTTCAAAATAGAAAATTATGATGTTTTTTTCCCACTTATTTTTATAGTCAGTGATGGAACGGTCATAAAAAATCGGCATGTATACAATGGCGTTCTTCATGCATTTTCTACAATTTTCAAAACTAATGGTTTTCGTGGTTTGTATCAGGTACAAGTTCTTTGATTTCCTTGATTCTTCTATTTTTGTATATGGTTGCAAGTTATGTTTGTCCAATGTGTAAGAAAGTTTTCTATTATAATCAATGTTTGCAAAAGGATGATTGGAGTTTGAATTATTAGCCTGTTTTAAGGTCCTGTAAAAGGGTAAACTATTAGATAAACTATGCACAAAACTTAAATAAAAGAGATTAGTTTATGGAATAGTTTATCGAGTATCTTACCTATGTTATTCAAAAAATTAATCAATTATAACGTCAATGAAGAAAAAATAATCAATTTCTATTTTGACAAAGTAACTGTTTTGAGCATATTATCTATACTGTCTAACAGGACCTTAATGACAGAAAGATTAACTAATGGAAAAACCTTAAGGGAACAAAGTATTTCAGAACTAAATAATTGCATAAAGTTTGCAAATGGCACATTGGGAATGACGCGAACAGCTGAAGTTATCTAAAGTTATAGTAGCATTATAATACACAGAATACATGTTAATAACTTGAAAACTATGGAACTTAAGTTTTCGATTTCAAGGCAAATTTGTAAACAATAGTTTGGAATTGTTTCGTTATTCTGGAATATGTTTTGTTCCGTGTATTATATTCCCTTAAGCAACTTTTTGTGATTTGAGTCTTTGAATCTATCTGCTTTGACGGAGGTTTCAAAACTTTCAATCAATTGCTACGATGTCTTAATGTATTATACAATTTTTCCAATGAACAAAATCAGGGTCATACGCAATATGGGGGAGAATAAAAGTCATGTCTAATTCATGTTTCATAATCACATACTATAGGGTGTTTCCCCAAATGTTGTTGGTGCTGGTTCTTCTTGGGGGCTATATTTCTTTGCTTTCAACTTTTTCAAATCATCTTTCAAAGATTTTCACCATGTCAATAACTTAACTGCTTCGAGTCATCTACTGGCTGGTGCAGTATCAGGTATTATGTGTTCCAACAATAACCGGCGATGCTCAAACTCCTCAGAATTTTCCACTAAAACGTTGAGAACTAAAAATATCTTTGATATTCTCCGATTCGATTCTCAGATAAAAAAATGAAACTTTAAAGTATAAGGTATAAGGTGAAAGTGTAAGGAAAAAATTTAAGTTTTAGTTAGTTGCCACATTAGGAAAGATGCATTGATAGATATGTATTTAAAAAAATTCTATTATAAGGAAAGTTTAGATATTTCAAAAAAACTGTTTTTCTGCTATGAAACTCCTATTTTTCACCTCCTTTGATGTGAAAAACAACAATGGAGAGCAACAATGCAAATTAGTTGATTCAATGACTCTGTTCATGAATAATGTTGAATTTTGAAATGTAGGTGGAATTGAAGAGTTTGAGAATTGCTCTCAGCATCATTAGCTAAAATATTTTTGTTTTCTTTCAAATAGGGCGTCACGCCTAATATGGTTGCTTCATGTTTACATAATGGAATATATTTTTACATATATTATAACATAAAGTTAACAATTAAAGACACGTTTGGTATTAAACAACAAATCACCACTGGATGCATAACAGGTTAAACTTCAAAGGTTCATTCATTCTTCAATGTTTATATAAATAAATTAAAAAATAACCAAAAAATATGGCCAAAAGCAATTCACATAAACCCTTATGTTAAACCTTAGGTTTGTTTTTGTTACGAACAAAATGTTTTGGAAAATAACACCAGCCGTATATAAGCTTTAGAAATTAGCCTTACTTAAAACAATACATAAATACAAAAATTAATGTGAATGCAGCTTAAATTAATAATAACTTGGCATGGAACTGATGAATGTTATTTGAGATACCGAATGTTAGAGTTGTTGACTCCTGATGTATGGTGCTACTAAGGTTTTGTTTACGTATAATTCCTCAAGAAATTTGAATTTGACATTGATCTGGATTATAATATAGGTGCTGCTACATTAGCTGCCACTAATCCTATTTGGGTTGTTAAGACAAGAATGTGTTTACAACCGGGTGTTAATACTACTGATGGAATCCATTACAGTGGTGTCGTTGGTATGTGCTGAAGTTTTGTTCTTTGTCATTGTTTTTTGGTAATCTTGGAATAAACTCAATTTGGTATAATTATCATATTAGGTGTGTTATTATTCCATTGTTTTGATATTTGTTAGACCGTAGAGTCACAGTGAAATCCTGAACCAAGAAAAGATTTTGCCTCACAGGGAATGCAACAATTCCAGAGTGTTTAATTTGGCACTGCTTGTCTGTACAAATGACATGAAACTATTGACACAGTCTTTTTTATTTTGTAGATGGACTGAGGAAGTTGTACAAGCACGAAGGTTTAAAAGGATATTATCGGGTTTGTTTTTCATCCTTCAAGGATTATTATTATTATCATTATTTATTAGTGTTAACCAGGGATGGCCTTTCCAATTTTGATGGAACTGTTACCCATGAGGGTCTTGCATAGGAGGTCGGAAAGCATCTAATCCCCCCATTTAGGCTATGGAAGCTGCATGTCTACTTCAACCACTAAGCTAGGAAACCTTAGAAATCTGCTCTCAAGTTGAGTGATAAGCTGAGTGGATTGATTCACAGTTATATACAGCTGGTATGACTGGTATGAGCCAGGATTTGAACCCTCCTGATCTTAAAGTTCAGTTACAACAGTTAAATTATATTGAAATCGATTTTCAGGGCTTTGTTCCTGGTTTACTTGGTGTATCGCACGGGGCATTGCAGTTTATGGCTTATGAGGAATTAAAGAAACTACACAGCAACTACACTGGTCAAGATGTTGACGCAAAATTAGTTAGTAGTATTCATATCCATGTCTTTATCTGTTCTGTGAGTTTCAGTGAGGTAGGAGATAATACCGAAATTGAATTTGGGTGCCAGCATTATTGGTGAAGGCCATCAAAATTTTTGCTTTTTCAATGTTCTATAGTGCTTAGAAAATAGCTATTTTTCACTTATAATAATCCTGTTTCCTGTAATAAACTATCTTGGATTTGGGCATAATAAACTCAGCACCTAATTTAATAGTGGCTATCGACTATTGGGTTGTAATTGTGAAGTGTACTGAATCAGTGTAACATACCAACGTCAGTGTTTAATGCCATGTGCTATTATATTAGACATCTTTTGTTTTGCTTCATGTTGAGCCTCAATGTTGAGGTCAGGCAGCTTTCACATATTTTTTTTCATTCTGTAGGTTGCAATCAAGTATATTTCAATGGCAGCTTTGTCAAAGGTTTTTGCTGTTGTAGTGACATACCCATACCAAGTGGTGCGATCTCGATTGCAGGTTCAGATTGAATTCACTTTCCTGTTCCAAAATGTCAATTTATTTATTGGCTTTCTTCATGTTTATTATCAATGTCTTTATTCACGTTTCATCATGCATCCTAACAAACTTGCTGCATTAATACATTTCGTGTTTACTCACCCTATATAAACTTTCCTCTCGTTATACATTAGGTTAAACTTATGATTTTCGTTTATGCAGGATTCACTACTGCGAGATAAATACGATGGTGTGTTGGACGTATTTAAACAAGTTTACAGGTATGTCAATTATGCTCAGTAGTTTAGGCTCTCCACCCAGGGGATTACTTCCTTTCTTTTACAGACTTTTCTCAAGTTCGTGCATCTCATGTTGTAATGTGATTTTTGACTTGTAATTTGACTTGTAATTTGATTTTGATTTTGATTTGTCAGTAGAAACCTGATTTTGACGTATTACATTGTTATAACCAAACTTTTACTTATACATTTTTGGTTCACTGTGAATCACTGTGGAACAATTTAAGGTAATTATGAACACAGTAACAAGGTCTGTACTAAGAACCAAATCAAAATATGACATATAAACGTGAACTCAGGAAAGGTTGTCTGCTGTAAGAACAACTGACTTTCTGGTGGCATAGTATGAAATGTTAAAATCATGAAGTCCCTGGTTAACTTATTACTGGAAATTAACTAATCGTAAAATTTTGCAAATGGCGTCTTGCTATGTTTGTGTCTTGTGTATTTGTTTGTGTATTTTTGTGTCCATGTTTGATTAATTAAGTAATTTAATTTCTACCAGCATTAACTTTATGGTCCTACTATTTAATATTCCCAAATTTCTTTGTTAACCTTTTTTCCGCAGATCCACGTTAATTTCCTGCCACCTAATGAGATGCATAATATTCCATGCTATACTTGTCAACTTTAAAAATTCATTTTTCTTTTGACATTCCTACTATGTTTCACGTTGATTTTTTGATTTGTTAATTTATTATCCTTGTATAGAAATGTACAGTCTTCATTCTATCTATCATATTAATAATTGGGTTAAGTGATGTCACGTGTCTCGTTGATATTTTCTTGAAAAGAACAGTTCCGTAAAAAAAAATGTGAAAGAAACAAACAAAATGAAGAAAACTTGAAATTTAAAATTTAAAATGAAAAATGAAATTAAAGAATAAGAAATAAGAATAAGAAATTAAAAATCAGACTTCCAGGAGGGGCACTTGTTTAAGGTGCATATTCTAGGTGTGATTTTTTGCTTTTAGATATGAGGGAATGTCTGGTTTTTATAAAGGCCTTTTACCGTCATTGCTCAGGTAACTTTTTTAGAGATGCATTTTTTTGTTTTTTCAATTTATATGATCCTATTTTCCTATTTTGTCATCAACCAATATTCTAGGTGAAAGCTTTAAAAAAATTTTATTTATTATTTTATTTTTATTTAATAAATATATTCTTTTGATTTTGTTTAGAGTGACTCCAGCATGTTGTATAACCTTTGTTGTGTTTGAAAATGTTAGTCATTATTTATTTTCGAAAAAGGGAAACAAGATCAGCAGGTAATGGTTGAATGGATAATGTTACAACTGTCAGATCATTGGCGTTATTTTGGTGGGATTCATCGATATAAAACCAAGTGCAGCAGCCACCTTAGGGAAATCATGCTTTCAACTTTTATTTCCTTCAAAACAATGCTGTTGATGGGAAGTTACTTTGGATTTCTTCATTTCCGGCAGTGCAGTGTAAAAAACTGGGCAATCCAAGGTTTTCATCCTCATAATAATTTTTTTCGTTGACAAAAAGGACAGTTGTTATATCATTACTTAGGATACCATTTTGTAGCTCATCATTTTATTATTATTTTTTTCTTTGAATAGTTTGTTTGTGAAGATTCTATGAATAATACACTATATAGAAATTGCATGAAACATGTATTAGGATTAGATGAGTACTGTTGATAAAATGATTTGTTTAGTGTTTCTATCCGTTTCCAAGGTTATCATCTAATACAAAAAAAATCGAAAGGTTTGGGCCTAGTTACAATTTCTGCTTTTTGTCAGCTTCAGTTAAGTCTTTCAAAGCGAAGTTATCATTTTGTGAAAATCAAAGATAGAATTGGTCATTATTATTTGCTTATTGTTGGCACTAAGATAGTTTTCCTGTTTATAAGAAATTTTCTACAAGATTTTATGGCAACATTTTATGAAACTCATAGAATATATTATAAAATAGTTTCTTTTTTGCATTATATAATATGTACATAGAAATTTAAAGTGAAGAATAAATACTTTTCAGATTTGAAAGATTTCGGAGATCTATGCATTGTGTGTGATTTCCCCTTTACGTATTTCTTGGGGAAAAACTTCTTGAAGAAATAGTTCATCACAAAATTCTTCTTCTCTGTCTTTTGATACTTGGCAAGGATTGAAAAGTTGTGAAAATGCTTTTTTGTCTTGTCAACATTTGTTTGGTACTTGCTAGCATGCTTCGTTTGCCAGCACTGCCCTCAGTTACCAAACAAATTGAAAAACCATGCTTTGACTTTGCTCCATAAAATGTTTTTGTGAATTTCGCATAATTAGGATATGTCCACTATGCACTACAATATCTTTTATATTTCTTCTTTGCTCATAGAAAGAAAGTAATTTTGACATTTTCTTGTGATGTTTATCCAATATAAGTGATAATCATGCAGTAGATGTTCCAAAACATCCAAAGAACCTGCATGACTGTAATGAAATGTTCTCTTTCTCTGTGTACAATAATTTATCGAATAAATACCTGGGTTCTTTATTTAAAAATCAAGCATTTTGTGTGTGTTTACTTGGGTGGGTGTTTATTACAAAAATGAAAAATTTGTCTCTTTAAGAAAATTTCGATCTTATTTCCTTTTAAACCAAACATCAATAATGTCATCTTCATCGTTGCCAATGATGTTCATTTTCAGTTCAGCTTCTTCATCATCTAACAAAAAAGGAATGGATGTCCTTTGTCTTCCTCAGTCAAAGAAACAGGAAACAAAAATGTGAGGTTGGCCTGATTGTTCCTGGAACAAATTATGCAAGAACAAAGCCTAAACAAATAGCCAAAAATATAATATTAAAATTAATATTAAAAATTAATATTAAAAATTAATATTAAAAATTAATATTAAAGGAAAAATACACACATTTTGGTTGGAAATATGAAGGAATGGGATGGTATTGTAAGAACCCTGTAAAGAAATGAAATGAAAAAAGCTTTGTTTTTTAATTATGCATACATGAGATAAGGTGTTTATTCGATAAAATTTGGTACACTTTTACTTGATGTTCTCAGTTCTTCTTCTCTGTTTTGTGTATATCAAGATTTCGGTAGAATTTCAACTCACTTATAAAATCTCTGCAAGGGAAGTATACATAGATTAAAAACATGTTAAAATTCACTTCAATCAGCAGAAGATCGAGGACATCATTCAAGGATTTTCATGAGGTATAGAATCCTTGAGATTTTGTAGTTTTTATAGTTTATGAACAATACATGTATATCAACGAAACTGTGGATTTTTTCAGATCTTATGTTTTTGTCATGTGGTGAGTTCCAATCAGGGATCCTTGGTTCCTCCAACCCTGAGTTGTTACTGTACTATTCATATTCTTTTTCTGTAATGTATCACATTACAGTAATCACAATTTTTCGAGTACAATTAATAATTAATCACGAGTGGCAAGGATAAATGGTTGTTTAATTTATTTGTTATTTATTCGTTATTTTTTTTCATGAGTATTCCTGAGGAGGATAAGTGAAAATTGATTCAATCCGAGGGTAAAAAAAGTTCATTGGAAATCTGCCTTAAGTAAGAAAAACAATTTTTATTGCGTGTCCTGTTTTTTTTGTAGGTACTTCGGAACTTCTCAAGTCACTCAGTTTCTAAGCAACGTAATGATGCTAAAGAACAAGATTTACAACATACACTTGTCCGAACAGAAAATGGTATTCGTAGAATCACATTGAATAGTGTCAAGAAAAGGTGACTGTCACGTCATAATCTCATCTATAATAGAATTATACAGATATCAAATTTAACCAGTAGTTCATCACACTTGTCTCAAGTTTTTTCAAAATTTCAGATGCAGGTTCAAATCTTTGTAGACATTAGATTTTTCCTCAGCTATTATTGTAACTGGTGTTCACAGTACTATTTGTGTAGTGTTGATTGCCATACTACCAGTGTTTGACCTTTAGTCATTAAATTCGTTAAAATGTACTGTTATTGGTCATGTACATATTGGAGGTTAAAGTCGCTGATTGATTGTAACACAGCCAACATAATTTCTTTTACATCATAGGAACGCGTTGTCATTTTCCATGTTGACAGAGTTGAAAGAACTGTTACTGGAAAGTAACGAGAATGAAGATGTGAAAGTCATAATCCTTGATCACAATGGACATGTTTTTTCTGCTGGTCACGATTTGAAGGAATTGGTATGCTCACACATATTTTTCAGTTGTTTACCTGGTGTGAGACTTTTCTCATATTATTCTTGTGGGACTTTGTATGTGTTTAAGGGACCTAAGATGGCAACATGCAAAAGGAACTCTTATTTTGAACCGCAGAGAAATAAAATTCAGGAGTAGATAGTGAATATAAAATCAAAATCCTATCAAATTCCTTTAAAACATTTACAACTCCTATCGAGTCTTTGTTGTCTGAATGGACTTGAATACACAAGTTTTCACTTTGTCTATAGAATATAAAATTTATATTCATGATTTTCCCAATGATTATGAAAATGTATAACTGAAGATGACAACTGGACGGTTGTCGAAACGTTTTAAATTAATAAATATACGTTAAACAAATAAAAAAATGAAGCTTCTATCATACATTTTCATAATCTAATAGATTGCCCAAAGCAACATATTTTTCCCAATGGATTTTTCAAAGTACCATTTCTTTCTTACAGCATCCTATAAGGAAAACAAAAGCTTACTTTTATTCACATTGTCATCCTAATTACCGTCTTAGTTTTCCTAGTCCATATTACTGCTTTATGGTGAAAAATCAGATCGAAGTTTGTCTTTCCTGGAATGAAAATGAACTGAACTGAACAATCATTCTGCAGTCAAACTGCACTAAAATAAATGGCTTGAGAATAATGAACATAAAGAAAACAAGAAGGACAATATGCTGAAATACTGATAATTTGAAAGAGTTTTAAGGTTTAATCTGTTAATGAAAATTTACACTTTCATTAAACATGTTCTAAATGTGCACATTGGTGCTGGTGGCAAATTGGAGCCTAGTCAACTTTCTCCCACTTGTTGGTTGCCCCTTTTTAATGCTCATTCTTAGGGACTGGTTATATGGAAGAAATTGTCCCGCTTACCCAGGTCAAAAATTATTCTTCCTCCTTTTGTCCCGAGGTTACATGAAAAATAACCATCCCAGCAAAGTGGCACAGGATTCGTTTTCCACTGTTTTATCTGCAATCTTTAAAGCTTTTTTTTGAAAATTATTTATCATACGCATTCACCTGAAGTCAGAAAAAAATCTACAATCTTCCCATCTCGGTGTTGTATGAACAAAAAACCTCTCGGCTAGGCGAGACCCCCTTTACTGCATCGCTGCATGCGAGATGCCGTTTAAGGGATTAATGGTTTTTTATCATATAACCCAAATCTGATAAAACAAAAGAAATGTCTGTCTTTTTGACCGACATGAAAATCAACACAACATGAGTTTCATATCACCTCCAGTGTGTATTTCGAAACTTATGTGAAATTGTCTGTGCTTTCATCTGCAGATAAAGATTTAAATATTTTTTGTTGGCCTTACCATTTCGTTTTTGTGTTCTGACAATGTTTTACTATTTCCTATTAACCCCTGGAAGTAATAATTTATATTGAAACACCCTGTATGATAAGATGAAATTAAGATTGACAGTTTTAATTTACTACTCAGTGTTTCAATTTTCTTCTATACTTGTAGCAATCTGTAACTGGGAGCACTTTTCACGCTCAGATATTTCAACGATGTACAGAAGTTATGAATTTGGTGCAAGTATGTACTGTGTATACTGTCAAGTCCTCCTCTGTTGATGATTTTGCTCGGTCAAATTATTCTCCTTCGTAGCTGTTGTGCTATGAACACTTGTCCTGTGTATTTATTTATTTATTTTATTTTTTAATGTCCTTGTTGATATTATTGTCATCTAGCTTTACATAAGTAAATTCTTCCAAAAATAGGGAAATCATGTGTACGTTATTCATTGTTTTTGATACATTGTCAAGTCTCACTTTCACGTTTGGTGTTATTTATTCATTGTGTGTTGAAAATGAGATCTTCTTAAAACCTTGAACGGAGTAGCCAACATAAAACAGCGTTCAATTCTATTTACCACAAATCGAACAGTGTAAACAGAGAATTCGATCGTTGTGTTTAATTGAATAACGTAAACCCCACTTCACACGATAATGGAACCATCTCACATGTAGAAGAATATTGGTTTTTACATTTTTTTCTATTCCAGTTGTGATTGAAGTCCCCTCTCTCATCAACTATTTTGATTTAGTTGTGTTATGATAAGCATACCTGTTAAATTGTACATGCTGAATTCTTGAAACAACGTACTGTCCCTTACGTTTCCGAAAGTCGAATTTGTATAATTTTAGGATATCAGTCGGCCTGTTATTGCGCAAGTTGACGGTAAGTTTAACGTTTTTTTGTTATACTTGATACAACGAACACTTGACTGATTTCAGGATTTACATCAGATCCTTACATCAAAAGCTTGTTAAATCGAGATATTTTTAAGGGAGCGAGGGAGAGACCCCGCTTCGTTGTAACGAGATTTCGTTATATCGTAGCTCTAACTATTTTAGGGGAATAAATTTTCGCAGAAGATATTTTCGGAAAAAGAAATCTTCGCGAATTTCCCCCTAACTTGTGAAATTCAATTCCGCGAATTTTAAGCATCTTTTGAAAATTATTTATTACGCGGAATATCTCCAAAAAGCTTAATTGCAAAAACTAATCCCGCGAAAAGTGGCAGAAACATTGTTTACTAGGCTCGAAAATCATTCAAAAAGTTTCTGAACAACTGTTAGTTTATCATTCATTCATTCATTCATTCATTCATTCATTCATTCATTCATTCATTCATTCATTCATTCATTCATTCATTCATTCATTCATTCATTCATTCAACATTTATTTAACGTCAATTGATTATCACATAAATAAATACAAAAGTTATAAAAATGTCTTAAAAGTACCATCTCTCCAATAAAATCCACGCTGCCATAAGAAATATAGCTTGGACTTCGTCGGAGAGGTGTGAGTGGTGGAGAGGTGGTTAGCCAAATAATGGCTTATGAGCTTATATGAAGGATATGAAGGATATGAAGGATATGAAGGATATGAAGGATATGAAATCAAGAAGAAGAAACGTTAAGGAGTGAAACGCATTTTTAACAATCAATTTTTCAATCTAAAATAATTATACTGTTGATTGTATTTGCACCATGTGTACAGAGAGCTCGTGCGTTCAAAATTTGTGACGGTCGGCCTTTATAAGATTGAAAAGACGTATATATTTTCTGGCATGCTCCACGCACTAACCTTTACATTGTGTTTTTATGCTATGTTATAGGTGTTGCCACTGCAGCTGGCTGCCAGTTAGTTGCAACCTGTGATTTGGCTGTGGCTTCTGACAACTCTACGTTCGCTACACCTGGGTATGAGAGCGTTTTACATATTAAATTTCTATTTCCACTTAATCGACAGAACAATTCATTTTGCTGCGTTAAGAGAATGAAGTATTGTCCAAGCTTTAAAAGAACATCCATCTGATTAAACACCTAAAGAGGACATCCATCTGAAAACACTGACTTTTCGGAGATGTTGACTTAACTCTGTTGCCTAATATTATATCCCTACTCTTTAAAGATTTTTAGATCTTGTGTATTTCCAACTTACTATCTTCTAGTGTGCACATTGGCTTGTTCTGTACGACGCCAGGTGTCGCACTTGCGCGAGCCGTAAATCGCAAACAAGCCATGGAGATGTTACTGACAGGTGATCCGATCACTGCAAAAGGTGTGTTAGAGGTTTCGTCAAGTCTCCGGAGGCGGTTTTCTCACTTCTGGCTTAGTGTTTTTTATAAAAATGTAGTTTATGAGGATTGAACAGGAAAACGTTGAGAAAAAAAATTCATTTTCGCAGTTGTCTGCAAAGGGACCAGTCATTTTTCTGCTATTGAGAGCTCTTTAAATTCATTACATTTCAATTCTGAAAGTTTCTAACATGAGAAAGACCACTGCTTTTATGCACTTTGGTGCATTTCTTCTTATTGACATAATTTCCTTCTGATCTGTTTTAGAAGCTTTCAATAGTGGTCTTATAAACCAAGTTGTTCCGAAAGAGAAATCGCAATTGCGGTAAGCTTTGATTTATCTGCCTTCTAAGTTATAATGCGCGGTATATAGAATGCGAACATTCCGTTATAAACACATCGAATGTCAAACTTGAATCTCTATCCCTTGCTTTAACTCTCCATCCCTGCTCCAAACTCAATTATTTCTCAATGAAGATGATAATTCAAATACGAACTTCCTTTTGTTCACTTCAGACTGAAGAGCTCGCGCAGAAGATCATTAGACACAGTTCAGCTGTCATTGGCTTGGGTAAACGAGCATTTTATAAACAAGTCAAAGAATCACGAGATGCTGCCTATTGGTAAGTAAAACACTGACCATTGCCATGGAAGCCGTATTGCTATCCCGACAGTGTTTGATGTTCTGTTTATCATATTTTTAAACGTCAGCAATTTTTTGACATACACCCTTTTTTAATATGAATATAAAAACTCCTAGCGGACTGGATTATTCTGAGTTTGATCAATTTTTAGCCTCGATTAGTGTTAGAATATTCTTATTGCATTCTTTTCTTCGCATAAGGATTTTAAGAGCACTGACTCGCATTGCAACTCGCATCGTAAAAAGCCCTCTGCGAAGTTAGTTGTCTGGCGATAAAACGACTATCATGAGTCTTGACGTTTATTTTTCTTTAACGTTGTATTAAACGACTCCGACTTTACAGAAAGAATACTCCGGAAGAAATAAGGTGTTTACGGCAATCCCATGTCAAAATAGTTTAGTATTTTTTTCTGTTCTGAATGGTTTCTTCTACACGCTTTTCCAAATTAGTTATGCTGCTGATGTTATGGTAGACAATCTGAAACATCGAGACTCCCAGGAAGGTATTGATTCGTTCTTTGCCAAAAGAAAGCCGCAGTGGCAATGATGTATTGATGGATACCATGAAGATCGTTTATGTATGACGTATGTTTTCTTGTGTTCTGGTTGTTCTGGATGAAAGAAGGTGTTTGCAAATGACAATCATGCGCACAGTGATCGCACATTTCCGATCGAATTTTCGATTCCTTGAATTATTTTTTGAATTATTTTTTTATGTGTTTTTCTTTTCGTTATGGTATTTTTTTGTTTGTTTGTTTGTTTAACCTGTGGAACATTACTCGTCAACGAGGTTCAGACAAGACGAGTGATCACGTGGTTTAACTCTGTTCTCCTGATACAAATATACATTGACAGGAGATCATTAAAAGACCCTTGACTTCCCATGAAAAATGTTTTGTGACCGTTAACCTGGTATTAATCGAATCGCTTTTCGAAATTTTATTTTTGTATTTCGTTACTTTTTTTACAATACAGATTATCAAAATATATAATATAATACACTGGTTTAGAATTTAATATTGGACCTAAAATTGTATAGGGAATTTGCTGTGTTTTGAATGGAGAAGGCTTGTTATAAATCGTCTAAAATCAGATACTTCTAGTAACTTAATGTATTTACTTCGAAGAAACGTGCGTTTAAAACTAGTGGAAATTTATTCGAGGTAACCCGAGGTAATTATGTTTGTTTTGTGTCTTTGTTGTTGTTGTTGTTGTTGTTGTTGTTATTGTTGTTGTTATTGTTGTAGAAGAGGCAATTATGAATTATCATGTCTAATAAAAATAGCCACAATAGATTGTATTAATATTGGTAAAGTCATGAAAATACTATGATAACATTTTATTAAAACAACATTTTTATTACCTAATATTTTCCCTCTATTTTGACTGTAAGTTAGTTCTTTTACCTCCGCCCCTCCCCTGAAACTCCACCACCAGCACCCTCTTCCCTTGATGCTTGACATTTTGGAAAGTTCAGTCAAATTATTGAAGAGATAGATATGTTGGTAAATTTTTAATGTTGTTCTAACTTTATATACAGAAGCCGTGGATGATGCTCTTGAATCTAGAAATATTTTTAAGAAAATCAACCAGATTATTCTTCATCAGTGTTTCTAAACGTACTTACCTTACTTACTTACACATTTGCGGTGCAAAACCTTGTAAAATTTGTTTGGGTAAGTGAGGATCTATGCGTTGTTTGTCTACATTTCTGAGTAAACATACACCATAGTATCTTGCTCTGCCAACCCATGGTCTAACTTCATGTGCTGCTTTTCAAGGATTCCTAAACACAATTTTACATTTATAGTCCAGGCGCTGTGTTGCAAAAAAGGGTCTAGAAGACAACTTTCGTGATACGTATCTTGGAACCAGAATTTTTTGGTGTGGAAACTAGATATTGTGCAAGTAGCGGGAAATTGGGCGTTAAGAGTATTGTTATCGCTTGATTCGTGTGATTTCGATTTCTCTCGTTAATCTCAAATTTTTCAAATATTTTGATATCAATTCAATTCATTATAATCATTGTATCAAATCTAAACCAAAGGAAGCAAGGTTAGATCGCAAATCCCAATAGTTTAATTTATCGTGTTAATTATCGTTTTTTATCGATAAATCAGTTTCTAACACCAATAAGCATGATATGCATGTTCGGTTTATTTACTTCTTCGAACTTTGATTCCTTATAAAAGCAAAATAATCAGGAACACAGTCTAGTGCTCAGTGATACATTTCCATCGATATCAAAATTAATTATGCGTTTGAAAATTGACTAAATACCAAGCAATCATAAAAAGTGTGCACTGCACGTAATTTTGAAACGTTGTTTACTGAGTAAATCGGAGAAACGTTTCGAATTTTTTTCTCGTAACTATGCGGGTGTGCTTGTATGAGTGCAAAATAAAATAAAATTCATTTAAAGTAAATAAACGAATATAAGCATCTCAAAAAACAATTCGATGTCCAAATAAGAAAAAACTGTAACCGTTCGCCGCGATCCCTGTCAGTGGCTGCTGAGTCAGCAGAGTCTATGCTTATATACTCATTTATTGCCTTTAAGTTTTAAAAAGATTTTAAAAAGATTTAAAAAAGATTTAAAAAGAAAGAGTTTTTGTGTGTGTTTATATAGTGTTCTGTTTGATGTTTACAAAGCTAAGTGTCATTTGATGATAATGGATAAACCGAGCGCTCCTTTTTATTCAATTGTGTTAGATTCTGTTACATTTTGATGGAGACCAATTTGATGTTATTTTATGTTTTGGTTTATTTTTTTGATTAGTGTGTTTTAATGATAATTTCTCTCTCTCTATAAATTTACCGTAAAAAGTCTTATAAAAAGTTTGAAAGGACGATTCATAAACAGACTAACCTCAGTTACCCAGACAAAATTTCTAAGGTTTGCACCTCGAACTTTAGTTGAGAAGAAATTGTCAATAAATTGTCAGTATCAAGTCTGGAAGCCTATTAAGTTCTATTGCTGTTATTATTAAGCTGTCTAACTATGCATTCACTTTGAGCACGTGATAGTAAATAGTTACTGTGGATTGGTTGTAGATATGTATATCATGTGATCAAAGTAGATAATCTAACCTGAAAATAGATCCAAGAAATAAGCGTATTCAGGGTCAGTCAAACAAAGTGGAGGAGATATTTCTTTTCAGTCTTAAGTATCGATTAGGTTACTTGCATGTTTTCTTTTCTAGTTTAAATGACTAACTCTCCTCCACAAATTTTGACTGACCTGTAGCTATGCCTCCGGGGATCAAAATTATCATAACTTTTTTTGCAGAGGAGGATCTAGAACCTACGCGAAATTTACGGAGGAGAGTAAGGTCATTAAGAGTATAAAAGAAAAAACGTGCAAACGTGCAAAAACATTTTAGGTTTCCAGACAAGGGAGAAATTTAACTGTTTTCCTTTTCAAAATGTGTTCATTCCTTCATGATTCCACGTGAAGGTCGATACGAATGTAGTAGGGGCGAGTTGCTTGGAAATTCTTAGTAACACTTAGCAACGCACTTAGTTACAACATAAGTGATGAAATTTTACTGCTGGGACATTGGCCTAGTTGTCCATTTCAACGAAAACACATTGCTGAAACCAAGGCTACTCTGCCTCGTTGGTTTGGACTTTGCTAAACAACACTTTCACGCAACACTGAGTAAGCGTAATAGTTTGGCAAAAATTTTGATTGATAGACCTTTTCATTCACTTTCGTTTCTGTTCAGAACTTTGTGTCGTTTCGGATCATTATAAGTGTGTTATTCAGAAGTAATTAATAAACCAGCCATTAAAACTTTATAATCGCTTTAATATGAGTGTGCTTATCTAACAAGATGCGATCATTACACTTTTTGGTTGAAAGTCTCTCTTTTTTATTTGAAAGAACGAGGCATTACATGACCGTTATCTCGTTTAACCCAGACAGAAATAACAAGATTTTCACCGCAAACTAGTAATGATCGCAACTTGTTAGATTAACCTTTACGTATCATGTAAAAGGAAACTTTGTTTGCTTGATCGGCTTAGGGTAGACTGGACATTTAAACAACGCTCAAAGATTAAACAATTGACGAGGAAATGGTATATCTCATCTCTATTGTAATATCACGGTGCGAAAATCATTTCGCTGATTTTTTTTTTGTCATCTTTTATATTTTATCAGTGGATGAAACTTACCCATTTTCAACCGCGGATCCAATGTACGTCGAAAATTGTGGAGAAGCACATTAACATAATTGGATTTCTGCGCACAACCGTACGTGTTTTTTTCTTCTTTTTTTGTCTGTTCAAACCTAGCATAAAACGCTGAATTGCTTTTTTTGAAATGTGAAAAAGTTTCCTATTGCGTCATCAATTTGGACACGTCCTGATTACCGTCAGAGAAAGTTTATAATTAAATGTTAATTTTAATTTCTGTTCTGTGTCACCGATGGGATTATTTGCACGTTCTTTTATGCTTCAACAGCTAACATTCTTCTCCATTAATTTCGACATTCACTGATTTTAAGCAATCGATGTGTATGAAGGTTTCACGTTTGCAGGAAAATAGTTCATGACGGTCACCTGATTATACGGCTCACAAAAGACTGGTTCAACTTTTAAAAGTTTTGCTTTTTTTGTTGTTTTTTTGTTGTTCTTTTCAAGTTGCAAGTATCTTCGGTAGGGGAGACTTGCAACGTCGGTAAAATTCAAGTTCCCGCAATTTTTAAATATAATTCGGGTTTTTGTTACAGAGTCATGTTTACATTTCGTTGTTATGGGGATATGTACACCATGTTCTTTTACTCGCTAACCTTGTCCTAAGGAATCGTTGCAATTTAGATTTTTCTTCAGAAAATATTAAATGGTCTCTCTGGTGATTAGATCATGCATAGTGTTAATAGCATTGTGGTAAGAACAATGAAAATATAGACGTTGGTATCAGAAAAAAATAGATAAAGAACCGTGACCGAGAGGTAGGTGAACATGTATTTCAGCATTATATATTATACCTTTCCAGTTTCAAAAATTTATTCTAGCCGCCAATTCTGCTGCAGTGTTTGATTTGCAATCAGTGTTCCTGTAGATAATGACGTTTTTTATTTACCTTGATAAGTCAGACTGTCACTAAGAGTGTGTCTATCTAACAATTCCAGACCATCAAACTTCTCGGTGAAAGCTCTTCTGAAAGTTTTTGGAAGAACGAGGGAAATGTTGTTTATAAACTCAATCACCCAAACAATCACCATGTTAACTCGCAATCATGTGTGGATGACACGAAATGTTTTGATAAACGTAATCGTCATTATTCGTTTCTGGATCTTTTTGTGCACGGCGTACCCTTTTTTGTTAACTCTGTTTCTCTGGGTTTTGTATCTTTGCCAGTCAACTTCACGTTTCGACTTGCGAAATTTCCTACGTAGAGCAATACGATTGTTCATTTCTGTTTTTATATCTTTCGTTAGCCAAGGAGATCAGAATAGTATAATATACTCGAATATAGTATAATAAAGTATAATCTATATACGGATCGCCTGTGTATGACGTGCTGTTACGGAGATATCGATGATCAAAGATCCTAATGACGTCACACCCGTCCCCAAAAAGTTCTGGACCCAAATTTTTCGACACCCCATCGCCAATATCGCACGCCCAAAGTGACGTCAGTTATTCTCATTGGTTTTCGAGATATTTGACCCTAAAAATCGCGTTCCATTTAGGGTGCAATGCAATGTGCCCACTGACGTCGCGGTATTCCTATATTACTAATATCGCCTATATCTCGACAACTCAGTTACGCACGATCGTAAATCATACATTTTCTTGATCAGCTTTTCGAGCTCTACAACTCAGTGGTACCTATTCTTTTAGATTGTGTGATTTTATTTTTCGTCACTCTTATATTTTGAAAGAGGAAGAGCACGGGCGGTGGGTGGAGTAACTCATGGGGAAAATGAAGCTGTAAAATGTTTTTACCCGGGATACTAGTCTTCTTATACTAATACTAAATCTTGCTTTTTTCTTACCTAACTTTTAAAGAAAGAACGTTAGGTAAAATTTCTCGGGAAGTTCGTCAATGGATGTATATTTTTCCGTATTAGTATAGGGAGAATCTCCCATTAGGGGAATCTCTAGCTCCATCTTACGGGTTTTTATTACTACATGGAGTGTTGTGCCTAAAGGAAGACATCATAAGCCACCCGGAGGAGAACGTGATGCAATGTTTTTTTGCGTTCGAAACTTCATCAAATTTTCTCAACGTTCATTTCTTAATGAGAATGAAGACGCTGGGTGTATAATTTTTTGTGTTTGTTTTAATTTTTTATTTAATATTTTTACGCTTTAAGTTCAGTAATAAAGAATAACAATATTGATCGGTATCAGTAACTAATCTATCCGACGAGATAGTCGATGTAGACCTGTTATGTGTTATCAGCTTATCATTTTCTACCGATGTCTATTTTTTTGATGTGTTTGAACGTAGCTTTTTCGTATCAGTTAGTTTTGACTACTATACCGAAATGTGTAGCTAGCAGTTTATGTGGTATTTCATTGTAGTATGTGGATTGTTATTATTAAGGTAAACGAAGGTAGCAAGATCATTATCATATTGTTTTGATAGTATTTGAATGATATCTTTTTTTTAGATTATAAAATTGAATAGAGTCTATGATGCACAAGTGGAGTTTTGAGTTTTGACATTTCCACAATTCATAGCAGAATAAAGAATTGAAAGATAAAAACGTCTGAGAAGGTATTGTTTTTGTTAGCTTTAGTTAATAGGGAAATTTGAAAGTTTTATCGTGGTTAGGTAGGAGTATACGTTGTATTGTCTCTTTTTTAAATTCTGAACATTGGAATTTTAGCTTTTAGTTTAACTGTACAACTTTAGAAATCTCTAAATAGGCCAAATAGCACTGAAAAATAGGGATAATAGCATTCTTTGAATGATCGATCCAAAATATTTGTGTTAAATATGATATAATTCCAACATGGAGAAACACAAAAATTTTTGTATATACTCAGACTTATCATGGCAGTATTGCGTGTAAAAAACAATTTATGGAGAAAAACTGTAAAATGTTTTTACACGCTACACTAGTATAGTATAATATATTATAATATACTCGAATATACTCGTATAATATACTCGAATAGTATAATATACTCGAGAGGTATAGTTGTCTGAACGATAAAGGTTTCTATAGAACAGTCTCGTTAAAATGTAAAAATCTGATTGGTTGATTTCTCTCGTGTTTTCCGCAGAGACAGCACAGAAAAGTTGAACTTGATTCGACTTTCACATAAAGGAAAATTTTCTGAGCACATTATGTAAACATGGTTTGTACATATTCTCAGTAACTTTTCCTGTCCGTTCCGTTCCTATCTGCGGGAAATTTTCTGTAAGTGGAAAACCGCCTTATAATAAGTCAGTTTATAACCCAGTGGGCACGCATCCGTCCTTCTGACGTCTCCCCGGGTCGTCTCCGAGACGTCCTAATTGAACGTCCATGGAACGTCCCTGTGCCCACTGGGAATGATTTATTAAGAAGTCAAAGTAATCGGTGAGTTGTGAGTTGGTGAGACATGAGTTGGTGAGTTGAGCATGATTTTGTTTAGCCGGCTGCCGAGAGAATCGAGAAACCATGCTACCATACCATTCTGCAGCAGATGTAGACAGACCGACAACTCTGATCAATCCTTTTAAAAAGCATTCAATACAGCGCTTATCAAATTTCATTATCGTTATATTCGACAAGACAACATCGGATATCGAGATTTCTCGTACATCATGTGTCGTAAAATGCTTATCGAATAATTTTAGGTATTCGATAGCTATTATTTGATAGTAATTAAAAGGCTTCATATAAAGCTTCATATAACGGATGAGAGCTACTATCGAATAATTACTATCGAATATCTAAAATTATTCGAGCGTCGTCGAATATCACAAGCTCGACTGAATAATTCCGGATGTCCTATTTTATCTTGTGGAATATCTGTTTTTTATTCCGTCTAGACAAGAAATATCTGATGTTTTAATACACCTTTCCCGAATTTCTGTTTAAACACCGTGTTAATGCTTAGTTATCAAGTTTCGCCTCGTTTCTATGCATTTTATTGCTTTACTAATTTCATAGTATTATTGCCAAGCAATAGTCACTTTATTATTCAAATTTCCCAATAGAATAATTACAAGCAATTTAAGACCTTAAAAACGAGGCCATACTTGTTGACTAGGCCATAACGCGGTGTTTAAACGGAAATTCGGGAAAGGTCTATTCTGAAAGTCCGTGCTTTGAAATTAAATCGAACCCTTTAGTGAGCAAAATCTTCGAAAAGTCTCTGCGGAGGAGTGTTTTTTATTCAAACAGCGGGCAATATTTACAAATAAACCGAAAGCTTTTCTACACACTGTTATCAACAGGTAGACAATGACTTTATCATTAATCTTCTACGTTTAAACATTCAGTAATTATCGAGCAAGGACACGAATATTTATAAACAAAGTCATCTGTGGACCATCTATTGAACCAAAGTCATCGACGTCAATGGATTTGAATAATTTTGGTAATATATAGAAGAAACTTTTCCGTAAACTAATTTATTTTAAAGTAAGATTTAAGCATAGTTTATCTAATAATTTACCGTTTTCTATCAGGACCACTTTAATAGATGACAGATAATAATATCTTCACCATTATTATAGTGAATGTCATTGCACATGCTCAAATTCAACCAGAGAAAGTGATATTGAAAAAATAATAATTAATGAAATAGCTATGAATGAATCATTTTTACACTTCAACCTAATTGACCCTCCATAAATAAAGAATCAAAAGTCCATGTGAATTTTTATCTGACAATTGGGTTTCTGATTTCATTAAAACTTAGAGAATAAATAAGGTGAAAAAGAACTCCATAACAATATCATCTATTACATACACTCATGTTTTTTTTTATTCATAAGAATTCTTCTAAAAATCCTAA
This sequence comes from Turritopsis rubra, assembly GCA_039566895.2. Lineage (NCBI taxonomy): Eukaryota > Metazoa > Cnidaria > Hydrozoa > Anthoathecata > Oceaniidae > Turritopsis > Turritopsis rubra. Next base: position 6,087,761 of record CM077617.1, on the reverse strand, counting down.
GTTGAAAATACTGAAGAAATGAGTATATAAGCAGAGACTGCCAATACTGAGCTGACCCAGCAGCCACTGGCAGTGATCGCGAACGGTTATATTTTTTTTCTTATTTGGGCACATAATTGTCGAGTCATCACTTTTTTGAGATATATTCGTTTATTGTCTTAAAGTATAAAATAATAATAATAATAATAATAATAATAATAATAATAATAATAATAATAATAATAATAATAATAATAATAATAATAATAATAATAATAATTAATAATAATTGAGTGAAAAATAAAACAAAAAGCATTCAAGAGTTCTTCTCATAGGCGTATACAGGGTCAGTCAAAAAAAGTGGAGGAGTCCAACATTATGATATTTCTTTTCAGTCTTAAGTGTCGATTAGGTTACTTGCACGTTTTCCTTTTCTACTTTAAATGACTTAACTCTCCTCTACAAATTTTGCCTGAGCTCTATCTTACTATCTTACTATCTTTACACTCACTTCTTAAGAAAGAATGGATTGTTCACTGATAAAAGACTCAGTGAGAGTAACGATGAAATAGTGAATGTTATAATTATTGTCTGTATATGCATGTGTGTATATGCATGAGGATGTTGATGGAGTGGATGTATAGTACGCTCTAAGGCTTGTATTGAAAAAAAAGTAATTCATTAAACAAGGCTGACCTACAACGGACGCCGTATATCAAAAAGGCAAGAAACCCTGGGTACGAGGTTGATTATTGTTTTGAAGCAATCGATTGATCAATTTACGTTCGAATACACTAGGTATCAAATTTTACGTTTGTTCAGTTTTATTTACATAATCTCAATGAAATCGACAGAGGTCATAACCCTAAAAAATCTTTATTTTTATTTGAAACTATCCCCATTTTTCATAAGGTTAAATTTTCAATTCTATATTATATCATCAAGGCCTGTTATTAGTAAAACTGTAGGTTTGTTTATTAACAAGACTTGATCATCACTAGTTTACCGTCAAACATTTGTTATTTCTGTCTGGGTTAGCGAAAACATCTTGCGTATTGACTCGTTCTTTCAAACAACAATAAGAGACTTTCAAATTTTATGATCGCATCTTGTGAGACAAACCAAACTCTAATTTAGTTATTGTTGGACATATTTTTTCTGTCTCGTTAACTGTTGGTTAGGCATTGGTTAATCGTTATTTGTTAGCAGCGTACATCTGTATAAATGCAACATGGGAGTGCAACAGCGGATCAAGGGCATGCCAAGAATTGTGGAGGAGCACATAAACCTAATTTCTGTTTTCAATCTGTATCACTAATGGGATTACTTGCACATTTTTCTTTTATGGTTTAATAGCTAACATTCTCCTCCACAAATTTCGACATACCTCTAGATCCGCCTCTGGAGTGTGTATTTCCTAATTCCCATAATGCACTGTTAAGGTCCTATTTGACAGTAAACTATTACATAAATTATTACATAAATTATGCTCAAACAAAAGGAGAAACCTTTTTCATAATAGAACTTTTTTTTCTCCATTGACATCGATCGATTAAATTTTTCAACAATATTTATGTAAGTACTTTAAACGGCAGTGAGAATATTGGCAAATTTCTTTTATTATTCAATTGAGACATTTTTAATATGTTTTCGCGCTATGGACTGTGGTAGCTTAGCTCGTATTACGGAGATAACTGAAGTAGCTCAACTGAATTTCAAAATAAAGTCTAGTTCTCCTGGTTCATGATAATGATGGAGATTTGTGTCTAGGTGGTTTTAATCTCTTATCATTGGATTGATTGATTGATTTTTTATTAATTTATTTTGCAGTGAATCATGGCACCACCATACGTGGATTTAATCTACCTAGGCATTTTTTTTGTGATAATGGTGGTCTTCTGCATATTATATATGATGTGGAGGACCGCCATATGGCGATGCGTTTGTTTATGTGACGGCACGATGATTTACACATACGATAAAAACGACAACAGCCAACAAACGCAAAACGAAATATCTTATAAAAGCGACGAAACCTTGACATTGACGGCAACAACAAAATCAACGACACCGTTATTTTTGAAATCAAGCGAAACGATCTCGCTTATCTCGACTAATAGTATTGATAGACCGTCCACCGTTAACACGTGTTGCGTGTGTATAACCGGCAGTAAACATTGCAACAAGTATGGAGACGTGTACCTATCAAAATCTAGACGGATTCGGTATGGTGTCCAGACTAGAGGCAATATCATGCAGCGTATCTTCGACAAAATTACTAAGTTCCCCAGTTCTTCGAGAAACGAAACATGTCCGATATGTCTGGAACATTTCATGAATAACGTAGTGGTCATCTTGCTTAAATGTAGCCATGGTTACCATGAAAGTTGCATTGTGGATTGGTTGAAAAATACGGCAATGTCAGAACAAACTTCTTCATGTCCTCTCTGTAAATCCTGCATGGCAGTAAACCATTTGACGTTCAGGAATTTCAATAAACCTGATGTTTCCAGTTTAGGTTATTCGTACGGTACTCTAATGAGACATAACAGACCATTAGCGGTGCATATCCCATTACCGTAAAATCGGTAACAACAACACCAGCCCGTGTAGTATTTATTCTCCTGTGAACTTTATGTTGGTTGTTCCATATTTATCTTGAGTTGTGAATATTTAAGTTTTGTAGTTTCCATAGTGATTTTGTTGTTCTTCAGGTTTGTTCTTTACGAGGGAGAGTTAGTAGAAAGATCATTAAAACTTCAAGGTGGAAGCTTCTACGTTGGGCGTTCTAGTTACAGCGCTAACAAAGCTATACCAAGGTAACAGGGTGGTGTGTGGAGAAAGGGGGTCGATGGGGATGGTCGACTTCCCTTGTTCAAGAAAATGTTCGTTTTGAAAAAAAGGAAAATAAAATCTCTTTATAAGAAGATATCGCGTACGTCAGGAAAGTATGTCAGGAAGGTACTTGCCTTGCGCCACAGAATAGATGTAAGTTGTTGAGATAAAGTTGTCCTTAAAAGAAACTGCGGGTCTTTTGGCTCTGTTCACACTTGCCAAGTATATATCACCGGATAACTCGGAAAATTCCGTTCGCAGATTTCCACCGCCTGTTGTAACCTCGAATCCAGATTTTTTACCTTTTTGATATACGGACTGTAACGAAAAAATCGAAAAGGCAAGAGTAGATGGTAATGGTCTGGCTCTAGCCTTAACGATATTAGATTCCTGGCATGGAGAATCCTGTAAAACGCCTTTTCGACATACAGACGGCGGCAAAGAAAGTCCTGGCATCGACCTGTCAAACTGACAGAATATCTATGGGTTTTAATTCATGCAAATTAGTCAAGCTTCTATGAACTATCTTCGTACAGCCGTACAGTATGGAGACATAAAGGTGGAGACATGTGCTTTAATGGCGAGGTGCAAAGCTGGGAACGAGGTTGATCTGCGAGTTTAGGCGTGTTAAGGGCGTAACAAGGGTATTTTAAATTAGATTTGGGCGGATCTAGGGTTAGCCAAAAAAGTGGATGAGAGTAAAGTCTCATGAAATTTGAAATGTTGATTGGGTTACTTGCACGCCAAGGCTCCAGATCTGCATATCTAGTAGAGTTTAGATTAGTTTAGTCTAATAACAGAAGCAACAATATTCTTCTTCAATGCAAATGCCTCTATTAATAAAGCAAAACAAAGTAATTATCATAGAGAACAATTGAATGAGGAGAGACGAATGCGGTTTTAATTTTCTTCATCGCAGCGATTAAAACGACAAATTTATGTTAAAGTGTTCTTTACCACGGTGCTTCTGAATAACAGTTTCCTAGGAAAACTGTCTAGATAGTGGTAGTTGAGGGGGAGAGTTGAGAAATCGTTTAGTTTCACCAAATATAACATAGTTTTGCAAGTTTTGTTTATGATCTGGGTTTGTTAATGACAGAAATTCTATAAGACAGAGACATGTTACAGGTGGGATTTTCTTTGTTCATTACTGCTATAATCCTTCACAAAAATGATTGAGACACCCTATTCTGAGGCGAAATCAAGTAAATTCGCATGACGAAACTTTCTTCCCCCTGAACTCAATGTTGAAAATGTTTTTACATTTAGTAGATGGAGACAAAAGGCCATCCAAATGTCATAGCTACAACACACCAACATTGATTCTAGAGGGAGGGGAGGCCGTCTCATAATTTTTGTGAAGGATTGTAACTTTCTTGAATTCTTTTTCAAGAAATAGTCCAAGGTCATGACTACTACCATTTTGTTTCACCTTTGGTTACCATGCCATTTCATGGCCATTTTATGTGTTCTAGGTGCAAACCTTATAAATAAATAAATAAATAAATAAATAAATAAATAAATAAATAAATAAATAAATAAATAAATAAATAAATAAATAAAGGGATGAATAAGTAATTAAACCAATTCGAAAAATAATCATCAACAAAAAAGAAAAAACGTTTAGATGTTACACCAGCCTTTTTCTCACTTTTGGTCACCTGATATTGTCGCGCGACTACTATCTTGCAAACACAAAACCTCAAAGAGTCTCTTTGTTCACCAGCTGATAAAATATAAAATATTGCAAAAGAATCAGCTGTGCATCGTTAGTTTGCCTATTAAAAAGATCAAAGAAATTAACAATAAGTTGTTATAATAGGCTTCCAGACCAGGGAACTTTCAAATGACTATAGTTAAAACTTATTTGGTTCATCAAGTCAAATAAACCTTGGTATGAGAACCCCACCGTAAATGATAAAACTTTACAGTAGTTTTAAATTTATATTTTCGATTCATTTATAATGCGCACGCGCATCAAACAATATAATATATAAAAAGTTAGAATCCATAGGCGTATCCAGGGTCTGTCAAAAAAAGTGGAGGAGTCTAACGTTATGATCTTTCTTTTCAGGCTTAAGTATCGATTAGGTTACTTGCACTTTTTGCTTTTCTACTTAAAATGACTTAACTCTCCTCCACAAATTTTGACTGAGCTCTAGTTACACCTCTGGAATCTGTGTGTCTGGACTTGAAATTGTTAAAAATTTTACAAACAATTGTACAATTATTACGTTTGTAAACAAAAAATGTAAGAGGCCTCCTGTAGATGACTTTCAAAGTGACGTATTGTTTACAAATATTTGTGTTTTTTGCTCGATAAGTACTGAATGTATTTTTAAGTCGAACTACCTCCCAGTGGCAGTCTTCAAAAGGTCTACGAGGAGGAGTGTTTTTATAGGAATGACAAGCAATATCCCTGCTGTTTCAATAAAAAAACGCTCCTCCACAGAGATATTTAGAAGATTTTGCCCACTGCGCTAACTGTATACTGTTTTGCATACTTTTTGTTCACATGATCAGAGGCGGATCTAGAACCTAGTCGAAATTTATGGAGGAGAGCACGGTGATTAAGCGTATAAAAGAAAAACGTGCAAATAACCTAATCAATACTTATCTTTTTACAGAAAATTCATGACTCTGTACTCCTCCACTTTCTTTGACTAACCCTAGATCCACCGCTGATGATGGTAAATAACTTTAGTGGATTAGTTGGAATTTTGTCATTTGATCAAAAAGTGATCAAAACAAAATTTGCCTATTGAAAAGATCAAAGAAGACATTGACAATATTCTTATAATAGACTTCCAAGTCACAAGTGCACGCACCTTGGTTGGTAATTTATTTGTCTCTCCTGAGGGATCTAAACGAAAATAAAATAAGCATAACACTTTGTTATCTGCATTTTCATAAATTTTGTTTGATTTTAAGTTTACCAAGGGTAAAAACTTGTAATTAACCTGATAAAAACATTTGAAAAATGTTTTCGTATATATAAAAATATAAAATGATTAAAATGATTCATTGGTTAAAGATGATCGTCAGAAAATTTGCACCAATCACAACATGATTAAAGTTCGTTTCCGTGGAAATCAACCCTCAGCCTGCAACGTCATCACTGATATGAACGTCATACCAATTCTTTTTAGCCTTGAATGTTGATATGTTAACAAACAAATTTTTCTTTCATAGCCTAACTCAATGTTACACAATGTTTTTTTATAAGAACACTCGGCTCTGATGAAGCCTTCGAACGATCTTAACTTTTCAACTTTGAAACCTAAAAATGTTCTAAATATGTTCTTAAGTTATACACTATTTTGCACTATTCAACGGACTTGGTTGACATATTCAATTTAATGGAGTTCAGTTGATACTGTTGTAAGCAACATGATTATAATATTCTTGCATATGACTATTATTATAATGATGTTTTCTTGTAAAATGTAAAAATATTTTCTTAAGAGGAAACGTTCCTAATCCTCGATTGTTCTTAGCATGTTCTTAACTTTTAGACCTTCGAAGTCTTATGTTCTTATATCGTTTGTTCTTTGTTCACCATGCCCGACATTTTTGCTTCTCTACAACAAGCATGTCGAAATCTTTGGAACAGAGTGATATTTCCTGCTATATTTATTATTGTGAGTTGAAGAAACGGAAAAATAATGATGGTAAAAGACAAAAACACTCTACGAAATACGCTATATATTTGTGGCTTTTTTAGGGAAAAAAATAGCCTATAAATATAGGCGATTTTTTCATATTTTTCATATTGGCTTGTTACAGGATCTGATAACACATTTGGCCAATCATATTACATGGTTCCCAATCTCTTTTTGATAGCACGGTCATATGAAAAAATCGATTAAAGTGTTTTGCCCATAGCGAGTTAGCGACGACCTATATTTATAGACTAGGAAAAAATCTATTCACATATAAACTTGTTCGATTATTTTTTATATACAACATAATTGCAAGTGATTTAATTTGCAAGTGATTTAATTTAAAATTTGAACAAAAAAACAACAACATTATGACAATTTCTTCTCACCTAAGTTTATGGTGCAAACCTTATAATTTTGTCTGGGCTAGTGAGGATCGAGTCAAGTTATGCCTTATTCTTTCACACATTTTTATATCGCTTTTCACCGTATATTTACGGTGAGGAGAAAGAGTCTGCAAAACACACTCAAAACATCCGAGATGCTACATGCATGCACTTATTAAACCATTACGTCAATTATTATTAGACTATTAGTTAATTGAAATCTTTTCATAGTTTATTTAAGAGTTTAAAAATGAATAAAGTAAAGATCGATTCATAGAAAATGTATCCTGCAGGCTGTTTAGAGGACACATAGAAAGATTTGTATGAAAGTGATGCTATGTGAATCAAAACAACTTGAAATGAACAAGTACGTAATTTTTTTTTTATTATGAGTTATGTATTTCGTTGTTTTAAATAAAACATAATACATCTGGTTTCCTTATAATATGTACATAAAAAATGACAGGGGAAGACGACAGAAGTCAGAAGACCATAAGTTTTATCATCAAGACCCTGTTATTCTTTTCCCAATATATTTCTTGAAATAGTAAATCTGAACTTTTTGTTTCTTTTCTTGTATATTTTGTTTCTTTTACTTTCGAGAACCGTTAAATAAAATAATCCAGTTTTTTTTAATAATGTTTCGAAAAACTGTAATCATTTTTTCTCATTAAAAATCGTTTTCTGCATTTGTTTATATAAACGTATTTTCAACGTATAAATCGCGTGAGATTGCATGTAAAGATTTCGGTTAAATTTTGAATTATGTTTTACTGACAATTTCTCCTCCAAATAAATTTACTGTGAAAACTCTAATAATAATGTTTGAAAGAACGAGGCATAACCTGACTCTAGCCTCACTAACCCAGACGAACTTTATAAGGTTGACGCCATAAACTTTAGGTGGGGAAAGATTGCAGTTTGTCATATTCCCTGTTTTTTAGTTAGTATATCTTACTTATTCATTGATCACTTGATTCACGTTGACCACACTGCTTTTCATTTGATTTGTAGATAAAATGGCAGATCTAACATGGGGGCTGGTTCTGATTTTGTTTATATTAGTACTGTGCATTAGTGGTGCATATGTGCTCAGCATGATTTTACCGTGTCGAATAGTTTGTCTGTGGAATGGTGCAGTACTTCAAAAATATGACCATAAACTCGACAAGAGTAATTCGACAGACGACATGACGGCAACATCGAAGGAAAGATTGACGAGTTCTTTTGAAGTCATTCCCACTGAGTATGCGGCCAATAATTCCTGTTGTATCTGTCTGACGCCGCCCACTGTGTCGAATGAGAGAGCCAACGGATTATACATACCGAATTCAAGGGTGGTAAACTATTCACCAAACTCTCCGCATAGAACACTGTTTACGAAGTTCGTCAACACACTTCGAAATTTACCAGATGCGTCAAAAAATGACACGTGTCCCGTTTGTTTAGATAATTTTACGGTAGGCGGGGCCATCATCATACTGAAATGCAGCCACGGGTTTCACGGAAGATGTTTAACAAAGTGGATATCATTTCAGAAAACGGGTTCGACTTGTCCACTTTGCAAAGATTCGTTGAAAACAGACAGCTTGTCCTTGAATTCCTATCCGAAAGTACCAGCTTATGGGAGTTTTGCTTTAAATCGAAACCGAGTTGGTGTCGTGTTAGCATAGTGGCAAACAACTGATGAAAAAATGATCTTCAATATCTTCGAATTTGTTGGAAATAAAACAGCAGGGGGAGTGTTAAATCCCTTCACAAACTACGCGAAAACTGGCAAGTCTAGCGGTTAAGGATTTCAAAAACGTCCACTGAGATTTCTTGTATCGATAATCAGATAAGGAAATGATAGAGATCTTCTTTCATATAAATGTTGGGCGTACTCATGGGTGCGCTTTCTTATGAAGGCGTGTTCATAGGTTTGAAGCATTTGAAATCATAAAGCAATCAAAGTGTTTTCATTACCGCATCACATTATGCTTTTTCGTTTTTATATGAAATGTTGTTTAGCACAATATTTATCATATAGTGACGACACACCTCTGATGACACAAAACACACAGTCATTTATCAAAGCCATATGCAAGCAAGTATGAGATCCGTTCTTATTTGATATCCAGCAGTAAACTTGCGACAATAAGTAGTCGAAACTCGAGGGGACGGCGGATGAACATTGTTCGAGTTATCGAGTCTTTTTTACGAGAGAGTGCTGGTTAATCAGTTCATGTTACGAAAAGTTTGAGTTTTCATAGAGAAATTTACCGCGTATCTTAGCCCTTCATCATGCTTATAAGCGAATTCCGTAAGATTTTGAATTTCACACCCTGAAAAACATTCGCATAGTAGTGGACCAAAAGATTTCCATTTTTTCCTATTTTCGGAAGACAGTGTAGTCATGGCAACAACGACTTTAATAAAAGAAACTCTTTTAAAATATATTATATATGGCTTCTCTATTTTATACAAAACAATTATCACTAGTATATATCTATTTATATATTAAAATATATATCATAATTTGCAATATAAAAAAGGGTAACAAAATATTTATATGTGAATAAATTTCTTTGAAAATTCCAAGAAATAAAATGTTAGTTCCCCTATGGGTCTAGTTCGACGGTAAACTATTACATAAATTATGCCCAAAACTTAAAATAGTTTAGTTTATGGAATAGTTTATTGTGCATCGTCTTACCAAAATAATTCAAAAATTTCAATTTCTATTATGTAAAAGGTTTCTTCTTTCTAAGTATCAGTTTCTACTCATGATTTATCTAATAATAGTGTACCGTCTAACGACCTCTACGCTCCTCGAGTGATGACGACCGTTCTATCAAGAGCGAAACGGCCTCGATTTAAATTCTTATTTTCCCTCTACTGTCCAGTAGGTTTAGGTGCTTAACTGCGATTGTCACTAATAGTTTTTTGTAACATTTTAAAATGCTCGAAAAAAACCGACAATACCTCATTTGCTAAAATCCGATAAGTAGATCAGAAATCCGATAAGTAGATCAGAAATCCGATAAGTAGATCAGAAATGGCATCTGTTCATATGTGATAAGTGCAAATATTTTTAACATACAGTTTGCGGTCAGAATTTTCTTATTTCTGCCTGGGTTAACGAGGTAATATACCATAAACATAGCCGTATATTGTTTTTCAAACGAAAATAAGAGACATTCAACCAAAACGTTTTGTGATCGCAAACTTATCATATACTGTTCTCAGCTCATTTCGGTCGTGCCTTCTCTAGCTTTTGTATTTATTACATAGGTCGGAATAACTCATCGCCGTTTTCACCTTTTCATAGAGGCAGGTTGGCGGAGATTCAACGAAAAAACTTTGGCCAATTCAGCTTTCTGCATACGTGTGTCTTATAAAACCGAACAAGAGACTATCGTTAAGGAAGACTTTAGAAAGGAGAAATATTCATGTCATTCTCTCTATAAAATTAACAAGGAAGATTTAACCACATTTCTATTAATCGTGTAATGCTCAAAATAACGGTAATACTTATAGATAATACTCATATTTACCCCAAAATTCCCCGAAAACTACGGACCTTTACCTTACCTTTTTCAGCCATCAGTTCTTGAAACAATTTGTATGTTAATGGCTGATATAACTCATCGTGAAGTCTTTTAAGACATGCGGTTTGAGCCTGCCAATCGATGGTAGTGAAGATGATAAGATTCATTGTTTTAAAAAGGAGGGAGCTTGTCCTGATGGAGCATCACGGTTAAGAGAATCCCTGAATATCTTGCAAGAGGAAGAGAGTCAAATAAATCCATTTAAGAATATAACAGATTCGGATGTTGAGGATGCATGCGAGCCGTTTCATTTGATTGACTCTGACCAGGAAAGCGACGAAGAAATTGATGTCTAAACTTATATTATTCTTAAACTTTGTTATATTTGATAGAAGAAGAACAGAAAACATCACGATGCATATCCGTTAATTCTTTCTCGTACGTTACTTACCCCGATAGAACCCCAAATTTTATAGCAAGAACTCTTTTTCTAAGGATATCACCCAACCAACCGATCAAATTCAAAGAATAGGCAAAAACTTCAGAAACTTGAAAATTGAAATTTCGAAATAAGCGCCGCCCTCTAATAAGCGCCGCCCTCTAATAAGCGCCGCACCTAAAATCACGAAAATTAAATAAGCGCCGCGGCGCTTATTAGAGGAAATACGGTAATACTCATAGATAATACTCATATTTACCCCAAAATTCCCCGAAAACTACGGACCTTTACCTTACCTTTTTCAGCCATCAGTTCTTGAAACAATTTGTATGTTAATGGCTGATATAACTTATATATGGTCTTCATACTCCCGCAATCTACCAAACCATGATATAGTAAAACCTCTTTGTAGCCGACATCCCATTGATAGTAGACACTTAACAGACACCTCCTTTTAAAGGAACAGATGGCTTTTCTCCTTGAAGTACAGACCTCTACTTAACGAATACCTCCTTATAGCGGACCCTTTTTTCACAGGAACAGATGTCTTTACTCCTTGAAGTACAGACCTCTACTTAACGAACACCTCCTTATAGCTGACACTGTTTGCGATCCCGATGATATCGGCTATAGAGGGGTTTGACTGTAAACTCAAAGGCTTTTGAAACTGGACAAATCGTACGGTATACAGTCTGCAACGATGTGATTTTTGTGCACCATCGAGAGTGGTGTACACACATCTCGAACAAATTGCAAACGTTCCAGCGACATGTTAGGTTCAAGCGTGTTTAACCTCTCCCCGTTGAATTCAACCGCCATATTTGCAGATAAGGCCTTTGCAGACAGATCATCGGACGAGCGGCAACCACGCGTCAGATGGCCAAACGACTGAATATTGTTCGTCAAACGGCCTTTCTTTGACAGAGGTGTGTCCGACAAGTCCTCGAACGACGTTATGCTCAACTTGGAGCCACGCCTAGATGAAAACAGGCCGACTACTGTTCGTATATCCTGTTTTTGTTTATATTTGGTATTCGAAGGACAAGCACCTGTGTTACTTTTAGTTAGATCTCGAAGTAATTTCGTGAAGCTCGAGCACGTCTCCACAGAATTTTGTTTCCTGTTATCGTCACGGGATAGTTCATCAGGAAGTCGAGATGTAAAAGGATGGTCCTGGTTCACTGGTGGCACGAACGGTCTAGAATGAAATCAAACGGAAATCGGAAAACATCTCCATAAATTACAGCTCCATTATTATTTCTGTCTTTTGTAAGCTAACCTGATCTTTTTCTTTTTCAGTTTCAAATACCAACTTCTTTGTGCCATAAACTGTGCATCGACTTTCCAGTATCTATAAAATACAGACTGAAAGAATTTCGAAGTGCTAAAACCTCAACTTTGCGTTTATGATCCAAAAATGACAAAAAAAAATATATAAAAGTAAAAATGCGCTTAGCAAACCTCCATTCTGCAATTTTGGAACGCGAGGGCGTGTTATTATTATTATTAATGTTTACCCAGGATAGCCTCTCCAGTTCTGATAGAACTGTTATCAATGAGGGTCCTGCGAAGGAGGTCCCAGAGTATTTAAAGCCCCCATTTGTGTTACGGAAGCCGCAAGTATGCTTCAACCGCTCAACCAGACAACCCCCTTAGATATCAATATCGCTCTCAAGCTGAGTGGATCGATTCACACTGTTAAAGTCGCTGGCACGACTCGGCCAGGATTTGATCCCTGACCTCCCGCACTGAAGGCGAGCACTCTACCACAAGGCCACCAGTCGGTGACAGCACACGCATACGTACAGAGCAACAACACAACATCCACAGGTATAAACGATGTAGTCTGGATATTTTAAGCCAATTACAATCTCTCTTATTTCTCTTTCGCTCGACTCCACTGACGATAGTTGTTAAAAGTCAGATTCCATTTTAGCAGTATTTCTCGCTCGTTCGGAAAAAACAACGCTAGTGAAATCAACACATGCACAATAGAACTGGAATTAGGTCCGAGCCTGCGGATGAAGTCGTAAAAATCAACGCTTGTGCACATCTACCATTTTTAATCTCGTTTTTTTCCGCTAGTCAATATCAACAATCTAATTTGAGAAAAGTCAATAATAATTAAATTTTTTTCTGAGCAACAACAATTTCTTTGTGTCTAGGGGAAATTTTGAACGATTTCTTAATGCCCACCCTTTTAAAACTGAATGTAAATTAAAACGTACGCGCTATTGTTTTACGATCGGTGACAAACGGTCACACGCTCAGACGATATCGGTGAAACTGACCTAGGTAGCCGTTATTAGAAAAAGACTTTGATCGCCGGTAGGTTACACTAGACGTGTCATTTTGGGTTTTTTGTTTTTGTTTTCAGTAATAATACCTTTTCCAAACTTTCACCCAAGTTTTGATAGTTGCACGAGTCCAAGTCCACGAGCTGGTTATCAAGCAATTGAGTAGCAAACCAAATATTTGAAGGTAGAAGAACAACACTTTATGATGTTTAGGGAGAATACACTGCCCACTCGAGAAACTTCTGTCGAGTGGAATGGAACACCTGAAACAAATTCCAAGCAAATATTATAAATTCAACGGGGAGAGTGTTTTTTAGTCTGTGTGTGTAAGAGCATGCTACTTGGTAGACTACACTAAACTCTGACTGGAAAAACAAAACGCTAAACATAAACGCATTAAAAATGGCAGGATCGCCATGTAGAGCTACACGAAAAGTCCCATTCATAAATTACGTCAGCACTCGTCTTATTTCAAATCAGAATTCCTTTTGTTGACTCCAATCTTTACTGGCGTCTCATAAACATCTAACGTGTATGACGTAATTCATAAAAAGGTTTATATACAATGAATAATTATATTATTAGATCGTTTGAGTATCACGAAACAATAAGATCAAACACCTGACATAATTTGCAAAGTCTTTCTTCCATCTTGCTTCATCTGCATAGATCAAAGGAGAAATGGCAATAACAACAGCCACGAACGTCACCAAGCCATAAGCCACTGAAAATAAGGGACAAAAGCTTCGTTAGTTTGATCAAGGAATTACGGTGCTACGTAACTACAAGTTTAGAAAGTCAATTTATATTATTAAAGGCAATGCTATCCAAGGCCCTGCACATATATCCCTAATAAAGAAGCCCTTAAAAATCGGGATTGCTTACTCAGTCTGTACAACGTGTAGGTTATGTTTAAGGTAGCTTTCGGAATGAGGAATAATCGGCAATTAGCACGCAGCTTGTACAGTTCCACAATTCCTGCAAAATTAGATATTTTAAAACAATGGCTTTAACCATCACATAACCATGATTGGTTTAAAACAACAACACATGTCTTTAACCACCGTTGCTGATTGGTTCAAACAACAACACATGCCTTTAAATATCGCTGCTGAATGGTTTTAAACGATATTCTCTTGTTAGTCTCATCTCCTAGTTTAATCTCCTCCACAGACTTGAAAGTTGTAAAATGTGTAAAACTAACCTGATGCCAAAAAGAATTCTCCCAACAGAAGAGCAAAAATATAAGGTGTGACCACTAACAGCAATCTCACTCTCAGGTTATCATTACCAACAAAACAAATCGAACTTATCTCGTCACCGTCAATCTGGAATATAAAATAACAATAAATGATTACCTAATAAATAAAAATCTTGTAAAAATACTGTAAGTATCTCCTCGTAAAAATAGAAGGAATCATTGCTGAGTAATTGCCAAAAAAAAGTAATTGTGCGTTAGAAAGAATTTATGCATCAGAAGTTCTGTAACCGGTTTAATACATGATACAAGTACCATGATGCAATGCAAAAATAAATCACTAAATAAGCCTTGATGGTATATAATGAGAAGTTTTTAAGAACAAAACTGACACTGCTATTTAGGGACAAAACTGAATGTGCCACTCCCATGTAGGAACATGCTTGAACAAACCTCAAAGAGAGTAATTAGAGCATTGCATTGTGGTAGTTGTATGTATTAAGGAGATAACTGAATAAGAGGAACTGCCAATTACCCCTCGATTCAAATTTAATCTACTTTCGGAAAATTCCTCTCCATACTAGACAAAGTTTCTCTATTAGGTTTCTAAATCAATGTTGCGCTGGCTTTGGTCACCATGTTGGGTAATGTTATATCGTCATGCAACAATATTCAAAAGGTTACAACTTCTTTTGAGCAACTAACTCTTTTGAATATAAAACATAATCAATGTGCAGACGTAAACATTGAATGCTGCATTTGTCTGGCCAGTACTGATCACAGCAAATATCGACAATGGAAAGTTTCATAGTAAGATGGATACATTAATATGATTCCTCCTTTTCATTATCCAGTAATCGCAATGTTTTCTCTTACAATCAAAGATTGATCATTCGTATAACAATGACAACCTGTTGTATTTTGACATTGGAAGATTTTGTTTGTCGGACCAGTATTGTTCATAATAAGTGAAGAGTTGATCATGTCATGGACCTGATGATTTACGTTGGGCTACGTTTTGAGAGAACCTTCTCTCATCATCTCATCATTGTTGACTAGTAAAATAAATTAACGATTTTATCCCTGTTTACTCGTGATCAATCGTTAATTTTACTCGAAAACATGCGATTACAAGTAATAATTATGAGTGCTTAAAATAACAGAACAGAGATGATAGGTAAAAAAGTCACTAACGACGTAATAGTCACATAATAATAATAAAATAATAATAATGGCATTATATTTCAATTGCAAAATATTGCTTGGCTCTTACATTGAAATAGCATATAGATGTATAAAAGTAGTTTAACAACAAACAAACAAACAAACAAACAAACAAACAAACAAACAAACAAACAAACAAACAAACAAACAAACAATTTAAACGATGAAATAAACGACTATAAGAAACTGCTGAGTTGAGGGAAGTTGCTTTGAAGTGGAGATAAATATAACTGGATTGTGATTGTTGAGTAGAATTGAAAACAATTGCACAGGTTGTTGAGTAGCAGAAAAAAAATTAGAAAATAAATATCAGAGAGATTTGGGTAGTGGACTTACGTTTCCAGACAACGTCACAATCATTGTGAACAGAGTGGGAACAGACCATCCAATCATGTGAAAGTACTTGACCGATGCGCCGATCCGATTTTCTTTGGTACCTAACTTTTTAAATGAGATCTTCCATGAATATGTGAGTAGGACAAACCAACAGGAGATTGCCATCGAAGAGAAGTAGATTAGAATGAAAGAAAAAACACAACCCAAGCTCTTTAAGGATCTAAAACATTTTATAATAAGGAAGTTTCAAATGTCAAACAAAAAAAACAACATAATAAACAAACAAACAAACAATGCAGAGAGGTCAGATTCCTTATATTTTTAGAAATTACATATCGAGTTTAAATGCATGGCAACAAAAAAAATGGTTACAAACAAGTAAAATTTCATATGTGAATGGATTAGCACAGATCCATCCATTCCCTTGATTTTTAGGTCATATCTTTTCTTCAGGAGGGAACAGTAATACCTTGGTTCACCCATTCTCTTTTCTAATTTTTCATCACAAGCCACGTTTTTGATGAAAAACTGAAGAATCCAACCACCAAAACAGAACAGGAAGCAAACATTCAGTATGAAGAGGATAAAAGCAGGATATCGCTTCTGACACCTCCAATCAATAGCAAAACTGAGCTGAAAAAACAAAATGGGAAAACAAACAAAGTCAGTAAGTCAAAGAATTTTAAATTGACACCTTTCCCTTCACCTCAAGAAATGAACAACAATGACAATGTTAGCTAGAACTGAATAAAATGTCCATTGGATACGGATTGGGAAAATTACAGTTAAAGCAATGTTTCAAGTATCCAGAAGCTCAGAAGTTTTTCGTGAATAAACACCTTATTTTGGCTTAAAGTTCCTATACTGTGTGCATCTTATATTATAAATAGATGTCAAACACAAAACGTTGATTTTCTTTACACAGTTCTTTATACAGTTATTAGTTATTTATTAGTTTCGTTAAAACTTAACCCTCTAAACAAAGTATTATACAGTAGAGCCTGAAAGAAACTTTCCACGTAAGATAATCAGCTTTCAAGTGAGATTTCAGAAAAATCAGTGTAAACATAATGACTTCATGTAACATATAAAACTTTACACAAAAATCTTTTGTGTTTTTATGTAAAAATTCATTCCTCTGTGGCTGCGTACGGAAAAATACTTTACTTGTAATCCTTTACGTCAAATGGACACTATGCGCTAGCTAACACCCTGAATTGCATAAACTCACGATAATGTAGCAAATGATAAGTATAATACCTCCACACTACAACACTTTATGAATAAAGGAATTCCATTTAGAAAACCTACTATGGAAAACAAGCTTGCCACGAAACCAGCAAAGACAACAAAAACAACAATGAAGTTAACATTTCTTTGTACTGAGCTGGATATCAGGAAACCCCTGTTGCAAGCAAGAGAACAACCACGTACTTCTGATTCTGAATCTATCGTTTCATTCCAGCTCACAATCCAGTTTCGTGACTCTGCTGAAGTAACTAATGGATAACCACATTGTGGCAGTGTTTCACTGGGAAGCTAAAATATTATCCATGGCTGTAAAAAAACCCGACTAATTAATAGTGACAAGATAAAAAGGAAGAAAAAAAACATAAAAAGGAAGAATTGATATAAGGATAATAAATTGGCACAACCATCCATTCTCCCTGATCTGGATATAGTCACAAGTAACGAAAAACATTGAAACAGCCAAAACAACACAGTCACATCGTAAAAAAATAACATCTCACTTGGCTACGGGAACATGGTCTGCTGATTTCATACTTTTGACACCCAAGAAAATCAATATCTCCCTTACTATTCACAAACTGATGCAACATTTGACAAGATTGTAAAGCCCTATTGCAAATCCATTTGCAGGGTTTGTAGTAGAGGTAGTGGTTCTTCGTCACATTAAACCTTCTCAGACACTTTAACTGCTGCAGGAAACTCGAACACAGTGGAAATGTTTCTTGTAACCATGGTTGCCAGAATGTTGTTATGTTTTTCCCGAGTAAAACTGTTTGGTTTCGCAGGAGAATTGTGCCATTCTTACACGTCGAAACTTGAGAATTATTCAAAAATTGTGTATGGGATCTGTTCCTTTCTATAACAATAAAGTCTTGGAACCCATTGAAGGCTGGCTTAGCAAGAAATATTATGGTTACAATCCCAAACAATAGCAACATTACATTTTTTGCTAAAAATATAATATAATAATTATAATATTGCACAATAACAGAAGACTTTACACCATTATAACAAGCTATATTATCATTTTACATTCAAATAAAATAATAAAGTTTACTAGCTGCCCGGGTAAAACATTTTTACCAATTCATTTGTCAGTAAGTGTCTACCTGGACATTAGAAAAAGAACTTTTGAATAAAAAAACCCTCCTTTACATGTCACTACTTCTGGAATAAACTTAGTCTGTATCCATAAATACCAATCTTATAGCTGCCAGGGTTAAAGATTTTTACCCATTCAATTCCTATAAGTTGCATTCTACAGTACAGCCCGAAAGAACTTAATACATCAGAACAAATTATTAAAAAATGGAATGGATTAAGGAACAACGAGCTAGGGACAAGGCAGGACTGCATTGTTCACGACAGAAGAGGTTGAGAGAGTAGGAATCTTAGGGGTCACACGCTTATTGTTTCAGTAAACTTGACCACTCGACCAAAAACGTATTTAAAAAGTATGTTTCTTACTGTTTCAAGGCCGTCCAACTTCTGCAATTGATTTGAGAATACAAGATAGAGAAATGTATTGTAAAATTGTGAAAATAGAAATTATTACTTTGATTTGATTTGTAACTGAGCACCAGTTTCTTTATAACATTCTAGTTGATATAAATTGTCCAGAACTAATTACTTGTGTCTTTTATCTATAAAAAGCAGAGTAAATTAAAACTAAAACTCGCATAGAATATACTTTGCTGGACAAAGTTTTTGTCACTTCTGTCCAACAAAGTTTTGTCTCACTCGTATCCTATCAATACCCTGAACGTTGACATACGAGATAAGCTGTACCATACACGAAAGTGACGTAGGAAAAAATAAGGTGCATTGTACGTTGTGTTTAAACAGGTATTGACTTCTTTTCCCAGTGCCAGTTTGCAGTGCGACATGTACACACAGGCCCCTCAATAAAGAAACTTGTATGTATGTGGTAAATCTCGTTCGGGATTTCCACTACGTACGTGATGATGTAGGTACATACAATTGTTTAGCTACGCGATTCCTAGTTTTCGATTTAAGAGCAATTTCAACATTAGGATAAGTTGAAAATACTTATCCATTTCTGAGATTAATCAGACAGTGAATGACTAACTCATCCTAGCTAATTCACCGACTCCTGACCTAGTTATGAAGCACTACGTTGACTGGATCTCAACAAACTAGTCCTGTTGTCCTTGGTAGCTAGGAAATTACAGATGATCACCAGCCATGGGGTACTTAACTAGTGCTGAGGTGAACACTAACAGAGCACAGATGAAGCAAGTCTGCATAACTGCACTTATAGGCGGAACAGAGATGCTAGGGGAAATAACCTGGCTTTATCCATATTAATGAGAAACTAATGGCATGTATATAGTTGCGTTTAAAACATTTCATCTGTCCAGTTGGAAGGTGACATTAGTCCGACTTTACTGTTCAGGAGAGAGGTGGAGCAGTAAGGAAAGTCAACTGGAACTCTCTAGCACATTGTTTTTTGGGAATCGAGTGGCTCCACTGTTGATCCTAGTGTAAGCTTAATTTTCTTATGCCGTTATAGATCAAAGTAGAGGATGTTTTCCTAAGGGTGCCAATCTCACAGAATCGGCAATGTCTTAATTAAAGTTTCATCAACAAACAACAATCACAGATAACCAAAAGTACGAGCGTGTGTCTGATTGGTGGATATGTATACAAGAGAACAAAGAAAAAAGGGAAAAACAAAATTTTCAGATCTATAATCACTGATCAAGATAGGAAACTTAAGGGATGATCCCATGATTGTTCGATCCAACCTTAACATGATGAAAATGCAGCGAACATATGAGCAACCAAACCCCAGACCAGCAGCAGAACAAATGGCTTGTCTTGAAAATTGGAAGGATTATATGATGTTTGTACATCAAAAAAGATTAACATAAATATTTATTTTTGAAGCATGCGTTGAACCATTTGGTGAGCCCTGGCAGGCTTTCGAGCTCTATCACACAGTACCACTTTCAGTTCATTATTCTAATGAACTCTAATCATCAGTATAACCCTCTCTCGTGCACTCTGTAATTTTATTTTGCTTTGAAAACGCACAAAAACAAACAAAAATCAACAAGAAATCATCAAGAAAAAAACAGCTAACTACAGTTTAAAATACCATAAGCAGTAGTAGCGGAAGTGCTAACAAGAGGCAATCATAAAACCTTTTGGTTAGAAGTCTCTTTTTGATGAAACATGGCGTGTACGTGAGATGAGTATATTGAACTGACTGACTCTTGACCTTAGACGATGTACAGTTTGCACGAAATAGTGCAGTCAAATATGGCATCATTAATTTCGTGCTATTGGTATCATAAAAAGTAAACAAGAGTAATCATAGCTCAACGACGGAAACTCGTGTTGTCCAAACACTAACAACGACAACGCGCATTGGGAATAGACGGTCTGACTACAGTTCTCCAAGATTGTTGGCTGCTTTAACTAAGCCCATGGTATGAGTAATTTCTGTTTATTCCTAAAGCACTTAGGAAAGGTCATAAACATCATCATCAGCCAACATCATCAATCATTTTCATCACATTAAAAAAGCTATTCTATATTAGATTTTCAGGTTAATTACCAGCTTGTAATTGAAAGAAGTCTGATTGCCTTTTTTTGAAGTTTCGATTCTGGTGGCTTGGCCCCACACAAGTGCAGCATATGTGATATGAGAATTAAAAAGAGGTTTGATACAGTCAGTTGACAAGTAGTGGTGTTTAAGTTTTTCAATTAGCTTTTCTTAACTTAAAACAAATGTGGTTGAGATGAATTTTCCATGAAAGAAACTCGTCAACGTATACACCAAGATATTTAACATGAGTTGAACATTTTAGAGAATGATTGTTCAAACACAGCTCAAAATTGTAGTTCATTGGTTTCCTAGGATTGCGAAATAAAGTAACTTCAGTTTTTGTTGCATTAAGGGCAATTTTATTTGTGTGTAACCAAATTAGCATATTATCTAGATCATGGTTGATCTGATTCTCCAGATTTTGAGGAATTTTCATGTTTTATTATCTTTCTAGCTACTACGATAACTTTGGTTTATCATGGTTGTGCCATTTGACAAGCAACAGCAAATTCATGGACGATATCAATTGCTGTCACCGCAGCCTGTTTTGAAACAATTAGAACATGATGGGGATGACATGAGCCAATACGATGGACAAGAATATGCTACTTTTATGAAGTTAGTATCTATGTATTTCACTATTGTTACTAGATGGTGGATGGGGGATATTACAGTATAGTCTGAAAGAAATTTTACACCTCCGTAAAACCAAAATTGCAACTGTTTTTTTTTTTAATCTCTTGTTAGATAACGCGAAAATGGCCTGAATTGGCCAAAATACCTAAAATTTGGTCAATGTACGCAGTTTGTTAGGGGAGACCTGTTACATTATTAATTATAAGGTGATTATATTCTACAAAATAACAAAATGTGTGAATAAATATTTTATTATTTACTGCAGATCTTTGAACATGGGATCATTAAAACCACAAGATAAGCTAAGTCGACCAAAGTAAGTAGAAAAATAGTTTTGAATTTCACCTTTTGAATTATTTTTCTCAAACCACATGCAAAGTTTAGAGCTTGTTTTTCTTCAATTTTGAAAATAGGTTTCTGAGTATTAATGTTTTATTTATTTATTTTTTTATATTCAGTGTTGTATCATAACGGTTGCCCGGCTGTCTGAAACAGTCAAAATTTTCCTCAGGCAGCAAAACTTAAGAAAAATAATCCTTTGGTTGCCGGACTAGTCCTGGGTGTGAAGCTTGTGTGGGTGTGCCCTCTTCTCCCAGTATTCAATGTTGACAATGGACAGTTGGGAAAAACTAATAAATCAACATCATTATGTGTTGGAAGATATTCAAAATAATTTTAGGGTTGCGTAAACGAAGCGTGTGTATATATCATGTATATATATGTTATTTTTTCGGGCAACCAAGATTACAAAAAAAATTTCCTGCCAATTGCCCATTTCGGACACCCTGTAAATATGTTAACATACAACACTGATAGTGTGCTTTTTATTCTGAAATATTCTAGAATATCAGTTCGATCAGTTTCAAAATTTACTGCTGGGCCGAAAAAATATGAAAAATGGAACACCCACTTCCCAGAAGCTGAAGTCAATTATTTTAATAAAAAATCCAAAACATCATTTTGAAAAACAATTTCAATTTTATTGGGCAATGAATTCTCTTTGAATCTATTTTAAGAACAAAAAGTTTCATTGTGACATACTTTTCATTTTTGCACTTTTTCTAATTTTTTGGCAGGTGTGATAAATGTCCTTAAAGTATACTTGAAAGGAATTGACTTACGCTAGAATTTTGAAGAATTCTCTTTTGCCAATGTTGGCGAACTAAAGTGTGTCATGGTCATTTGTGGGAAAATTAATTCTTGCAAAATGTAATGCATTGAGCCAAAAAAAAACAACCCCATTTGTTATTTCAGTTGTTTCTTTCTACTGTTCACAATCAGTGATTTATTTAATATTTTCACCTTTTAAGAATTGTCCAGATCTCGTTGAAAAGTAAGATCACGCCATAGCACAATAAAGTCCTTTTATCAAAGTTGTCCAAAAGTTTATTGTTCGAATTTTCCAAAATTTGTCCAAAGTTTATTCTCCAAAAGTTTTGTTCTTAATGTAAGTAAAGTTCAGTACTTAAAGTCTTTCAAACATTTGTTTACATTCAAGTCAATGAAAATTAACCTAAATTAAAGTTAATTTGAACAGTAAATATGTATACAAATCCTTGAAATACCATTAGGAAATTATATTTTTTTTTTAATTTACTTCAATTTAAACAGGGCTGTTATGAAGGGTATTAAAAGATCCAAAACACCAACACAATCTGAAAACTTTGTGTCTTCGATTTCTATTGGAGCAAAAAGTGCTCCCGCGAGTATTCACCATAATCTGCAATATATTCATGAAATCAAGAAGAAAAATGATCAGAACCACCAGAAGGACATAAAAACAATTGAGGTTTATCTCTTGTTCCCTTTTTCTCTTTTCTTTTTTCTCTTGCATGTAGAATTTAATAATGTTGTATGATAACAGATAATTAGACATAAAAGGGATGGCATTAGACTTTGATCTGAAAGTTTATGGTACTTTATTTTGCTTGAATTAAAATGTATAAGCATATTACTTTAATTAGAGAAACTTTTGTGAGAGAAACTTTCACAAGTTCGCAATTGTTTTTAAATTTTTGCGAAAGTTTGACTCGCAAAATTGTTCTAAAATTTCTATTTGCAAAATTTTATCCAGTCAATACTTTTTCAATATTTTTTCCTTACTTGACCAAATCTTCTGGAAAATGTTACTATAATTTTCAAAGGGAAAAATTTCGGAAGAGCGTTCCGAAAAATCATCTTTTGTTCTTACTAAAAATTAACTCATACAGTATCAATCACCCTAATCAATGATAATTGCATTCACCAAATATTTGTGAATCATTTTTGCTTTTAGTTTGAACCTGGCATTTTGGAACATATTCCTTACATCGAATTTAACGAAGAAACTGTGTTAAAAAATGATGATTTTTTCATATTATCTCATGAAACATTTTCCAATTTTCAAAAGTTGATTCAATACAATTCATGAATTTTCTCTCACGT
The DNA here is from genome assembly GCA_039566895.2 of Turritopsis rubra. NCBI lineage: Eukaryota > Metazoa > Cnidaria > Hydrozoa > Anthoathecata > Oceaniidae > Turritopsis > Turritopsis rubra. The sequence continues at coordinate 6,063,990 of CM077617.1, read as the reverse complement.
AATTTTCTCTCATATAATTTTCTCTCATGTAAGTTTCTTTGATTACTGTAAAACAGAATCAGAAATTTCATGATGCTGAGTACCATTTTCTATGTAACCTCTGATCAGCAGTCGGAAGCTGGTGCCACATATTTTATGGTTCCATCATCATTTGTACTATGCTTTTCAACATGAGAATGGGATTCATGCACAGGATTTGCATTCATTTTCTATCTTCCTTGTTTTAGGATTATATGTTTACTTGTAAACAAAGAGAAAGGGAATTGAAACGTGTTGAAGGCGACATTTTGAAAAATGAAAAGAATGTCAAGAAGGCAATGAAGAGCATCGAAACAGGTATGTATGCGTACATAACGCGCAGTATTAATTTCAGATGTTGTTTATAATGTTTTTCAGTTTTTCGAATTTAATTGCAGCACTGTTGTCATAACATTTAAACATACTTCTAGAAAAAAACATGCGTTACAACTTACAATTTTTTTAATAATACATTCCTCAAAAACAACCTGCAGTTGGAAAAATTTGTTTATGTATATACTGTTTGATTTATATCCTTTTTAAAAGTAATTGATATGTCACTCTCCAAAATGTACAAAAAAGACTTTTGTGCATCGGTATTGAGCAATAAAGTTCGAGTTTGATAGAAGAGATCAAGCTTGTAAGACTTTGTCATTGACCAAGGTTTGTTTACATTTGAAGCTACCATTTTTAGGGGTCAGTATTGGTCTGTAATAGCTCGTAAAAAATTGTCTAATTCCCCTAATAAATCCTTTCCTATTAGCTTCCAGGTAATAATGATAGGATAATTCATACTGAAAACCTATATTAAAGACTTTTTGAATCAGTTCTATTGTGGTAGGATAACAAAGCCAGCATTGTGTTTTATTCTGGTCTCTGTTATTGAAAAAGAATTCACCCATGCTTTGTTTGTTTATTTTTTCTTTATCTTAGTTCGCAAATAAATGTCAGGAAGATATAATATGGAAAGGTTATTATAGTATTCAGTATCATTTCGATCGCAACAATGTTGAACAAGTGGAAAATTTTGTTACCTTATTGAAGATAGTTTGGAAAGAGAGTTTCTTATACAACACTATTAGAAAGTTGATTAGTGTAAGAGTCACGCTGCTTAGTCAAGTAGGTAAGTGTTGTAAAAGTTATTAGTACCTGGCATTGTAGAGTCTTCTCACAATAGATCATTATGATTGGTAGTAGTAATTTAGAATTAGAGCTTAATCAATTTTTGGTACTGTGAAAGTACAGTCCAATCTCTTCACTTCAAGCAATTTCAAAGTTCCCCTATTTCATATACTAATTTGAAATTTGAAATTTCACCTATATGATGTCTATGTAAATAAATACTACAAATTTGTGTAGGTCCTTAGATCTTTGAGTTACCATAAATGGCTGATTAATAAGCTTAACTTCACAGTTGCAAGTCGGCGGGCAGAATAGCCAACCACTACGGATGGAAGCCCAAGGACTTAAAATCCTGGTTACTTACTTACTTAAGGGTGTTTAATGGGTGTTCACTCCTGGGTATACACCCATGCCTGATAACCTTAAGTTTTGAAATAAGGTGAATTTTTAAATATAATTGGTTTCAAGTAAATGCTGGTACAATATTTTCCTCAAAGTTCATGAAAAAAGAACATTAGATTTTGTTGAAAAAAATATACATATTTGAACAATAAATTGACTTTGTAAATTTTAATGCCCATTCTGAATAAACCCCTATGCTCGAATTAATTGGTCATTTTAGGTACAAAGAGTCTTCCTTATAATACCTTATTCTGGTGAAGAAGATTCTTGTATCATTTGTAATTACCAAAAACCTTTTTTTTTTTAAAAAAACTTGTTGATGTTTTTTAGAAATATATAATGACCAACGACAACAAGAAAAGTTACTGAGAGTTGCAGACAAGGAGCAACTAACTGTAAAACAGAATTATCATACAGAGGATGAAAAGGTATCCTCTATAACATCTTTTCAGTTGAATTGTTTTGTAATTTCATTATATACTTTTTTATCTACTTCTTTTGAATAAAAAGTTTACGATTTTTTTTCTTTTTTCTTTTTCATGTTGCAGATCACTAAGAGAAAGATTAACCGTAACATCAACACTTTACAAAAAGAGAAAGAAGTGGATAGGAAAGCTGTCAGTACATTGTGAGTAAAACAAGAGCTTCTACTTTGTGTCTTTTAGGCAACCAATACATAATCAAATTTATCGAATCAAATTTTTTGAATTCAACATGTTTAATCGTGTATCAACATATTTCAACATTTTTCAATTTGTCAAAAGTAATGTCAACCAATCAGTTTGTTTAAATTTGTATTAAAATGAGTTATGTTATGTTATGACATTTCAAAATAAACTGAGCGAATTTCAACTATTTGATTTCGACAAAGTGGAACCGTATATCACAAAACTTTCAAATTCAACAAACTTTTGACCAGAGAAAGTCGGTAACTGGCAACAATGAGCTCTTCTTCTTAATTGTTATAAAAATTGTGATCTATAATGAACTTCTATTATTATGTGTGTTTATTTCAGGAATGGTTTGGAATTTCGTTTTGAAAACTTAGCCGACGCAATTGAAATGAAACGCAAAGAAGTCGATACTCTTGTACAAGATTTTGAGAAAAAAGTTCGCCAAAAAGAGGTTATATTTTTAAATATACATCACATAGTGAATTTGTCATTGTTTTTTCTTTGTAAGCACTTAATGTTGCAGATATTTCTTCTAGTTACAATTCCATGTCAGGTATAGAAATATTGGGTGGCATTTTTGCTCCTTTAGGAAGAGGAATTTCAGTTGAAGAAAGAATTTGCAAACCTGTCACTGAAGATGAATATGGTTGCACAAAAACAAAGAGTTCAACAGCATGCTGATGACAGGTCTTTGAAATTTTCTTGCCTTAGTGGTGCATCATTTTCTAGTGCTTTGTGCATCTCAATAATATTTCCATGTTTATTCCGTTTGTTTACAGAAATGCACAAACTACAAATTTGAAAGACAAAGAAGTAAGCATTGTGGACCCGAAAAAGTTGCTTTCCTTTCATAATTCACTGACTCTGGTGTGCTTATAATACACAGAGTACCAGAAATTAGACTGGGAACTTTTTTTTGCCAATTACCTGATCATCAAGGCTGTTTTGTATCATTTCCAGACCAACTAAAACCTCTAGTGGAAAGAAAAGTAAAAGAAAGAAAAGAACATACCCAGTGGGCAAAATCTTCAAAAAACTCTGTGGAGGAGTGTTTCTTATTGAAACAGCAGGCGATATTGCTTGCCATTCCCCTACAGAAAACCCTCCTCCTCATCTACTATTTGAAGATTTCGGCCACTGTAGCCCGAAACTAATCTTCACTGACTGATATTTGTTTTGCATGGTTTACACCACAAACATTGATAATCTGAAAATGATGCAGTAACTGTGTCTTTTGCAATGTTTTTAGGAGCAGCTGAAACGAGAAAATATACTTCAAGAAAAATTAAGGTTTGTTTCAATATGTCAATAAAGGTCAGTTCACACCAGGCATATTAGCGTTTATCAATGTTTATTTAACATTTTAGAATGGCTTTGATTCTTAATTGAAATTTATGTTTTTATATTCCCAAACCATTCCTGAATGACATTTGTTACTTTTACTCTGAAAGATTTATGTTCACAATGACTTATAAATATAACCGTTAGCAATAGACGCCAAAAAAAATCTGATAGTAACCTAACTCAAGTAAACTCACAAACATGTCATGGAAATTGCCGATGACCTGAGTGCGACATGATCCTTATCATGGCATGCTTTTAAATTTATAAATGTGACTGTCCAGGGGAAATAACTAACATGGAATTTTTATAGACTGATAATCACTTCTGAGAACAAAAGAATTACCTATAAGTTTACCTATAACCTATCTATAATAAATAAACTATAGATTATAGGTAATAGACTATAGGTAATTGTTTACCTGATAAATCGATAATATAGATGAAGTTATAGGTATATAGGTAATCTTTATCTATAACATAGATTATAGGTAAAAATTAAAGGTATTATAGGTATTAATAAACGTAGTTTTTTCCCTTGGACAGTCACAAATTACCGACCATCCATTCTGATTGTATCACTGCAGTTACTATAATTGTAAACAATGGATTTTTGGTAAAGGTATCTAAAGTTGAATTTCAGGTAGCCAAATCTGGTTTCCACTTGAATGGTGTCAAATTATTTAATAAAAAGCCACTAGAAATGAGGAAAGCTGAAAGTACTGCAAGTTTCAAAAGTCTGCTGAATAATTAGTTTTGTTTATTTTTTGATGTTTTCTACTTTGTAACAGGACACATATTAATAGCAGTGTATTACACTAAATTGTACATCCTGTATAAAGATTTTTAATAATAATAGTAATGATAATTATTAATTCAATTTATGAATCTACAGATATGTTCAATTTAATTGCTGACAACTGTTTTCCTAATTACCAGATTCCAGAAAGATCGTGTAAACAATGCAGAATCTTCCAAACGTCAATTAAGTAAAGAACTACAAGTAACCACAAATAAACTAATGATACAGAACAGAGAAGGTATGTTAAAATTGGACTTGACCTAATCATTATTTTTATGAGCTTTTTTTTATCTCTTTGCCATGTTAATATATGTAACGTGTAGTTTTGTTATAATAAGAAACCTCAAAAATAATTTAATCGGAGAATCTTTTGCAATAGAAACTCTTACAAGGAAGAAAATTTGTGAATTTGTTTGGATTAACTTTCACAAATTGGAAAGTTGAAGATATTTTGAGAGATAAAGTTTTGCGAATCACCGATATTTACTATTTTTTTAAATTTGTTTATATGTTGGTGGAAAAAAGGTTGGATAAATTTTGTTTGTTATGTAGTATCTTTAATTAATGGAATAGTGTAAATATTTGCAAGGCAATCATGTTTTCAGCTTTCTCTAAGGTCGAAGCTTCACTACTAAACTAAAGTTACTAATGTAAACTAAATTTTTAGATGGGCTACTAGAATGTTTTTATAAACAGGTTTCTTACACTAATAAAAAAATATGTATACCCTGTTGGTATTAAATATATTCAGTTTTCTACTTAAATAGCTGGTAACAATTCAAATCCTATGTATGTGCATCTTGCATGATTTTGTTTATTGATTGACTTTAAGGACAAGGAATTATTTCTTTCGTACCTGAAAATGTTTTCATCAGTGATTTACTTGAGATGGATTATATGGAATAAAGGAGAGCTTTTTAAGTACACCTGGACCTGTCATTTTTCTTTATGCCTTTTGCATGATGTGTTCAGGAAATGTTAGGTCTTGAAGTATGTTCCTTGTTTTTCAAGTTAATTTCGAGTACAGGAGAGAAATTGTAGCTTGAAGACTGGAATTATGTTATGAAATAATTAAATTAATTATGTAATGAAAACAAAATGTTTCATGGTCCGGTGATATTATTCTTGTGTTCACCAGTTATTGCTTGTGTGAGTGTATGCTCCTTCAAACTCTTATATTCCTTAATAGTAGGTCGACATTTCAAAACTTTGAAATACTATCATAATAATGATAAGGGTGAAATGGAAAATGAAAAGTTCTAAAAACTTATAAAATCCCCTAATCCTTTATTATAATATTTCTTTTTTAGAGGGTCGGCGTTTGACAGACGTGAAAAGCAAATTGTATGATAATTCACTGAATCAGAAAGGAGCACAAATCAAAGCAGAACTTTTGGAAATGGAGCGACAAGGCATATTGAGTGATGAGAAAATTATGGTAATGTTGGGATGACGTCACTCTGAATTTATTTTCTCTATGAATTGCATAAAAAATGATTTTTAATGTTTGATCACACTGTTTGTTTCTCCCTAACAATACACCAATTTCATGACAGTAGCAGTAGTTCGAGTGACTTTTAAATATCTGAATGGACCTTACGTATTCATAAAATCTTTTATTTATTTCTTATTGTACTCTGTTACCCAAGGTATTTCTATTCATCCAATCTTCTCAGTTATTCATACTACGCATCGGTTAAAGCAATGTTTGAATAATTAAGAACTATTTTGGCACTGTTGTACACACTATAGAATATTATAATGCTTGCTGGTCTGTTATTTATTCTTACTACCTTCTTTTGTAGACTGTCAACGCAAGGCGTAAAGTCATTCAAGACATGATAACCCAACAGCGTAAACAAAAGAATGACTTGTCGATGGACGAATGGAGGAGACGAAATTTCGCAGTGAATCATGAGATGAAGAAAGAAGATTTAAAGGATAATATAAGTCACTTCCAAGTATGTTCCTATTAAAATTTCCAGTCACATTGATTCCAGCATCAAGCATCATTCATCTGGTTTCTATTGTATGAACAAATACGAAATAATTTTGTCTCATATAGATGAGTTGCATGATGACGTATTTTGTATTCAATTACCTTGTTGATCCAGATTTTCAATTTTGGTCCATCAACGTATCCGTTAAATGCTCCCTTGGCATTAAAGGGATTCCTGCTTCCAAAATGATATTTTGAGAGATATAGAACACACAAGTTGTTTAACTAGTTTTTGGAAATTCTGTTTAATGGGCAGATTTAAAATTTAAAAATTGACAAATTATGTAATAACATAGTATTTTGTTGATGTGTGTAACTTCTCCTATCATTCAACTCTGAGTAGAATTCCTTATGCACTTACAACATAATTATGCATTTAAATCATAATAATGTTTCTCAAAAACTATAAAGAATTATATAATACTGAAAAGAGCTACATGCACGTAGAGAAAATTCATTTCAAAAAGATGGCAAAAATATATACAAAATCGTGAAAAACACAACAATGCAAACTGGAAAAACCATTATTCTTCAGTCATTCAAGCACGATAATCCTCAAAACAGTTTCAGGTTTTGTTTAGACATTTCTTGCAACTGGCTGTATGAGAATATCGTCTTGCAATGCAGACATCTTTGACACTTTTCATCACACTGAGGCATATACCATCTTTTTGTGTGTTACAAGTTGGGCTTCCTTGTACTCTGTTAGCCTTGAATGGGGGCCCTACATTGTGAAGAGATGGCCTTCCTACTGGTCATTTTGCAGTATTCACCAGTGTGTGGGCGAACTCAGCTAGAAATCTATTTAAATTGCATAAACTTATTGTTTGTTTACATAACTTTTACAGATGCAATCAAGACATTGGTAGGCATATGTAAATGTACCATCAAGTTTGGTTTGTATAAAGCACTCATCATATATTAAGTTTGTCTACACCACCCATATATTCATTGTAAACCTTTAAAATGGATGTTTGGGGTATGTTTATATATTGTCGTGAAGAGTGGTCATACCTGCAAACAGTTCATACAGATTCTACGCCTGCATAGAAGGAAACTAAATTCACCGTTTTATTGTCAAACTAGCGTATAGGAACTGTGTTTGTGCTTTCATCCAAGCGAAAATCATTATGCTCCTCTGCCTTTCTTCTTCAAAATGTTTTTCAACCATCAAAGGAAACGTTTCCATTCTAGGCAATCGAATAGTATCGACGTACAAAATACCACGTTTCTTTCTACCACAGTTTCTGTATTAGTGGTAGATTACTAAAAGACACAACACATAACAACACATAACAACAGCACATAACAACACACAACAACACACATAACAACACACACACATAACAACTCACAACAAAACACTCTGAAGTTATGTCCATTTGTTGAAGATGCTGGCACTAATCCCAATGTTGATTTGTTGGGTCAGGTTCATTGGATTTGTCTATATTTAAAAAACCCATTTATGTGGCTTGTTAGGCATGTATTGCCACATAATTGATTTTCCCTTGAAAGGAAACATAATCTTGTCAACTGCGTAATGTTCTTCTGGTGTCACTTGGAAGAATTTGTTGCACAACTTCACAATCCATAGTCGATCTTGTTCCTTCTCACCTTCACAAATGCTCAGATTAATGATGAAGTGCATATTTCGAATGGTCTCAAACGGATTTTGAAACGTTACAGAAGAAACACCATCATATGACGTAAATATCTCTCAATGATCTTTGACTGGGTAACTGAACCAACCCCATGCAAAAATACATGCCAAGAAATTTTTTTAGTTCTTTTGAGAGTAACATTTATACTCTTTCTTTGTAAACTATAAATGTTAGTTTGTTCTGCAACATCTTTCAACACTTCGCTAGTTGGAAACTTTTTAAAATAATTGTATGGAGTTTATTCTTCATCTTCTGGAGGTTCTAATTCAAGCTCCTAGAAAGCTTGATGTTTTTCTTACACCAGAAATACTCATGACTGTTTGGATTGGCATTATCATTATCAATTATTGGCATTTGAAATAAGTTTACTCAAAGGTTCATCATCAATTGATTAATCAGATTCTAGATTTCTTAGCTTTTCATGAGTTTCAATATCTTTATCACCGTTCTGTGTATTGTGTTCAGCATTGTCTTGTTCAACTCCCTGCGACTCAATGTCGCTGTCATCATCGTCATCATCATCTTTAAAATCCTCAAAATCACTTTCTCCATTGAGAATATAATGTAAAGCATCAGCAACATTCATATATAAAAAGAATGTCACGAACTGGTACATCAGAATTGCTTGTAAAACCCATTATAGCAGATATGCTACACACAAAAAAGAAGAACTGAAAAACATTCATACTGATAAAAATAATTGGTTCCATAGACTAGAAACAACCCTTCTCCAATGGAGAATAAATAAAAAAAAATTCATTCACATGAAACCCAGATACGAGCATAAATCTAACAACAAGAAAGTCAACATGGCCGCCAACTCCAATAAACAAACTTCTGAAGAACGTTTTGGCTCGATAACCCACATTATTTAACCTAGAAATAGTGAGACAAGCTCTTTTATCTTGCACTGTCCTATTCAGATAAATAATTCTAACTGACGTCAAACCTATTATCAGTCATTTCATAATACTATCTAATATTTTAATTAATTAGAATGTCAGTCTTGAGAAAACCAATCAAGAAAATAATTATAGTGTCCTTAGAGCCTAAAATACAATGTAAATGTTGGAAAGTCATCTATAGGCCTATCCCGAATTCCAGTAATCCCGAGCACCAGTAAAAATCGTCCAGCTTCATTGGTGCACCAGTAAAAATCGACCATTTTCATTGGTGCATCAGTAAAAATCGACCATTTTCATTGGTGCATCAGTAAAAATCGTCCATCTTCATTGGTGCTTATGTTTTGTCATTTTGAGCTTACTTTGGTGCTTAAGTATTGCTTATTTGATATATCAAGAATAAATCAGAGTATTATATCCTCAAAACTTCCAAAACCACCTACTACCTATACCTTAACTTAAGAGAGAAGGATTACCTGTCTCTTTGAAGCAGAGAAAGTATAAGGGACAGAGAGAATTTCATTTCTTCGCTATTATTTTTCACCCAGGGTGGTGATTAGATGCTTATCTTTTTTGTGAATTTGAATCTCTGCTGCTTATAAAGAAAGAATTGTGAAAAATATTAATCACTAAACAAAACAAAATTTGCAAATAAAAAATTGAAATGAGGTCAGCTCTATTTGACTCTTTTCTTGTCAAACCCTTGCTAATGCCTCCTTTACCATCTGTACGCGCAAAGAACTTGCTGTATATAATATATAGTAAAAGAATATTGAAAAACGAGGTGAAAGCTGAACTGGCGTGATGATGACCAGTGGAACGTCTGGTCGAATATACAGTCATTTTAAGGAAAATACATTCGATCTCGTTTTTTCTTAATAAAATATGAAGCCTCTGGTGATTTTAGTCATAATCAAACTTATTGCCCGAACCAAATTATTTGAACTGGCGTAATGTTCAGAATAGGTCATATTGGACGTAAACGTTGAGTAATACTGTTCTGTAATTTATTGCCTCCTTATGAATATGTTACCAATGCTTGTAATCAACAAGGGTGTTTTTTGTCTCTACAGAAAATCGTGTCGAAGCAGGATGATGCAGAGCTTGTTTTGTACAATCAAGTCCGGAATTTAGAATCAGAACATCGGAAACAAGAACAGACAGTGCTTAGGCTCAAAGAAGAATTGAATTCAACGCAAATCCAAAACAAAATACTTTTAAAGGTAAATTCAATGCTGCTCGATGTATGCAACTGCTTCCCCCTTATCTTTCCTTTAGCCCCATACACCCCCCCCCCCCCCTGCCCCCCTGGGACACACACAGACACCCCTCCATTTTTCCTGATATCTGTGAATATATCTGAAAGAAATGAGCTGTATTAAGGAATGTGGTCAATGCAAGAAATTTTGTGCTGTTTTCATGGCGACGGGGCAGTTAATTGAAACAGTATTTGTGAAGATGGAAGATGTTACGGTTTACCTTTCTTGTTCGGAATTTAGGAGACTTCTTTAAGATGCCATCAACAAGAGCTTCAACTCCAACAAAAACTACAGAAAGAGGAAGCTCAACTTAGTAAGGTAGGTAACGAAAAATTTATTAGTTTATTTTCTGGCTATTCCATTCTATTCGCATCTGTCGAGGGATACTTATTTCTATTGAATCTTTCGTGATATTCTATTGTTGAACTTGTTCTCCCCAGGTTTTAGCAACGTTTTTCACCTCTAAGGCAAGGCATGGCATCGACTTTTTATCATTTGATACTCCCTCCCGAGGAATAATACAAATACGGATAGTTTAGTTTTTCATTTGATAGCTGGATTACGTTAATAATACTTACACATTGAGAAAATACTCTCCAGTGACAGACAGTTGTGATGTCATGATATGAAAACTGGATCCAAATCATAATGGTCGATGCTTTTGCTCAATTGATGTATTCGGTGGACATTTTGTGTTCTAGGCGTTGTCTGAACGTGAGGAACGTGTTTCGTTACTGGTTAAGAGTCGTGGTGCTTCGAAAGAAGACAGACACTATCTAGACGAGCAACTAAAGGTGAGTAATGATCTGTTACAAGAAAACGTGATTTGTATTTTTATCTCTCTTTCTTCTTAGTTTCCCAGAAGTTACCCTCCCACGCTACCCTTTTGCATTGTGTCACTTTCTGTTTGGTTCTTATTTTTGCTACCATTCCAGTGGGCAAAATCTTCAAAAGGTCTCTGTGGAGGAGTGTTTTTTTATAAAAACAGCAGGCGATATTGGTTGCCATTCCTATAGAAAACACTCCTCCTTCTGGACCATATTGTTTTGTTTGCAGATACAAGACCGACTGAATCGCATCCAGAAAAAGTCACAGCTCTTACAGAACCAACAACAGATTCAAGAAATCTATTAACGAAAAACATGGCAGTGGTATGTCGTTTGTGATTGGTGCAAATTCGTCATAATTTGCTCCTTGAATAATAGCAACTAGACAACGTCTTGATTGCAAAAAATGTTCGAAATATTCGTTGCAGTCTTCGTTTGTTTGTTTGTTGTTGTTTTTTATTATATAACTACTTTAGACAGCACCTTGATTTCATAATTTTTTGTAGAAAAAGTTACTGTTCGTCAGTGAGTTTTGTCTTGTCAGCAGTCAAAATTTATCGGAGAAAGCGTTGTATTTTTAATCACAAAATCGTTGAATCCTATCTTCTATTTTAAAGAAAACTCCACGAGCTGTTTGTTAAAATTAGCAAGAAAGTACATGAACATTTCTGTAACATACGTATGTACACACGAACATTTCTGTTACATACGTATGGATGTAATCGTACTGATTATAGATTTCCTCGTCCTGGACTTTTCTGCTGGTTTCATTCAAAGCTTGGTTTTTACTGGTATTAATGAATTAAGCAAAACACTTTTAAGGCTTAAGACACATTTGGTCAATTGTAACCTGTCGTCATCTTGGTGGTAAACATTGTCACCTCCATTGATGTAGTTTTGTCGAATAATAGGTTATTCTCCCAGTGGGTAAAATCTTCAAAAAGTCTCTGTGTTTTCTATAGGAACGGCAAGCAATATCGCCTGCTGTTTCAATAAAAACATTCCTCCACAGAGACTTTTGATACTGGGCTGATGATACAGTGAGATCTCCGTATAACGGACACATACTCCGTGTACGAATGGATGGATTTACAGTCAAATTCTCCATAGGCAAAGTCTCTATAAAGCCGACACTTTTTTTACGCACAAATGGTGTCTGCTATAAAGAGATTTCACTGTATAATACTGACAAGGTTCATCTTCAATCGTCAATATTTCTGAGTTCTAGCTGAGTTCGCCCACACACTGGTGAATACTGCAAAATGACCAGTAGGAAGGCCATCTCTTCACAATGTAGGGCCCCATTCAAGGTTAACAGAGTACAAGGAAGCCCAACTTGTAACACACAAAAAGACAATCGTCAATAGGGAGAGCTAACTCAATCCACAAAATAAAATAGTTTTTTAAAAAAATTACACGAAATTATGGTTGTGTTTTTAATTTTGTCAGAAATTCTAATTTTTTTAATGATTTGTATTTATTTATTTATCTGTGATTTATCCCTTTCTTTTTATAAGCAGGGTGTTTTTAAACGACTTAGTTTAACCGTACTCGAATTGTTTCGTTTTGTTTCTCCGCGACGCTTGTGAGCCGTCTCCAAATCCTGTGTTGATGACATATTCCGCTTCGAGCTGTGAAAATGTGCATTTCATATATTTATATTCATTTCATATTTGATCCAGTGGGCATCATATAGACATTTTTCTCTAAGCGATATTTCCGGCGAATTTAGAAACGATACATACACGCTTTTGTTTAAGAAACCTCAACATGTTAATAGCAAACGTTAATGTCAATTCTCTTTCATGTAGTGGAAGCTCCTTCGGTTTTCACCAGTGCAGTTGGGGTTCAATCCATGCTCCACTCCCATGGGCTTTGAAAGCAGCGTATTCAGCCCATTAGACTGCCATCGACTGACCCCATGTTGGCCCGTGTGCAAGTTATACAATGCTTAACGTATTTCTAGCGGTAAGTTAATTAACAAGTTGAATGTCGAGGGGGATGAAGAGCCATTGAGGTAAATGCATATGCCCTGAGGACGTTAAAACTTCGGGATCCATTGCATTGTTTTTATTGATGGTAGCAACTTAACTGGGTTTAAAACCGTTGCCAGTTAACTTAAACTTCAAGATGTTTATTTGCTACTTCAAAACTGCTATGACGACGTTTAATATATTTTGACGCTTTCATGAATGAGTGCACACTTAAAAATATAAGAAAATGTATGTATGTACATAAAGCACTGATGTATATTGAAAAAAAAAACTATTTTATTGCCATTGTGACTCATCGGAGAACCAAATCAACAGAAAATTTTCCAGTTTTAATGGATAAGGATGTATTGGAAGGATTTTTGGCATCCTATTAAAAAAACATTTTCGTCCGTGTTTTTTTTGTAACACTTAACAGGCTAGGGCGGTAGCACACAAAGAAAACACAATATGTATATTTGGCCGAAACTTGGAAAATGTGGAAGGCATCGCTCGGAATGAGTCAACAATGACTATAAGGCCAGTAGTATAAAGGTCCACAATGACCAGAGTCGCCAATGACTACATGAAGTCAGCTTGACAACGTGGAATCCTTTATAATGGTGATATCCTTAGTGACTGGTAATTCAAAAAATAACAAGTGCTTTGTTTATGAGAAAATACTGCAGCTAGTTCGACCCTGTTAAGCATGTTGTTGAAATGAACGTTTGGTCTTGCAATCGTATGATTTTGGCGTGAAAAAAGTTAAAAATACAAGGAGATGAATGCGATTTTTCACATTATAATAAGTTGATTTGAAATGCGAAGTTCTGTGTTAATATTGTTAGTTAAACGCGTGGATGCATAATGAACCAATTATTATCGAAGGAGAATCTAACACACAAAAAAAATAAAATAAGTAAGTAAGTAGCGAAGAGCTTTAATTCATCGAGCTTCCCAACTTGAGCTTCCAACTTGAGCTTCCAACTTGAACTTCCATCTTAAGCTTCCAACTTGAGCTTCCATCTCGAGATTCCATTTTGAGCTTCCATCCGTGCTGGCTGGCTGGCTATTCTACACCTGATAACTTGAAACTAAGTACAGTTGAACCTCTGATTAACGGTCATTAATTGACGACAGAGATAAATATAGATAGACATCCCTCCAACTTGCACGAAAGCTATTCTACAGTTAATCAATGGCTGCAAATTTCGACATTTTCCAACTTATAACCAGTCAGTAGAGGGTAAGTCTCGTAAAAATCTGTTGTTGATGATGATCTTGTCTATGGTCAAATAATGATACTGTCGTGTGATGTTCAAAAATGATACAAATGACATGTGATGTTCAAATGATACTGTCATGTGATGTTCAAATGATATTGTTTTGAATCAGCAAACCATATTTAAAATGCAATGATAAACACAATCACTTAAGCATGGTTTCCATTAGACGGGAACGTAAATCTATCAGTTTAAACGCTAAAACGTTAATTTATGCCAGTAAAACGCCGCTTTTAATATCAAATCGTTTGTTATTAAAGGTTAATTAGGCGCTAACATCAAACGTTTAACGTTTGCAGTGGGAACGTTCAATACCCCTGAGACAACAAATAAATGCTACAGGTAAACGTCAAATAAACGCTAATTAACACCTAGTAGGAACCGTGTTTTAGTGTATATTATTTTTGCGTAATTTGATACAGAATTGTTTGTGTTTTGCTATTGAATACTGTAGATCTTCGAATAACTCCCAGGGGGGATATTTTAGAAATGTTCGTGCAATTACCCAATAGAAATTTGTGTTTGGATGGAAATCTTCAGGATCTCTAACACACGGAACTCTGATAAATTCTCTGACTGAAATTGTCTTCAAATAATGCCCCCGGATTAATAACTTCTTGTGGTTATTACAGTAAGTCGAAACCCCCGCCTGTTTATTTAATCTGAAAAAAAAAGAAAAGAAAAAGACAATGGCCATGGATTTTCTATCTTATGTCAAAAAGAACCAATCGTTTGCAACCACGTAGGTAATTTAAAATCATAAATAGCTCGTAAAATATATGAACTAATTTAATAACGATTCAACAACATTTCTTGAAGTGAAAGTTTTCAAAATGCATTGGATGTCTGTCAGAGAACTACATTCTTCATGATATGCTCAAGCTTAGATCTACCATCGAAGCTAGCCAGTGGAATAGTGGAAATCGAGATGGAAAGGAACACATATCGAAGTAAACTATTTTTTATTTGAATAGCATTATCCAAAATGGGAATTCACAAATTTCTTGGAGTAGTATATATAACTCACAAATTTGTTTAGATTCGTGAAAATGACAATCGTTAAAAGAAAGATGGTGTTTCTTCTGGGATAAACAAACCCTGGACTGAAAATTTTGGGAATTGCATTCCTTGCATAAAATGCGCAATATTATTCACGAAAGTTGTTGCTTGGTAGTATTTACCAACAAAAGAACAACTATGAACATAATGGGTACGGATAATCATGGATCTACTACAAAGAAGACTTGAAGTTTTAAATCGAGATCTCCAGTTCCATTGTCACTACCTTTCACCAAATACCACTTATACCAATCCATGATTACAGGAAATTGAGCGTCCCCTGCCCTCCGGAGCTTATCAAATCGAACAAGAGAAGTCATTTTATCAATCATGAAACATAGAACATAGAAAAGGAATACACCTCAGCTGATAAAGACATTCAAAAGAATTTTCAAAGTAATTAATATTCAAAAGCCATTTTTAAAAGTTATTACTATATATACATATATATTACTAGTTGTTACTAAAAAGTTCATCATATCGTTTATAAACGTAAATTCGCAACGAAATATGGTGTGCAACGAGCTTCACCCATCCTCGATAAAGATTGGGGAGAAGTTGGCAACTTCGAACCTGTAGAGATCATTTTTGAACTGGTCATTTCTATGACTTGATCGCGTATACATTTGATACGATTAAATGAAAAAAGATTTACACCAAATGAACAAGAAGTTGTGGACTGGCGTGGTCATATGAGTGCAATCTACAGAGCTAACATACTGTTGATATCCTCCTGTATCCGCTAATCAATTTTGGGCTGGAGAGTTAAGTGACCCTGTCCGTTCGCTGCGCGATAGTCTTAAACGGGCTGATTTATGTTTTATGGAAGACTGACTGGTAACGTACACTAACAACCGATCACAACAAAAACAAAAACATGATCAGAAAATCCTTTTTGACAAACTGCTGACGTCACCATTCCACTTCACGGTGGCCAATAACATGCAGAGATAACGATTGGTTGAAATTCCTAACTGTCAACATTTTTAGGAATGCTTCCTATTATTTTTCACCTATTTGGAAGATGTAATTGTACCTGTGAATATTCTCTTGAAGTAGATTTGATTATTCATTTAATAGACAATGAATTTCGAGCAATATCCGATCAAACAGAGATAGGATTCCATCAAAACAACCTTCATCGTGTATATTGCTGTAAATGTTTAAAAAAAATGTTGTATTTGATTATGTCGAAAAAATCTGGAAATATAGACCGAATATAGATTTTCCTCAATTTTTAACGTCTCTCTTCCTTTTCTCTCTTCCTTCACATTTATGAACACGAATGAAGATGTTGTTGCAATCAAGGTACTGGAAAACATATATTGTTTTAATTTGGATTTAGTAATTAGTTCAAAATTTAGCGTTAAAAAAGCTAATTCTGGCTGGACATTGATGATAATGTTAAAAATTTGCCTGGGCGGCCACAAGGATTTCCGCAGTTGGTGAATATGTGAAATACGAACGCAATCTGAAGTGGACTTAATTAGGGGATATTGTCAACACACGAGTTTAAGTTTATAAAGAATGTTGTATAAGCATCTCCCTGTTGATTTTGGGTTAAAGTGTTGATAGGCTTATATATGGACACTTTTTCACATCGAAAATTGGATTTAACTGGCTTTTGACACAACCTTACTATATTTCAAGCAATTAGGTTAAGAACTTTATAGGAGATTAGGGGAATTAGGGGAAAAAGATGGGGAAACATTTGGTCACCGCAAAAATATTAGCCACTTTTCCCTGACTAACATTTCATGAACCTGCAATAAAGTTCATAAAAAAGAAAGCACTTCTTCTTCTCGTGTAGAAACAAATCAGGGAAAAATTTAGTTAATTGGAATTTTTCCCTGGAGGTAACCATTTAAGCCAACCTAATGAAACTGTTAAAAATGTAACTTCTACCACAACAACAAACCACATACATTTCCACTTATAACTAGTTGGACCACATATAAGAAGACTTATAACTAGTTCGACCACTTATAAGTCCACTTATTACTAGTTGAAACGTTTGTAGTTTAACCCTGATTTTATGGACATTATAAAGGGCCCCGTTATGACAACTTTTGTATAGAGCCGTCTGGTGGTTACCTAGTAGCTGAATGCTCGCCTCAAGAATGGGAGGTCAGGGTTCAAAACCTGGACGTGTTTTTGTCTAGTAGCGGTCGTGTTTAAACAGAAATCTTTGTACCAACTTGAATTTTTGAATCTTTGACTATTTCATCGGAACAGCCGAATAGGTTTGTAATCGTTGTCGTTTCTTCTACCAGTTACAAGTCGTCAACGGTGATAGAAAATTTACATTCAGGGATACCTGTTTGGAAGAGCACACCAGGTCGTCCAGATGGGCTGCATTTCTTACCATCCGTATTCTGTTGCTGTTCCATATTGAACGCGTATCGTCTAACTCACTTTGTTAAAAATCCATAAAACAAAACCTTAAACAGTCGCGATGGTAACCGATAGTTGGATCAAGCAAATTCATAACGGGATACTTTTGTCCATAAAAAACCAGGGCGGGTAAAATCAACCCGCCCTTAAAAAGCCGTCAACTAATAATTGACCATTAACCTAGAAAATTCATGATATTGTTCCTTAGCCTATGCCGGAAAAAGATTTTATAAATAAAAATCATGCCGGCAATTTATTTTCCCTTCTTTCAGGTGTTCTGTACGGGGCGGTCAACATTTCCGAAATGTTTTGGATAAGCGGATTTTGCATAAAAGGTTACCGAAATCAACATAGGGGTATTCAGGGTTAGTCAAAACAAATGGAGGAGTCCAACGTTATGAACTTTCCACTCAATCTTAAGTGTCGATTAGGTTACAGTACGCTTTCCTTTTCTACTTTAAATGACTAAACACCCCTCCATAAATTTTGACTGAGTTCTAGCTTTTGTAGTTTTGCTACAAAAAGCCAATAAACAAATTGTGTCACTTGTTATTAACTAGTAATCACGTTAATTTTTGGATAATTTTGGGATTTTGTGATAAATCACTGCTCGGATTTTTAAAAAAGTTTCAAATCACCCTTGCTTTGCTAGTGTTGAGTTCAAAATATTTTAAAAACCACGGGTTGATTTATCCCGAATCACTCTCAATGTGATAACTAAGTACAAATATCAAATATTGGATGTTTACTCCACATCTGACACGGAAAATAAACAGAATACCTCTTAATATCTATAACGACAATTTTCATCTAACGAATAAACATTTAAAATAAGACTTTTTTTAAAACGACTATATTTGATTACCCAATAAAAACATCTGAAAAACATCTACGAGACGACTTGACAGACGAGATTTTAGAACCAAATTAACTTCATAGAAAAGTGCATCTAAAAGATAATGGAAAAATGAAACGACAAGCTGGACAAAAATTTAGCACAAATGAATAAGCTCATATCTATCTCATATCCATGGTACATTGCGACAAACCTTTATAGAAAAAATCAACAACTATATCCACAGTTCATAATAAAACAACAAATGGAGCAAAATTGATGCAAAATTGATGCGTAGTATTCACGTTCTAGCGCTGAAAGAATCCTTCCAACGATACAAGATAAGATTTAACAACTGAAAAAGGAATAAACATAGCTACTGAGTTAAAGAATAAAAATAATGATTCAGTTGTTGTAGTAAAGGAAGATTACCACGAAGAAGATTGTCAAGCTTTCGGGACTATTGCTGGTCAGATATCTCGATCTTCATGAAGCATTTTCTATGCAAGGAATACCAACAGCCGAAACCCTAATCTAGATGGTGTACAAATCAATGAAAACGGACATTACAAGGATATTACGCTGATCCTGATTGTAGCTACCTAACCTATTTTCAACAAAAGACATGAAGGACGTAAACGCTGGAGAATGAGCAGCTCGAAGTATGAGGATGGACGTGAAGATGATAGTGATAGTGATGATTTGACTGGTGTTCATGGTCCGAATTGGTGAAATTGAAGCGAAACTGAAAAACTTCCTTTTGCATTTGTTTTGTCAGAGAAACATGACGTTGGTCGCTATTTACTGATGTTTTCCAGTGGATTTGTGCATGTTTTCCGTAAACGACAACATCTGAAAAAACATCATGTTTTCAAAGAAAGATAACATGATAACCTGAGGAAATATCTGGCTAAATTCTCCCGAAAACACCAAGAAAGCTCATGTTTAAGTAATCAGAAAACAAACAAACATGATATTAGCTAGAATGGGAACAGGCCAACATGATAATTACATATCAGTAGAGAATATGCAAAACAAAAACACCTTCTCTCCTCAACAGTGTTTAAACTGCTTGAAAAAATTACATTGTGATTTACTAAATACCGTTTACTTCTTCATAACAAAGGTTAATTTTCCCAATAAAGATGTGTATTGTCCTAAAATCTATACAGCAACAGAGTAAAACATCTTTTTATGTATCTTTCATCGTTAGCATCCCGTTTCTTACTCGTTTGGGCATATATAATAAAAGATAACATAAACAAAAATAGCATATAAAAAGTGATGTTTTGCAAGATTTCAAATTAGTTCGAGTAGTTGAGATATCAACGTATGTAAAAAGAACACAAAAACAAGCTTTTTTTATCCAAAAAGTAGCTTAATGACGAATCAGGATAATCATTATGACGATGATTATGACTTTTACGGTTCGAAAAATGATCCATCAGGAGGAGTAAAAAAATCTTCCAGAGATTTGGCTGGGACTGGCCAAAAGAAAACCCTATTAATTTTTAAAAAAATGTTTTTGTCTGTCATAGTAAACAAGTTGTCTCAAAAATTTTGAACATGTCTATGAAAAAGTAAGTCATGCAGTACGGGGAAAGGCAGTAATGTTTTTGCTAGTATTCACACCTAGATGAAGATAGCCTGTTAAATTTTATTTCTGAACATTTTCTCGTTAAAGGAGATTATCATATCGAAAAATTGAGATCTCCGATTTAATGTTTGAAAGAAACTACAAGGTTTGGAGATAATATTCCACGTGATTTTTATGTTTTGCTAGCTCTCTAGAAGAAAAACATTATGCCCGGAATCATGAATGTCCACTCTCTTGATCCGCAATGGAAGTATATTTCTGCAGGTGGAAACGCTTTCCCATCACAGTTACCACAGGTTGTTCCATGTTGTTTTGTTGGAAACACCATTTAAAATGATAAAACACGCGCTATTAATCTCTTTATATCTCCTTAAGTGGGATTGCCAACTTACATATCGAAAAATTGACATGTGAGATTTTATGTTTGCAGGCAACTGAATGGTTTGGAGAGAATATTCCGCATGATTTTTATGTTTTGCTAGCTCTATATTCACCACAAGCGTTCCGAAACCAAATAAGGATAAACATAACTAGGGTTTTATAATGCGTTGATCGCGCGGTAATTGGAACCATTTACACTTTTTCACTTAAGATTGAAAAGAATTTTCATGACACTGTACTCCTCCATTTATTGGTTAATGCTAGATCCCCCGCTGTTAATACCATGGAAACGGTCATGATTGTTCCGAGGACTTCAATATTCTTAGAAGGAGAGTATCAAAAAGATAATCGAATAAGGGGACCGACCAATTGAAAATTTAAATATTAACCAAACACCTTAAGAGGATTCGACTTTGAATAAATTTAATCGTTCTGAAGAGAAAATAATTAATGATTTCAAAAGGACACTCGTTGTAATAATAACGTTGGGAAATTTTCGCCATTACCTCACGAAATTCATCTATATTAAACAGAAATGATTATTGCATTAAGTGTTTGAAACCTTGTAGTGGCCACTTTTACCGGAACTGTTTTGTCCTTGTAGTCAAAAACTTTGTCAGTCAGAAATTTGGGTAAAAAAGGAATGTTTCCACGTATAAAAACACTTTCGTGTAAACAGGAACAATTTGCCACATTTTCTTTAAATTAAGATTTTACAATACAACACAATAGGTTTTATATAAATTAAAGGCTTGACGTAGTTTGCCGAAATTATCATAATTTTCCTTTCTATTTTTCTGTTGAATGGCTTCTTTATTAAATCAATAATATTTCATATTGCCTGAAATTTTCCACATTCCTCGTTGTAGCTTATTACCTTCTCAATCACTACAAAAAAAATCGACTCAAACATAAGTTATAGCAATTTAATTGAATACTAGATAGAACATCACGGCGGCAACTGGTCGTAGAACAGAATGCCACCGTAAAATTGTCTTTTTGTGTGTTTACTATTAATAAATATTTGGTAACTTTTTCAGAGGAACGCTCCTTTCTAATCTATCCCTTAAGGGTTTATGGAAAAAGCGAAATCGGAAACCCGGAACCCACACCCGCAACACCCTGAAAGCCGAGAGCCAGAGCCATCAATTTTAACACCCACAACCCTGAACGCACGGTGAGTAAAATTTTGCAAACTGCACATCGTTCGGGAAGAAGAGCTGGCTGAAAACCAAAGAATTACCTCCGATTTTCTTTTAAAAAGATTAGTCGCAAATTGGAAGCAAAATGTGTATCCCTTTTGTGTAAAATAGTAGTTAGTCGATTGCAATTTTATCGTGACTCTCCTTAAAAGAGTATATTATTTCTTGCCAAAAATAAACAAACGTTAGTAACACTGAATGATAAGAAGCACTTCTGTAATAGAGCTCAAAGCGCTGATAAAAAAGTGAATGCATAGGATGACAAACCAAACAGCTAAAAAAAGTTTTGTATAGCATGATTGACATTATCCGATTAATTTTGAACCGAAGTTGATTTTTATGAAAAATATAACTGTGAATACAAACAAAACTAATCGAATTCCCTGTTCATCTTCTATTTACTCTAAACTAAAAACTTATAGCTGTATAAATCTGATGTGTTATGTGGTTCAGATATATTTCGTGGACCAACTTTCCCCAATACATGGGTAACTAAGGCTCTATTTACATAAAGATATAAAGGAATATAATACGCTCTTTCCCTTTTTTAAAACTTAAATAAAGCATACTCCTTGTATTTAGGAAGAATTTTCTTTTCCTTTTTTGACCGACGAACTGTCTTGTTGAGATGTGGTAGGCCCCTCCGTAATCCACTTTTTTCTTGTGTAGGCGGTGTTATGGGCGTCGCAATAGCCATTAGTAAATCCAGTGCTTCAATGTTACTTTCAGAAGTTGTGTTCTTGATACCTTAGTTTTGTGTTTGGGATTTCAGTCGCGGATTCTTCAGCGATTACTTATCGTGTATTTAGCCCAATTTTGTGCAAATAACGGCGATTTCTCAGTGTTGTTCGTTTGCTTCCGTCAATAAGTACTCAACATTGAGGATTCGGTAGAGTATCTGTGTTCCAGAAGAAATTTCAACGAACGGTGCAGCCTGTTTAACTCCATCGAATAGGCCACTTTCTACAAATGATCCAATGTCGGAGTTACCAAATAAAGAGGCGTTCCACGGCAAACTGAACATACAGAGTATTAGTAATGGGGACTATTCACAAGCAGAACACGTCTGTTTCAAACTGCGAAAATCGGTAAATAAGCGTTTTAGAAGGAGACAGTGATTTAAAAATGTAAATGAAACATTCATTTTTCATTTCATAATTTTGATACATTTTCGCTTTATTTTTTATCCAAATTATAAGTATTTCGATCGGAAAACATTCGATTTGCTTACGAACTTGATTTAATACACGTGCATATTGTTTAAAAGTATTAACAACTCAAAATAGTCATGGAGTATTTTTATTGCTGAAAATGTGCCCCTGCAACACTGAGATATTTACAAATCCTGAAACTTTTTAAGAATATAACTTTTACGCAGAGGAATTTCAGAGGAATACTTTTTCAGGAATTTAACACATTTTTCGCTGTTTTTGATTTGTCTTCATTTTCTTTTTCCAATGATAAACATTACACAAAAAAATCCTGCAACATTGAAATTTTTTTGCTCAGTGCGGAAAGCAGCTGATCTTTCATTAGCGTTTGTACGTACGTCCATCCGTCTGTACGTAATTCCAAGATTTTTTGTCCACAGTTGTAGGCTGATTCCGCAAAACATTGGAATAGAGGCTGTCCACAAACCATGGTTAATGTATGAATGGTACACTACAACTTATATAAAGTAATTTAATTATTATCAGTGCGGCCTAAAATACAGAAAACGTGCAATCCTAATTTCTGTTCCAGAGAACGACACAGTGCAGCACTCAAGGTTAGAAAATTCTTACTGCTTTTTTTATAATGACATTGATTTGTGAGAAACTGTTCGATCCCATTTTTTATTCCCTCCTCTTCTGTCCCTCCTCTCCCCTTTTTTGTGGCCTTCTAAGTGTGTGACACACTTAAAATTTCATAAATTCCCTGTTTATGAAAATACAAATACACAAAATATTTCCTGTGTCTAAAAACAGGTAGCTATAAAGCGTTCTCTTAGCTATATGAATCCACTTCACACCCACATCACACACATAATATGGAGTAGAGATAGACCCTGGTTGTGGTGGCAGTTTCTGTACTTTCAAAAATTGTGTCTTTTGTTAACTTAAGACTTGTTACACTCTCCTAATTTTATTTTAAAAACAAAAAATAACATGAATGAAAATTTACATAGTGGATAATGATGGTTGTTGGGGGATGAAAAAATTTAAACTTAAATAGCAGCACCCCTACACACAATTTGGACTAATATTTACAATCAAATAAATCAAAGAAAATAATTGATATTGATATGAAACTTGATATTGGGTAATCTCTTTCCCGTGAAGGAGCGACCGTGAATGTTCAGAGATAAGGAATTAAATTTGTTCTATTTCTTATTATTTTTCTTTGGAAAAACATAGCATGAAAACATGAAGCATAGTTTGCACTAATCGATAGTGGGATTTCAATTTTACAAAGCTCAAAAAAATTAATACGTATTGCATCAGCACTTTTTACTAGAAAGAACTAATTTTGAACATTCTCTAAGAAACTTCAAACGTACAATCAAAAAAGTGTATTATAAAGTTCATTTTAGTGCACCCTATTCAAACATAAATTACAAAACAGAAAACAATGAAATGAATATCAGATTTTTTTATGATCTGTTTTCTATTACCTTTAAGCATGAAACTGATTACGTCATTTTAGTCGTGAAAAACTTTTGAAGATCTGCTATCCCTCAATGAAAAGCCATCACAAAATAACATTTAAATCCACGTATTTGAGAGACATAACTGTAGGCAATAATTTTCAGCAATGGTAATTTTTTTAAGGAGTTGTGATAACATTGTTTAACTTAAACTACTGCCCCTATTATCTGTCTTATGTCTGGGTTCGTCGATAATTGTTCCTACGATATTTAGGTTTTTTAACCAGATGCGTAGCTAGAGCTCAGTCAAAATTTGCGGAGGAGAGTTTAGTCATTTAAAGTAGAAAAGGAAAGTAACCTAATCGACACTTAAGACTAAAAGAAATATCATAACGTTGTACTCCTTCACATTTGTTTGACTGACCCTGAATACACCTATGTTAACATGTATTTTATAGAAAATAAAATCATTTTTATACTTGCATGTATTGTGTAGGTGATAGTGTTAAGAGATCAGAGAAAAATGTAAATGAAAGTCCACTGAAACATCAATTTGAGAAGTAGAAGTATTTCGATACAACTTGATAAGAAGGTTATTGTCTCTAGTAAACATTATAATCGCCATAACAACAATATTTACTCGAAGAAGGTTATATGTATACTATTCAATCGAATAAGCTTTGGTTGACGTTGATTTAGTTTGGTATTCAATAGGAAAATATATTCCATTGGAAATTAAGGAATGACTCATAATCTTCTTATCTCATGGTATGCGGTATTTTCAGGTACCATGAGAAAACAGTTCAGTTTCCGCTCTGATAATTTAAAGGAAAGATTACTTTTACCAAAGATAATTCTCTGTAATACTATAATTGGCTCACATATAAATCTATCAAGATTAGTATCTCTGTATTGTGCTATTGGCAATAAAAAAGTAAACATAACTATCAAATAGGCTCTCCATCTGACGTGTTTCTAAATTCGCCGCTGATTAGAATGATATTTTAGTTATGGCATTCTGAGCGCTTACCATTAGTTATTTTCTGTGCAGCTCTGTTTTAACAAACAAACACCCAGTGCCGTATTTAGAACATAGTCATGCATCTGCCGAGGTGTGCTATCATTACTTAAAAGGTCATTAAAATTTACAAAACTCTCCATCTGATGTGCAGCGGCGGATCTAGGGTATGTCAAGATTTGTGGAGGAGCACATAAACCTAATTTCTGTTTTTAATCTTAATTTTTTAATTTTTAATCACCAATGGGATTACTTGCACGTTTTTCTTTCATGGTTTAATTGTTGAAATTGTTCTCCACAAATTTCAACATACCCTCTAAATCCGCCTCTGATGTGTATGACTATGTTCTAAATGCGCCACCTAATACGCAACATAATAAACAACAGAGATTAACTGGTGTCATCAATGATGTCTACATTCGATTTTTACCATCCCAACTGGATTGCCAAAGCCAAAAAATCATTTGAGAGATTTGACCACAACAAAGATGGAATTTTGACCTTTGAAGAATTTGTGAGTACATTCAAGGATATATTCAAGGATCAAATCCTACTGATAGTCAGTACGAAACTCTCATGAATTTGGTATTTGGTATTGCAAATGGGTTGGGATTATTTGCCAACAAAGTGCCTTAAAAAAATTTGGGCGTTATACGAATAAAAACTTTGCATACTAGTGGGAAATGCGATTTAAATGTCTTATGTCACACTTCATAATGTGACGAGATATGTGTGAAATATTAAAACAACGTTATTATTATTATTGTTGATATGGTGTTTTGTGTTTTACGTATTCCCATTGCAAACTGTGACAGGAAATGCTTCGCATAGCAACAAATTGCGTGTTGTAGATGGACGCGATGATGGTGAATATTTAGATTACAGCAACATAACGGCAAATAAATGTCTAATAAATTCATTCTTGTGTCGTTTTTCAGGATACGAAATATTCGGGAAAAAAACGCTTTATTTATTTTTTACTGGGATTATACTTTTCGTTTCTATAGACCCCAAAGTCACAAACAAATAACAAGAGAACACAGCAGATGGACTCTTAATATAATCTTCACTCACCATCGTACTTGTCGAATTCTTACAAAAGTTTTTACACTTTGAATGGAAAAATGAAAAATGAAAACTTATTTTATTGAGCTTTTATAATTATCAAAATATACATAATATACAAATTATGAAAGGAGAAGTTCTGAAAGGCTGTGGTCAACCGCCTGGATTGACCAGCTGATTTCCTCAATGTTTAGGAATTTCATTAAGAAAGTTTTATCCAGCTGCAAAGTATAGTGATAGTATAGTTCCGATATAAGTGCTATGAAAATCACAACTATTATGCAACTATCATTCACTACACAATTGTTAAAAGTAACCCAGTATTTTGGACACAGGGGCTTAAATTCATCTCTTTAAGGTTTTCATATTGCAAACTCCCTTACCCTCCTTTCTCCTAAAATAATATTAATGATTTAGATGAAAGGTAGGTTTTTCATTGCAAAAATAAACCAACTCATGGGTTAACCTAAAGAGACGGATTGTGGGTCATGCAGGCAACACAGGTCGTTCAAGAGGCCATGCGGTTCATGAAGGATGTCGTGCAGGTCATAAGCTTATTCTATGTAATTCTACCTTACTCAAACCCTTTCCCATTATTAGTTAAGTTAAAACTTTATTTCAAGTTGGTCACATTAACATAGTTAAAAACTAATTAAAACCAAAATAATAGGACATAAAACAAAAAAATTATTTAAATGGTGCAGTATATGCTGCATTGGCAATATAAGCTTTCCAGACTGTTCAGGTCGTGTCTGAATTTATGTATGGTATATATTTCCTTTAATGCCCAGACAGACGATTCCAGAGAGGTATAACATGGGAAATTAATGAATTTATCGTACATTCAGTGGAAGTCGGAAGAGGCAAAAGATTTCCTCCACGCAGCTTCCCATTGTACGATTTGGTGACAAAAAAATCCCACATAAATTCAAGGTTTAATCTATTAACAGACTTGAAAACCTCGGTTTCCAGTATATTTAAATTTTGTCTATGAACAGATTCTATTTCATACGTTCCAAACAAGTATTTCGTAGGTGTGCAAAAATCATAGTGCACTGCTCTAAGTGATCTCAATTGAGTTTGATAGATTTTTTATTATCACCCTTAGAAAAGAACATCCAGATCAAAGGGCATTATCGAAAGTTCGACATGATGTACGAATTTGAAACCATGTAGGCTGTTTGAATGTCAAAAGATCAACGTATTCTCAGAACAGCACTGATCTTATTATTTGCTTTCTTGCATATTTCATTAATATGCATAGATAAGCTGAGTTTATCGTCAATGGCCACACCCAACAATCGCACCACAGGTGAAGGTGTTAGAGTGTGTCCACCGACGACTAACTCGAGACCATTGACTTCCTTACAACGTCGTTGAACGATTCACCTCAAGAATGTTGTCATCAGCAAAGTTCGCAATCATAGACGCAAGTTCACACAAAAAAAAATTATTTAAAAAGACGTTAAAAAGCAGAGGACCTAATATAGATCCTTGAGGTACTCCTAAAACAATCTCCAACCATTCGCTAAATGCCGAACCAACGCGAACTCGCATTTTCCTATTCCTGAGATAGTTATGTAAAAATCTAAGGCTATCATAACTAACTCCATAAGCCCAAAGTTTGGCTTTCAGCAAATCATGTGGCAAGACATCAAAAGCCTTTGATAGATCCATGAGTAAAGAACCTATCTTTTTAGAGTTTGCTAAAAGTCTCTGCTAGTTCTGAAGTAAATTACTTAAACAGTGTTGAGTAGAGTAGCCTCTGCGGAAACCACAGAGGTACTTACATAGACGAGTTCCATAAAAGCTGATAGCTGTTAAAAAAACAGTCTTTTGTAAACTTTTGAAACATGAGGCAGTAAACTAATAGGTCTATAGCTGGTTGTCGAACGTTTTTAAAAAGTTGGTATTATATCTGAAAGTTTCAGCTCGTCAGGAAAAACACATATAGATAAAGAATTATTAAAACATTTGCTCAGACGACTGGAAATTTTTCCAGCAGACATCTGGAGAAATTTCGTAGGGATATTTCCACCTGCCTTTTTCGAAGCATTTAGCTGCATTACCGTTTCGTAAATCACGTCAGAAGTCACATGAGCAAAGTTCAAAGAGTCTTTCTCGTACTACAGTGGTTTAATCAATACAATGCTAGGATGGGCTCTAAATTTTTCAATGACCTGAAAAACTGGATCACCAGAAACTATTTGACCCAGAGTACAATTCCATGGCGTAATCAAAGGAGTGCTAGTGATATTATTGAAATGTTTATTGAAGATGGTAGCAATACTGGCATCATCAGAGATGATTTCACCATCTTCAACAAGCACTATATTGCCTGTATTAATAGCCTTTTCCGCAAAGAAAGGGTTGCAGGCACTCTAAATCCTCTACAATCAGTTTTAATGTCAATACAAGAGAGATAATCAGATTTTGCTTTGCGATTCATGTTGACAACCAGGTTTCTCTGAGTTTTGTACAAAACCCAATCACAGGGGTCATTGGGCCGTTTAAGCGATTTTTTAGATGTGTACGTAGTTTAGTAGTTGCTTTGGTGGACGGTAAGTAGTCACCATGAGCCATTTTATCTTACGTAAATTTAATTCTATGGGGAAAATCTGAATGTCTTCAGGTATTGCATAATCAATTTTAAGTTGTGATGGGATGCTAGCGTTGACATAATCCAATAGTCCACCACTTTTTGACGTCACATCCTTACGATTTGGTACAGAGTAGCCCTCCATAGGAAATTGGGCTATAGGAAAGGAAGCATCCAATTTTGTTTCCGAAACGGAGAATACATACAAGCTTATCTATTATGAGATAACTGAGGTCCCATTTATTCCTAATAGAATTAATATTAATAGCCAATCATCATATTTTTCGGGGTTTTTAATCGCAATTTATAAAGGTTTTTCAAGCAAAGTGCACCTAAAATGCTATCAGCAGTAGAAGAATAAGAATTTAATGGCTCGTAGGAATTTTCCATGATCGGGTTAGTAATACCCGTGCATTTTAAACTTTTTAACATTTTCGGCAATATACACGATGAAGGTTGTTTTGATGGAATCCTATCTCTGTTTGATCGGATATTGCTCGAAATTCGTTGTCTATTAAATGAATAATCAAATCTACTTCAAGAGAATGTTCACAGGTCCAATTACATCTTCCAAATAGGTGAAAAATAATAGGAAGCATTCCCAAAATGTTGACAGTTAGGAATTTCAACCAATCGTTATCTCTGCATGTTATTGGCCACCATGAAAGGGAAGTGATGATGTCAGCAGTATGACAAAAAGGATTTTCTGATCATGTGTTTCTGTTGTTGTTGTTGTGATCGGTTGTTAGTGTACGTTACCAGTCAATCTTCCATAAAACATAAATCAGCCATTGGTTTGCAAAATTACAAGACTATCACACAGGATCACTTAACTCTCCATCCCAAAATTGATTAGCGGATACAGGAGGATATCAACAGTATGTTAGCTCTATAGATTACACTCATATGACCACGCCAGTCCACAACTTCTTGTTCTTTTGGTGTAAGTCTTTTTTCATTAAATCGTATCAAATGTATACGCGATCAAGCCATAGAAATGACCAGTTCAAAAATGATCTCTACAGGTTCGAAGATGCCAGTTTCTCCCCAATCTTTGTCGAGGATGGGTGAGTCTCGTTGGACACTATTATTTTGTTTACAAACATAGTTACGTAATGACACTTTAAATAAAATGGCAGTGCAGTTTTGATTTTTAAAAATGGCTTTTGAATATTTTGAATAAATGTAAAAGTTCTTTTGAATGTCTTTAACAGCTAAGGCGTATTCCTTTTCTATGTGCAAGGTTTCATAATTTATAAAGTGACTTCTCTTGGTCGATTTGGGCATGAGGCGCTCAATTTCCTGTAATCATGGATTGGTATAAGTGGTATTTGGTGAAAGGTAGTGACAATGAAAGTGGAGATCTCGATTTAAAAAGTCTTCTTTGTAGTAGATCCATGATTATCCGTACCCATTATGTTCATAATTGTTCTTTGTTTGGTAAATATGACCAAGCAACAACTTTCGTGAATAATATTGCGCATTTTACCTAAAGAATGCAAGTCCCAAATTTCCATACCTGGGATTGTTTATTTAAGAAGAAACAACATTTTTCTTTTCACGATTGTCATTTTCCAGCGACTTGGCTTCCCAGAAATATTCAAATTTCCATTTTGGATAATGCTATTTAAATAAAAAAAATAGTTCATTTCATTATATAAGTGTTCTTTTCCTTCTCGATTTCCGTTGTTCTTTGCCTTCCATTATAGATCCAAGCTAAAGGAATATGAAAGAAATTGGTTCATTTGAAATACATCCACTCCAAGAAAACTTTCACTTCAAATGCAAAATGTTATCATTTATAAATATTTTGATATTTTACGATCAATTATTGATTTTTGATTAGCTACGTGGTGGCATAGGATTAGTTCCCTTCGACAAAGATAAAAAACAATATAAATTGTAAATGGTAACATTTTGATGAATGGATATTTAGAGTATTGATATGCAGCCCCAGCAGCAAGGTATTTTTAATCCGACATAATGTGCCTGCTGGGGCTTGTTGAAGCTTTATCCAATCAGAAACCGACAAACCGGCCTAATATGTGGTACACCATAGTACATCGTTTTTACAGACAATTTTTTATCCTCGATTTGAACATAATGACAACGATCTTTCAGATAATTTGACATGATACCAATGGTATCACTTGAAATACTTTCATCACTTTTTTTTCAGGTACACGTTAACTTTGATTTTCTTCCCTTTACTAGTCTGATCTCAAGTACTATCACTCCACTCTATAAACATAAATATCCATTTCTTCCATCATCATACGTCATCATTGTTGCTTTGATTTCAACAAGAGTTCTATATCTTCGAGAAAAAAGATCCTCTTATGATTACAGTAAGCTAGCAAGACTACGTATTAACAGGAGATGCGCCTACAAAAAGTTAAAATGCTTCCTTTTCTTCTTCTTTTAAAAGCTTCAGTTAGACGAAAAGGGGACGAAAAGTCAACAACAAAAAAATCACATGGTGTATGGTCATATTTCGCTGACTTAGTTTCTCAAGTTTAAAAGAATAAATCCCAAAAGTTCCTTTTCAAAAAATGAAACAGAACTTAGTTTAATAAGAAAATAACAAAATATCTTAAAAACTTATTTTCGTAAATATTATCCCCCTTTACATCGATATTCGATATCTATTTATAACATCATTATAAACGAACAACCCGAAATCGCAGTTACTTAGCAACAAAGCTTTAGGCCAATGTGATCGAAAATAATGGCATTTCTTTTTCAAAGGAAACTATGTTCCATTTAAAGATCAAAGTTTAACCAATAAAACTACCACGGTCACACGGTGAGTTTTAAAAGGTTTCTTTTGTTTCCAACTGAAAATATTCAGTTAATTCATCAAATGAGCACGTAGTAGTTCTTGTTTTGTTTTCGACTCGACAATTCATAAATGAAATAATTATAAAAAAATGAATGACTTTTGGTAGTACATTGAGTTTGTAAATTACATATTTTAAGGAAACCTATATCACCTATGACAGCTCGTGTCTTGGCAGGAATTTGCATGTGGACTTTGAATCTGCTCTCCAATACTTGTCATATTCTGGATTATTTCGATTTGCCCAAAGACCGGAAAACCATGTTTCACTTCTTTCCTTTCGCCATAGATTTCTTGGTGAATTAATTATACAGAAAGGGAGATAGAAGAATTATTGGATTGATGATAAATCTCTTGTAATTTTGAAAGGAATAATACTGAGACATGATATTATTAATAATTAGCATGATTCTACACCGAACATCTTTCGTCTTTTCAAACGTTAAAGCAGATAAATACAATGAACGATAATTTTTGGTTATCCTATATGCAACAGAGACTGTAGTTCAGATACAGAAGCAAAAAGACATCCAACATCAAAGCACCTTTAAATTTTTTAAGCTAGTTCTATTTATAACGAATTTAAAGCAAACTTAATTTTTCAGTGTGGCCACAACACTAATATATTGAAAATCAGAGGTCTGAATTTTTAAAGTACGTTCGACCTACATCACGTTTACCCGTTCGAAGTTGGAAACGCATAAATCGCAAGTTAAGTAGCGTCTTTGGTTATTTGTCATGTGTTTGTGAACCGTACTTTTCTTTCAGAACATGCTGAAATTTAGTATGGTGTCCTGTTTTATATATATTTTTAATTTTATTTTCTGTCTTCTGTCTTGAAGCTAAAATGATCTATAAAAAAGGGGAAAAAACTTCATATCAGCATGAATCTTATAATATAACAAAACAAATAAGTTTTTGCCTTTAAATACAATGGGCCCAGTAGTTAATATAAATGAATTTAAACAAGAGCCTTCGGCTGGAAGGTCAGCACCAAAAGAGATTAATTCTGAGATTAATTAGCATATTAACAAAATTCACATTTTGCGAAAATCAAGAAAGTTATGAGCTTTGACTCATTTTATGTGATATATTCTTCCTATTAACATAAAATTTAATAAAATGGAACAATTTATGATTTGGTTATCATTGAATTAAAGCCACGGCTTTATCGTCAACTTAACTGCGTCATGATTTGAATAGTAAACAAAATGCATTGAAACATTAACATCAGTAAGTTGAGTGAAATCTTTGTGGACGTAGACATGATCAATCAATGATCCAGATATATGAGTTGCAGTGTCATTCATTAAAACATAATCCTCGTTTAAATAATCATATAACACTATGTTATCTGTTTGTAGAGCATTAATATTGAAATCACCTAGAACAATATGAACCATGTCAATTTGGGTACGCAACTGTTGGATAAGATATAAAAAGTCTGCTAATCGTAAATTATTTTTTCTATGCAAAAGGATGATATACAGATGGTCAGAGAAAGAATGAGGCTTACACAATGTATAAAGAGAAGCTCCTGGAATGGAAATAGTATCAATCAATGTGACACCATCATTATGTGCCAATGCAATGTTTAAAAATTTGTCATTACTAGTATTGTTGAATTCTAGTGAAAAAGGAGTTAACATTTCTGATATCTGCGTTGTGTTCATATTGGAAGTTAATTGGGTTTCGGTGAAACAAAGTATATCACTTTTCATAAGTTCAATGTCATGCTTGATGTCACTAGCGTGCTTTGAAAGTGAACGAACGTTCAGTAATGAAATAGATAGGAACTCTTCTGCATTTTCTGAATCATTATAATCTAAAGATAGGTTTTCTCTCATAAATTCATACTCAGCAGTCGCTCTTCGATCGGTAGTTACATGTTTGTTATCAATTTTTCCCAAGATATACAACCCAGCTAAAGATGTTACACGACTTAATGCAACATAAACTTGACCAGAATTGAATCGTCGTTGTCGAAGCATATCAAGGCTGAAGACTATTTTGGGAAATGTTTTACCTTGAACTTTATCTACTGTACAAGCCCAGGAAAGAACTAATGGAAGAACTAATGGAAGAACTAATGGAAATTAGAGTCGTTTTATTACTGGTGATGACAAACTGTTCTGTTTTATTTTTATCTCTTTTTCAACTCTGTTAATTGGTACTAAGTTATGAGCTCTTCCATAAGAGTCGGCATTAGCTGTTTTCATGCCTAAATTTTCATCGTCCATTTTGAGATATATAGTAATGATGTTTCCTTCTTGGTCAAACTTCAGATGTTCAACGGTCCCAATTTGGCCGTTACATAGTTTATCTTCGACGTCAAGGTTAGATGTTAACATCACTTTTGCGTTTACTTTTAGTGAAAATTTACAAGCTAATCCACCAGTATCCATTTGATTTCATTGATAGACCTTTTCAAGAACGTTTGCTGTGATATTTGCAGGCAATTTATCGATAGCTTCAATTTCATACTTCATACCTGGAAGGTCAAGTAATTTTCTCTGATTATGTTCATTAACTAATGCATTTTCAGCCCAAATATGAATTGCATCTGTTGGCTAGTTTGGGTCATCTTTCTCAATTCTTCTCGATTGTAAAGTTTCCTTATCGTTATCTGTAAGCAAACCTATTCTAATGTTGTTTAACAGATCAATGAATGTTTGATCACCTCGTTGTCTCATTACTTCAGTTAGTTCAGGAATTTTAAAATAGCGCCAACAATGAACGATATTTAACATGTGATCATTAAATTCTGAAGACACAGGTTTTTGCTGAATCGGTAGTAATTGATAAAAGTCACCACAAGCAATCACTGATATTCCTGCAAATGGTAGATCTTGAGTGCAACCAAATATCTCACATAATCTCTGATGAATGTACAGCAGGAGTTTGTTAGACACCACTGATATTTTATCAATAATTATTACTTTAAGTTCACTATACTTCTGTCTAAAGGTACTTCTTCTTTTGTCACTTAATTTAGAAACGCATTTACCACTGGTTCGATCTGGTAAAATTCCTAAAACTGAATGGATAGCTGAACCATCAATATTAACAGCTGCTACTTCCGTTGGTGCTAACATCATCATTCTTTTCTTGGCTAAAATCACCCGAACCGTAGGACAAAGCTTAATGTAAATACATTTTGATTGTTGTGAGTAAATGTGATTTTCCACAACCAGCACTCCCAGTGATAAATATTTGAAAAGGATTAGGATTTGATGCTCCTTCGATTCGTATAGATTTTATTGTTTGTCTTGCCCATTTGTTGATGAAATCAAAAATGTCTCTCTGTTTCTTGCTTAAAGAACGGATTCTTTCATTCAATTTTCTGGTGCTCCACAATAATTTTCATCACCATTATCATCAAACTCCTCATCTTCGTTTGGTTGTTGTTCTAGTTCATCTTTTACAGAGTCATTTTCTTGTTCTCCAACTGCATCTAAGCCGTTTGCATTATTTTTATTAAAATAAACAAATGCATTATCCACTTTTCCACCATACGGTTCACAAATTTGTTTATGCGCGTTGATAACGTCGATAACTCCTGGATCTAACATTCTTCGGTATATGTTCCGGAAAGTGTAGCATTTAATTCAGTTTCATTTCGGAAAGGATAAAACATGAACAACATATGATGAGCATAGGCTACAGGTTTTATTATTTTGTTAGGTACAATTTTACGTGTTCCTTTGATAACACGAGTGGAACAGATGCTGATAATCGTGTATTTTCTTCATCTAACAACAAATCTTTAAGAACATCTGGTTGGCAATTATTTTCGTCTTCATAGGTTGTTTTTGTATCCAAGACATAATTGGATTGAAATTCAGCATAACAGAGATTCTCCATAACTGCGTATTTTCCGTTTTTAAAAGAGGACCATTTCTAGTGAACGTCTAATACAATGTCTAATACACCTAATATTTCATCAATGGATTTAGATGGGTCATAGTTTTCTTTTGTAGGTTCGTACATGTTATGGTGCCTTGGATTCAAGTTTTCATTGATATATTTTTGAA
The DNA here is from genome assembly GCA_039566895.2 of Turritopsis rubra. NCBI lineage: Eukaryota > Metazoa > Cnidaria > Hydrozoa > Anthoathecata > Oceaniidae > Turritopsis > Turritopsis rubra. Next base: position 6,028,081 of record CM077617.1, on the reverse strand, counting down.
CTTTATCTAATAGCTCTTTTCGTATTTGCAACATTCTAACCTTCTCCTCCTTAGTGAAATTGTCAGGAATTGGCTCCGCTATTCGTGTTATATTTGTAAAACATTTACCAAACGAATATCTGCACTCAACATTTTTATATTTTCTGCAAGACCTGGAATGACTATGTGTTTGATATGTTTTTACTAAATCAAACAAGTGAACATTGTCATGTTGCTTAGTTAGTTCACATTTGATGACATTATCTACAAAAGCAACATATTCGTCTTTATTTTGTTCACATAAAATAGGTGCGTTTTCTACCCATAGCTGGTAAATTGAAAGTGTCTGGCCAAGAGAACCGGGTTACTGTTGAGAATTTTCGTTCTTTCAAAATAGTTCAAATTTTCAATTTCTTCTGTCGTTAAATTCATACCGTTTAATTTTCCTATAATTTCGATAAGCTCATTCCACCTGAGATCTGCACAAGAGAGGGTCATAAAATAAGTTGGCAATCCTAACTGTTTAACCATGGCGAGTACTTTTCCAATACGCAGGAGTTCCTTTTAAAGTGTTCATGAAATTGAATGCTTCGTCATTAGCTATCAGCTCCCCACTTTTTTGGTTAAAATTTTGTGAAATTTTGCCAGGTGTTAACCTGTCAGATTTTATTTTTTTTCCAAGTAATGTTGATAGATCGATTCAAATTCAAATGTTGAGTAAGTGATTGGGCAAAAAATATATAATCAGAGTCTGAAGCAAATGTTTGTTTGTAATTTAATAATCTTTGGTTGAAATATGCAAGAGCTCAATTTTCCTTTTCTTTCATGAGTATATCCAAATTTCCCAGTTGGAAATAACCACAGGTGTGCAAGTAGTTCAAAATCATCATCACATATTATAGGCAAAGGTTGCTTATTTTCTCCTGGTGCAATGGTTACATTTGCATCATCACTGATTTCATACGCTCGGACACGTAAACGTAAACACGTAAACACTTTCAGAGGCAGCCAATCAAAATTGATTTAACGGATTCGCTTCTTCTTCCTGATTACCTTGTTTGAAATAGGGAATTTAACTTTCATTTACAAAATTGACCTCATCTTCATCAAATGTATTGTTAATTTCTCCAACCCAACAATGAGGGACATTATCTAAATTATCTCGATGTTAGAATACAATGCATTATTTTGCTTTAAATAAATCAAAATCCCTCTGCCAACATCAGGCCTTACTGCTTCAAAAAGAACGTTAGATTTGAATGACATCTTCTTCTTCAAAGTAACTTAAACTATTTTATTGTTATCAAATCCTCGCGGTAGAATATTGCAAATTCCATTATGGGAACATTACAAATAGATCCTTTCATTTTAGGAGATTGTCCTTTAATTATAATAGTAACTTTTTTGAATAACAACTTTTTTGAAATAATTGTCTTTTCAAGTTTGCGAACATCAATAAAGTTATTTGGCAATTCAAAAGTTTGCAAATCGTTAACAACAGCTTGTCAGGGAAGTTTCTTTTTCATTAGTTTTAAATGGCATGTTTGGTGTAAGAATTATCTGCTATCGAAACTAAGCACGCGGAAGGCAAGAATCCCTGCATCCACAACATATATATTTTCGGCAAAGATACGAACAGATTGTTTATACAAGGTTCTATGACAACATACACAAATGTAAAAAGGCCCTTCACTAACGATTTTTTTAAATGATTTTATCGATCCTGATCGTTGCTTATGTTTACTGACTCGATCTTTTTGCCGTATTTCAAACTTCACATTTTCATGTATGGTATCTCTTTGTTTTTTCTTATAAGCTCTATTCTTTTTAATTTGTTCCGTTTTTTGCTTATCCGATAATCCAGTTTGTTGTTTTGTCTTACAAGCTCTATTATTTTCCTTCATTTCCGAGTTTTGCTTATCCGATAATCCAGTTCGTTGTTTTGTCTTAAAAGTTCTATTCTTTTCCCGCAATTCCGAGTTTTGCTTATCAGAAAGTGTAGCTCGTTGGCCATTCATATTATCGTGATTTCTTTCCGCAAGTTTAGATTTCTGTTCAAAAGAAATGCAAGTTCGCATATAAGCCCGTGATTTCGCTAGATTTGCTTCATTCTCACTAGAATCTTTTAAGTTACGTTTTCTTGGATGACGAGACGTTTCATTTCTTAGCGCGTTATGTGCCTCTATTAAAGTAGCGCTGCCTATCGATACATCAATCCTTTGCATTTGGTAATAGGCACTATCAATTTGATTCGCGTTCAGATATTAATTTTTAATATAATCTTCTGCACCTTTAATGGAATTGAATTTCATTAATATTGACACACGATTAGGGTTTGGTAAACCAGTATTCGGATGGCGAGCATGCGAATCGAAAATGTAGGTGACTTCATTTACTGAAAACAAAGATCTAGCGAAGCCATCCGCGATTAAAGTTGTCTCTCTGACATTTCCATAATGGAGGAACATTTCCATAATGGAGGAGCCCGGGAGAGATTTATAGCAGCACAGAATATACCAATTGTGATTCAGTAAGCTTCAATGGAAATCATACTAGACTGAACAACTATGATATATTTCAATTGCTTATTGTATATTATTAGATTTTAATTTTCAGTTTTTAATTTTCAATTTACCAGCTACAAGTTTCGAGATACGAGACAGAAGCTGTTTAACTCCGTGAACTTACATTTCCACCAAAATTAGGTGGCCCTCGACAGAGGTAAATGTTCAACTCCGTGAACTTTTTTTTCCACCAATAAGTTGCCCTCGACAGAAGTAAAGGAGACTCTCTTCGCCAGGAAGTTGTTGATGCCTAAAAATAAATGTGAAAATTGTTAAATACTAGTCCATTTTTCTCAAGCAATGATCTTGACTTCAAAAAACCTTTGTTAGACAAAAATAAAATAACAAATAATAATAATAATAATAATAATAATAATAATAATAATAATAATAATAATAATAATAATAATAATAATAATAATGGAATATTCCTTTTGAAATGAATTTTATTGGAAAATTTATAGAGAAATATGATATCTCTTAAGTTTATGTCCACAAAGTGTACTTTATTTATTTAATAGAAGGAAAACTTTGTTATAATACATGTATTATATATATAGAATTTCAAAATGAAATATACATGAAAATAATAATAATAATAATAATAATAATAATAATAATAAAGGACAAGAAATAGTTTTGTACTACATTGGTTTGACGACAATGGTACTGTTTTCAACACTACCACTCAAATACTGTCTCTTGTTGTTTTTGTTTTGCCATCATAGCGTACTGTGAAGATTTTACTCATTGTGGTAGCACTTGCCAAGAGAGCGACTCTGGTTCAATTATTTATCACTTAAGAGCAGTGAAAATACAATACTTTAATGGAGTTATGTAAAAAATGCAGGCTTTTTAAGAAGTTTGTATTTACTCGAAAGAGTGCCTATGCTTGAAAGAGTGCCTCCCTCGCATTAGCGCCCCCTTTTGATGTGAGATATTTAACGAGCACCCCTCTTTTCTCTCAAAAGGGGCGCTCATTGGAAAAATAGTATTCAAAGGGGGTCTCATTTGGGAATTAGATAAAAAAATTATATAAACTGGTAATTTAGCTAGTAGTGCTATTTTTCTTTTGTTAATAATGGGGTTTTACAACAAGGGTGTCCAATATTTAAAATCTCTTTTTGATATATTTAATGAATGCCTCTCTCGAACGACTGCCTCCCTTGAATAAGTCCCCCCCCTTTGAGAACACAAAATTAAATGCCTCGGGCGCTCACTCAAGAAAATACGTATGTACGCATGGCAAATGTTTCTTGGAAAACTGGTTTCCTTTCAGCGCAAAATGTTTTTTACGCATTTTCCAAAATTTCCAGTTTGTAAAACTTTGTCTTGTGAAAATCTCCAATTCCCTATTCGCAAAGGTGACATTATGGCCCAAAAAATCTTAATGGTTCCATGTAACATAATTACCGTAAGTAAGAATTTTTTGCTGAATTTTTTCCCTCATATCCAAAAATAAAATCCATGAAATACGAAGAAAAATTAATACTTAAGTATTTTCTTCCCGTAATAAATTAAAAAAAGAAAAGAAAAAAGTGGGGCCTTTTCTCCATGCATGACAGTTTCTATTGTTTGCTTTTCCTTACATGCACAGCAGATGACTTGATTACTCTTTTTTTCTGAATATTCCATTCTATAACTACACTTAACATATTTTTGAGGTTGACCAAAAAATAACAATATATAATTCCTTAAAACAGTCCAGGTGGATAGAATGGCATTTTTTTAAAGTTATAGATAGGGTTCAGAAGAGACATAAGCTAGGAACCTGATTCTAACCCTTTCCACACAGTGAAGTCGCTATGTAAAGGAATGCGAGAGAAATAGACAGGTTTCCGCCGAGCTAGCTGAATAGACCTTTGAAACTTGACTTGGCTTATGTGTTATACAATACATAAAACAATAAAATCATCTACATATACCTTGCGAAACTTCCTTCAAGTACACACAAGTTTGTCCCTTTTGTAAATAGGACACGACTGGATCCAAATACGCCAAGTAAGTAAGATAGTATATCTCAAATTCTTATATGCAAGAATTTGAAACGAGAAAGCGATATGTATACTAGATTTGTTTGAATTTCCTTTTATTAATATTAACAGTACAACGACAGTACCACGAGATTGAAGGTACTTCCCAGAATTCACTGCTTTCAAAGACAGGTGTTAAGAATAAGGCGTTAGAAAGGATAATTTAATTAATTTTTATTTTACTTTTGCATTTCAATATGCACAAGATTATAACTTATTTCTTAACCTAACAGTTCATCTTTTAATAATTATTTGTGATGTGCTTTTAACTTTTTGGTTGGAATGGAATATTTGAAGTTAACATTGAAGGCCGTTATTAGCGCGCGGGATTAACTACGACATTACACACTGACTGACTGACTGACTGACTGACAGACACGGGAAAATGAAAGATCAGCTACTTCGCGGCGCTGACCAAATAGGAGACTCTCCAACGGGTCTTTATGAAAGATTAGATAGTGTAAAATTGGTTTAAAAGTAAATATAAACATGAGATTTAATATAAAACTATGGTAGCTAAGCAGAGAGGAAGTTGTAACTGTGGCCGACTGTACATAAGGTGAGGGCAACCACAGTACCAATGAACCACATTAATATAAATATTAAAGTTGAAAAGGTTTTACTGGTTTGTTGTATTTGTTTGTAGTTTTCTAGTTTCTTATCCCAAACCGAAGTATGGTGTTACATCTCCTTGTCAACTAACACTAGTGAAGTCTTGGTAATTCCCGAAGTCAGGTGCCTCAAGGCCAAATATATAATATTGGAGGAACTAATAAAGAAACAAGCCTGGTAAAAAGCCAACAGCAAAAACAACTTCATCAGTTAAAATAAGCCAAAAGAACTTCATCAGTTAAAAGTAATCTCAAATTAGATGGTCAGAAGGGCCAGGGCCTATTGCAAAAAAATAATGGAAAACACAAAAATTACTTTAATAATTTAAATCATTAAATAGGCAACATTAAGTAAAAGAAAGCTTGGAATTTTAAAATGATGAATGCGAAACAGCTGAAAGTATCTCTCAGCAATACTTTATACTAATGTAACAAATAAATATGACGGAAATTAAAAAGGAGTTGCAAAACTTTTAATACAGTATAATATTGCATTATGAAAAATATTCGCAAAATTGACCTATGAAAAAGGTTTGAATAAATCTCTTTCCCAAACCGCAGTATGGTGTAACTATGTAAACATTCTAAACGGAAACGGAATAAAAGAAGTTTCCGATACCTAGAATCTGGGAAAAAATGTGTTTATGTCCTAGCAAGATGAGAAGATGTTCCAGGAATGCACAGTAAACTAGAAAAACTCTGGTACGTGGTAGTTGGCACTTTAAAATCAGGTGTATGCATTCCTGATGGAGGCCTATATCAACTTAACGCCGACATATCTCATTGAGCAACCAGCCTCGATAAAAGAAATACAAAAAAAGGCTTGTTTTGGCTATTTCTACGAGGGCCTTTATATCACATCTTCGAGTGTTACCGAACTGCAGAAGAAATCACAAAAGCGGTAGAAAAATAAATTAAATTGGAATGAGAGTAAATAAGGTCATTTCCATGTTTTACACAAGTTTATCAACAAAATAAGAAGAGTGCTGAGCATAAAAACTACATTACAAAAACAACTATTTTCATGGCTACCATTTTCATATTTCATAATTTTTGTAAACAAACACAAATTTAAAAACATTTATATAAATCAAACCAAGCATGAAAGCATGCTTATTAAATTATCATCAATTAATATGATAAGTAATATTTCAAAGGAAAGATAAATCATGGATAAACATATCATACTCGCCTCGCTGCAACGCCGAAAAGTTTTTGTTTCTAGCAAAGTTTGGAATTTAATATTCCACAGCTTTCTTTTTCAGAACTTGCAATGATAAGGTGGTGGATGAGGAGGAGGAGACTTATAATATGAAATAAATTATTTCTTTGAATATTTTAATTGCACGGTCGACAATTTTCATCTTCGTTTCAGGAAGGAAAAGAGAACTGTACTTCTTGCTCTAAGGACTTTAAACTCGAGGTTCAAACTCGACAAGCAATCATATTGTATGTGCCTGTACAGTTTCTTTTACGATGAAGATATATTCTGTAAGCACTTGTCAAAGTATAAATTCTCGTTTTGCACACTTCTTCATCTCGATCAGTGTACTCTGTTGTCTTCAAGAATTCAGCAATTTCCTCCCAGGTCATTTTTTGGGGGTGCATGATTTTAATTTTTCTTGAATGTTCTCTTCAGATCATTTATCAAGCAGAATTTGTGTTTCTTGTCATCCCAGTTTCTCGCACGAGCAGTGTTAATATCATTTTTTATTGTCATTTTTCTTTAACAGTGATAAGGCATGGAGGCTGCACCTGACTCTTTTCTCTCTGAAATGAAAAATGCCAGCACTAGCAATTTTCGCATTTGGACTACAACAATAATTGGTCGCAATTTAAATATTTAGAAGCATATTATATCAAAAAGATCGCGCAAAGTACCAATCCTAACAGTTTATAAAACAACAATTTGTGTTTGTTGTCTATCTAGCCCTACTTCGTAGTCTTAATCCTTGCAGTCAGTCTTTGTGGTACGCTGGGGAAAATAGCATGCAATTAAATTTATTTATTTTGGTTTAAGAAATAACTTACACTTAGCTTTTATATACGACGCCTTATTTGGTGCTTTGATTGGGTTTCTTGCCTCACTTATGTACTAGCTCGAGTCTCACAACAATTCTCAAGCTGATTGAAAATAAGTTAATATGATTTGAAGTCAAGTTTGAGTGAAAGAGATTGATCAAAAAAATCCAATCTTTAGTCCATATCACCGCCAATTTAAATTGAGAAGAGCTAAGTAGAGCAAGGAATTTCAAATCCTGGAGCTGGTTGAGTAAAAACTCAGTTGCAACTGAATTTCATCGTGAGCATGCCCACTGTTATTTGTTTTTTCATTCCATTTTCACCATATTTCTATCTCCTTTCTATCATAACTTACATCTAGTGGGAAACAAGAGATGAGGACGTGCTTCAAGTTCCCAAAAACGTTTGGATATTTTATTTGAACTAACTTTCCTCAAAAGTCGGATTTCTGAATTCTTGACCCAGATATCTCAAAAATTATTGATGGAAATGAGCTGGTACTCTGCAGAAATGTTATTAGCAGTAGCCTCGAAATGAATTGAAATCAGTATAGAGATTTTGTTGGCCTCGATTTTTGAGCCACACACTGGGTTGTCAAAGCAGTCCAATTTCAATAAATTCGAGGTTTAATCGTCAACATTTTCGTAAAATTCGGTTCTGTTCAAATTTTCATCATTCATTTCACGCCGCTGACTCTTATGCGTTATTTACTTTAAAAGCAGTGTCCTTAAAACACAACCTCTCTTCCAGAGAATGCTCAGCGCGAGTTTAGTAAACCAGTCATAGTTTGGAACTCATTAAAAATCCTTGAGATGTCGAAAACATATATTTTAATCTTTATATACCAATGAAATAAAAAAGATTTAGTAACAAATTTAGATTTTCCAGGGCATATCCACCTTTACATAACGACGCAAAATGCGAATACTTAAGTTAACAAGATAATATATTTCGTTAGAAAAGTAACTGAAATCTGAGCCTAGTCAAAATCCTATGAAATTTATGTATTTTTATTTGTTTACGTTCTGTGAATCTTAGAGAGAGAAAAGTTCATGCCGGCTATTTACCAGTCAGTGAGCATACTAATAACTTTTCTGTTGAGTATTTACAATCGACTCCACAGTATTTACTCGAATAATCTACGCGTACCATATTCCTTTCGATTATAGAAGATCAGTTTGATGTTTGATTGACGTTGATTTATTTATTATTCAAAAGGGAAATTATTTAAGTTGAAAATAACACAACGTTGCATAATCTTTTAAACTATACGTATGCGGAACTTTTAAACTGATGATGCACGAGGAGTCGATTAATTGCTTCTAATTGAGCTGAACGCATATTGCGCAAATTCCTTATTTGATCGATCATTCACGTAAGCAATTTTTTCTTTCGATGCTATGCGGCAGCACTGACTATTTCAAGTTTCATAGAAAAATGTTCAGAAAAAGACTGATTTGGATTTAGTCACGGCTGTTCTAAAGGAAACAGTTTTGAATCTCCAATACACTTTAAAATAATTTAGACAAGAAAGTGAAACGGATTAACTTGATATTCTCTCGGTAGAGAGTATTCCACATCGTCATTTCACTGAAAAAGGCAGAAATTACAAAGCCAAATTCTTTTCTCTCTCATACATATTTTCACGAAAACAAAGAACATAAGAACGAATAGCTTTGAAGTTAAAAAAATTAGTCAAACCTTAATGCAACATTAGTTTTTACGTTGTCCTAATGTTAATGATTCTTTAGATTGGAAGTCTTACGTTAATCTTACGTTATTCAAACATTCTAACTTATGATTTAACGATTAGATTTTTAGGTTAACGTAACTTAACGTAAATTACAGCAATGTTGGCTGAACGTGAAAGTAACATTGCCGATAATAGTTTTAATCACATCTTCAGTTAGTTTATAGAAAAACTAACGATCAAAAAGGTAATATTGTTTTTCTGATAGATGATTAATGGCAAAACAGGAAAAAACAGCTTTTGTCATTTATTTGAAGGTTAACCGCAATATTTGACTAAGCAGAGATTAGTACTTCTAATAAAATTTATTGCCAGGTTTATTTTAAACCATTATTAACATTTGAGTATAAATAAATGTTGGCATAGCTGGTTAATTCTATTCTCAGTTGAACTTGGTTTCAGATAGAACAAGAGAAAGTAAAATCATGAATACCTTTGCTACAATTTTGCTGTTGTCCATGGTTGTGGCATTTGTGCATAGTGGCTATCTCACCGGTAGTGTAACTTTCGATGGGTTCTATAGAAAATCTCTTTAATACCACAATTTCAATAAGAGCTATTCAAGTGTTTCCAGTAAGGTATTTATGATGATAATGATTGGGAATATGAGTTGTCTTTTCTTTATAGAGAAAATCGTCTGTGGAATCAATAAAAATGCAATTGGTTGCCCTGGAGGAGATGCAACACAACAAGGTAAATTATTATATCATCGTGAAACAAAGGAAGTCCTTTACTTCAATCTTTCTTGATCAGGGGAAAATTGATGCCACAACAATTTATGGAGAAGTTAAAACACCTTTTCACATCTCACTTTTCCTCCAGAATTTAATGGTGTTTTATTTTTAATTTTAATTTTGTTTTAGATTGTTGAATATTTAAAAGTTTAATGAGTTCAAAATGCTAAACAGAATTTACTGAGGGACATCCAAAAACGTGAAAACGGCAAAACAACAAATCCATTGTATTTCAATACTCAGCGGAAAATTTACGAATGAAAATATCTATAGTGCTTACTTTATCAAATAGATATTAATAACTAACTGCACATGGATTTCTTTAATTCTTGTAAAATTGGATAGATTCCAGTGGAAAAAGGTAACTTTAAACAATATAAATATAGTTTTGATATCTTTCTATTTAGCTGAATGGCAAAAGTTGATTAACAGTTTCAATTCTGACGAGGACAGAGAAGGTGAGAAAAAATACCACATATATTAATTGAGATACCAAAGATATGGTGTATTTCATAAAAAAATAAAAATAAAAGAAACTCGATGCAATCATTACAATGAATAATTATCATTCATAACAGATACGCTTAAAGACATTTTGGACGCTTTTATTTCAAAAAGAAAAAATCACGGTGAGTTTACTTTGTGAATAATTTTGATATCGTTAAAGAAATTTTAAATATGTAATGGCGTACATACAGGCAATGGATTTGTTTTTAATAAAACTTCGAATAATTTGTTTTTAGATGCTCGCATGACAGAACGATTTGGAAAAAAATAAAGATGCGTTTTGATGGGAACAATTATGAACAAGAGGTAGTGCCTTTATGCAGTGTCTTCGTCTTTAATATTATTTTGATGATATTCATATATAAAGGCGGAAAGCATCAAAGTATATTTGTCCAAGCGTAGTTGTACTTAAGGGATCCTTATAGCAGTCACATGTTTTGGTGGCGATAATTTCTGGTAATTTGATTTTCAGGGATTCAAAAATGAATAAATAAAATCTATTTTTATACTGTTTTCTAAATACACGTTTTTTAAACATCTAAATGAAGTTCATAGAATAAATAACTCGTTAAACTTTCAAAACAGCTGTTGATGTCTTTGTTCACATTAGAGAGTACGCAGTCAGTTGATTTTTTTGAAATCTTTTATATTTTGAATGTTGCTGAATACCATACCGTTCCTGTGCAGAAAGGTTATATCGCAGAAAGATAATTATTGCAGGACATTAGTAAAATACTACCTAGTTACAAAATTGGCAAACAAATCTGAATACAAATGTCTTTTAAGACATCGTCTGTTGTGGCTACTGTTATGATTTAACAGGTTACCTATTTGTTCATTGAATTTGCTCTGAATGTATCATATATCATATATTTATGTTTTAGCATTCGAAATTGTTATCAATGAAAATCAAACTTTTTAGATAATATTGTTTTTTACATTACTCTTTTGTAATTTTTTGAAGTAATAATAAATTTTTGTTGTCACGTCTAATTAGTTAATTAATTTGCCTATCCTAAGCCAATGAAATTGATTGGTTCACCCATTTTATTTCTCTGTCTTTGAAGCCATGGATGTACGATAAAAGATGAATAATAAAGCGTGTCCCGGGCAGTTATAATGCACTCTCAAGTATCTATATTAATTAGCAGCTTCATTTCGCTGATAAAATCATAACAACCAAGCAGAAATATATGTCAGAATGGTGCGTTGGTTCTGCAGAAAATGTTTAAATTCTGACTCTTTGAAACGTGCGGATATGAGAGGAAAGATCTACTTCCTTCCGGAACCCAGGCCTTAACTGGGCGTCTTTCTGATTTTTCGTAAAAGCTATATCCATTAAATACTACATAACTCTTTAAAATTCGCTGTAAAATTTAAAAACGCTTAGTAGTAGTTTTGAAGTAATAATGAAAGTCTTCCAACTGCTTTGCACTTCCACATTGTGTGTAACGTAAACCTTTGTATAAGCTTACCCGTGTGAATCAAATCCATTGAAATGCAAAACCAACTTTTATTCATGCCTAAGGAACGCCATTTTGTTTTAGTAAAACTATTATAGATGTTTCAACCTTAATCGAAAGATGTCTATAATATTTTTGCGTAAGCAAAAAGAGCAAGCGTAAGCGAGATGCTTTGCAACTGGAGCTCATTTGGCAAGATCATGTATATATTACTTCATAGAAACTTTTTATACAAGGAGCATATTTTTTGAAATGGTCCGATTTTGTTTCGTATCGATGTCCAAATCTGTGAGTCTTTGATTGCTCCATTGTTTCGATTATTACTGAGACAGATGTAATTTCATGCTGTTTTTGAGGATTTTCATCGAGTCACGAAAATTTTTATTGTCTTGTTTGGTCATACCCTGCCCTGCTCAGTTCATTTTGTTCAACATTTGAATTTTTTTAATCTTCTAAACAAGTCTGGCTTTCTTTGAAGATTTAGTATATAGGTCTACCGAAACTACGTTATAGTCATTCTCTCCTGTGGCTATGACCTGAAGAAGAAAACGAAGCGTAATGCCATCATCTGAGATTAATTTTTTTGTTTATCCCGTGCTTCATACTACTTCCACTACCCTTGCTTAATTATCTATCTATTATCATAGCACAGCTTTTTTGTTTTGATGTCGATTTACATGTGTGTATTTAACTCAACAACTCATGTTAAAAATTTTATATTTCATTAAAAAATAAAAAATGATAAATGAAACAGTTAGTACGAAATTTCATTACTTCTCTCTTTTAAACCTCTTATTTCCTTTCTCGTTTGTTATTTACACGTTTCGTTTACTTGTGTTTGTACAAAGGTCTCGTTTAAAAAGCAGTGTTTCTGGTGGATTTTTTGTTTATGAAATCATTATTTTTTTAGGAAAAAACCTGTTGTTACACTTTTTTCACATATTTTTTAAATAAATGTTGTCCGTGTAATTAAGGCTTTGGAAGATGATGGTTTGATTTAGCCTTAAATGTTTTTGCCACTTCTTTTCATGAAATTTTTGTTGTACTCGCTGACATTGGGTAAATTTTCTAGAACAGTAATGTTACAGAATGGCTGACGTGCATAGTTTATTTCAATTTTAAGCGACCTCGAGTACGTCTGCTGCTACTTCTTTACGCCATCTGGCTCTTGTTTCCTATTGAATAACCTTTGTTGTGATCAGGCTGAGTGGTTTTCGTAATAAATTGCTTAGAGTGTTCTGTAATGGTTAGTTTGATAATAAGTTATTAGAGGCTTTTGGGAAAGTACAATAAAAATTATGGAACAACTCACCAAATAAGCATACACATGTACTAGCACTTAACTGAAGCAGAAAGAACTTAAAATCTATTGTTGATTCAGATTTTATTTTAGCAGTGTGTGTGATAGTTATATTCGCAGTACTAAGTAAATGGCTCTGGTAGGAAAATGGAGTTATAATTAACATTGTATATAAACATAGTGGAATTATAAATTTTATAGATTCATATGGTCATTCATTATAGTTGCTGTTTTGATTTAAATACTTATAAATACCCATAGTTGATATCAAATTTTTTTAATCTTTTGGAAAGTAATCTTTAATTTACTATACGTCCTTACTATACAAATTTCTGGAAGTGGGCACATGGTGCCTTTAACACCAGGTTCTATCTATAACGACTTGTCGATATCGCGTTTGTCGAGAGGCTGTTGTTTCGAAGAGATTCAGATCGATATCAAACATAACACCACCACTTTTCCATAACTTATCGAGTCGAAATTTGACGAAATTAAGAGATGGTGCTTGCACAAGGTCCGGTGGCAGGTTGTTCCATTGTTCCGCAAATGAATTTTTAAGCGAATGCTTTTTTACGTCTTTAAGACACTTTTGTCGGGTGACCGTAGATTCGTGACGACGTAAGTTGTGTTCTTGACTATCCTGCTATCGAAAGCGAAGAAAATTTCCAATAGCTTCTTTATCATAAAGTTCGTGAGTGATCTTATACATCTCGATCATGTCGCCCCTATATCGACGATATTGCAGGGACGGAAGGTTCATGTTTTCCAATCTTTCCTTGTAGCTTTTTTTTAATTAATTAATATAAATCTTTATACAGGATGACTATTCCAGTACTAAAATACTGCTATCATATAGGTCCTATTTATGTACAAGAAGACAAGCATTAAAATAATCTAAAGAATAAAAAATAAAAGATATTTTATTGTATACACATATAAACACTTAAGATTTAAAATATTCCTTAACTTTTGATTTAAAAATATTAAAAGATTTTTCAGTTCTTATTTCAAGTGGAAGCTGGTTATACAGTTTAGCACCAGAATAGGCTAGTGATCTACGATGCATTTCTAGCTTGACAGGTGGTAGCCTCAAGGTGAAACGATTATTTCGAGTGTTTTTATTGTGGTCGACTGGCCTGAAATAGTTCTTGAAATGTTCGCAAACGTCTTGGTTTAAACACTTTTAACATATATACATGTCTTCACGTGTAGCCTGTTTTGAATGGGTTGCACGTAAGCATCATTAACGAGACTTCTGTATCTGTTTTCGAGCGATGTAAGCTTGCTTTTTTGGGTCTCTGTCAATACAAGATGAAGGCTACCACAGTATGTTATAATTGGAACAATCATCATTTCGAAGATCTTTTCAGTTGCTTTCGTAGTAAGTAGGTGTCTCATCTTACGTAGCAAATTAATTCGAGTGGCTGCTCGTTTAAATTTTGACCCGAAATCTTCATTTAAATTCAGAGTACTGTCCAAAACATTACCCAGGTAGACATATCTTTCTGTTACGTTTACTTTGTTTCCGTCAATCGTTAATGTTAGACTCTTATTACCAATTCGTTTGGCAGTCCCGAACAGCAAAGCTTCTGTTTTCCCTTTTTTCATGTTAATTACTAACTCATTTTCTCTGCAGAAGTTTGAGAGTGCTTCCAGATCTTGATTTAGACAGGCATTAATTGTATCGAAGTCCTTATTTGGGTAATAGAGGACAGTGTCATCTGCATACTTCAGCAACGACGAGAAGGTTATCGAGTCTCTGAGGTCGTTGAAGAATATCAGAAACAACAATGGACCCAAAATGGATCCCTGAGGGACACCAGATGTTACTGGTCTCTCTTCAGAAAACTTTGAGCCAATGCATATTGTTTGTCGTCGGTTGAACAAGTAAGATGTGAACCATTCAAATTCTGTTGACCGCACACCGTATGACTGTAGTTTTTGTGTTAGATTGCTATGGCTTAAAGTGTCAAATGCTTTACTTAGATCCACGAAGACAGCTCCAACGAGGCACCCATTATTTGTAAGATTCACAATTGCATAATGGCAGCAAGCGGTGCGGACGTCAAGATCTTTGTACTGGCCTTTGCATTAGTTTTTTTGCTTTATAAAAATGAATCCAAAACTGAATTAACAAGAAGTGCAAAACTTGATTATTGTACTGTACTACTTCAAGACAAGCTGAGAGAAACTACACAAAGTACAGAATTTGTATACCAGTATCAAGGAAAGAGTTGTTCTTGTTGTTGTTGTTATTTTTGAGTGGGGATGTTGAAAAATGTCCTGGCCCTATGCTGATGGATATTTGCAAACAAAGTGGTCTAAAGATTTTTCACCAAAACGTACGTGGACTTGGTTCAAGTTATGAAGAGATCTATGAGTTGCTAGATTCTAATCGAAGAATTGATGTTTTTACGTTATCGGAGACACATGTCTCAAAAAACCTAAACGATCAGTTATTTAATGTTGAAGGATATACATTTATAAACAGACCTCGAGAGAATGGTATCGGAGGAGGAGTAGCAGTGTATTTGAAGTGTATTATTTGGAAAAGGAGACTTGATTTAGAAAAAGCAAATATCGAAAACATCACAATCGAAATTTCTCCTCATAAATGTAAATCTTTTCTTATAATCACGGTTTACAGACCGCCGAAAGATTCAAAATATCTATCACAAAACTTCAATAATGACTTGAATGACATAATTACCTCTGCGTTATCGACCCATAATGAAGTGATTTTCCTTGGAGATTGCAATGTAAACTATGCTAAAAAAGACCCGTGCGATTTCAAAAACATCCTTACGACAAATGGTTTCAAACAGTTAATTAAAGAAAAGACCAGAACAACACAAGAATCATCTACATTAATAGACATCATAGCGACTACGTCAGCCAGCACAATTAAAACCTCTTTTGTTATACAAACTACCTTCTCAGACCATGACATGGTTGGTTGTATCAGAAAATTGCATAACGTCAAATACCCTGAGAAATGTATCAAAACGAGAGACTTCCGAAAGTATGATCCAGAAAAACTTAACAGCGATATAAAAAATGCTGACTGGACGTCGGTGCTCAACGCGACAAATGCCCATCGTGCTGTCGAACTTTTTAATGACATTCTACTTAACATTTTTAATCGTAATGCCCCGTTCATGGAGAAAAAGATCAAAAGCACACCTTGTCCGTGGATTGACGACGCTACAAAAGTAAAAATGAAAGAACGCGATCAATGTCTTCGGAAAGCAAGGCGAACGAACAACAACGAAGACTGGAAAAGATACAGATCATTTCGAAACAGCTGCAGCAATATGTTACGTAAATCAAGATCAACGTACTATGAAAACCTGCTGACAGAACATCAACACGACCCTAAAAACTTCTGGAGCATTATCAAAAAGATTTTCCCTGTATCTAAAACCACACCAGTTGAAGGAAATTCCGGAAGTGCAGATAAAACAAACACTTTCTCGAACTACTATCACAGCGCGGTTGGGAAAATCAAATTAGCAGCAATAAAATTAATGGACTTCACATGGAGGAAACCAACCAACATTCTTCCCAAAACTTTAAAAACATTTAAATTTTCATATGTGTCAACAGTGTTTGTGCGAAACCAACTGAAACGACTGAAACGTAAAAAGGCAACAGGAGTTGATGAACTTACAACCTCAATGATTAAAGACGGAGCTGAAGCTATTGCGCCCATTCTTTCTAATGTCGTAAATCTATCACTCAAAACAGGAACTTTTCCAAACTCATGGAAACTCGCAAAAGTTACACCAATCTATAAATCAGGTCCAGTAAAAGCTCCTGAAAACTATAGACCGATATCGGTACTGCCTGTACTTTCAAAAGTCATCGAAAGAGCGGTACAAACACTGTTGATGGAATTTCTCGAGACAAACAACCTTATCGACTCTGGACAATATGGATACCGTAAAAAGCACTCAACCAAGGAAGCAGTTACAAAATTATGTGACGATATTAGAACTCAAGCAAATAATGGGTGCCTCGTTGGAGCTGTCTTCGTGGATCTAAGTAAAGCATTTGACACTTTAAGCCATAGCAATCTAACACAAAAACTACAGTCATACGGTGTGCGGTCAACAGAATTTGAATGGTTCACATCTTACTTGTTCAACCGACGACAAACAATATGCATTGGCTCAAAGTTTTCTGAAGAGAGACCAGTAACATCTGGTGTCCCTCAGGGATCCATTTTGGGTCCATTGTTGTTTCTGATATTCTTCAACGACCTCAGAGACTCGATAACCTTCTCGTCGTTGCTGAAGTATGCAGATGACACTGTCCTCTATTACCCAAATAAGGACTTCGATACAATTAATGCCTGTCTAAATCAAGATCTGGAAGCACTCTCAAACTTCTGCAGAGAAAATGAGTTAGTAATTAACATGAAAAAAGGGAAAACAGAAGCTTTGCTGTTCGGGACTGCCAAACGAATTGGTAATAAGAGTCTAACATTAAAGATTGACGGAAACAAAGTAAACGTAACAGAAAGATATGTCTACCTGGGTAATGTTTTGGACAGTACTCTGAATTTAAATGAAGATTTCGGGTCAAAATTTAAACGAGCAGCCACTCGAATTAATTTGCTATGTAAGATGAGACACCTACTTACTACGAAAGCAACTGAAAAGATCTTCGAAATGATGATTGTTCCAATTATAACATACTGTGGTAGCCTTCATCTTGTATTGACAGAGACCCAAAAAAGCAAGCTTACATCGCTCGAAAACAGATACAGAAGTCTCGTTAATGATGCTTACGTGCAACCCATTCAAAACAGGCTACACGTGAAGACATGTATATATGTTAAAAAGTGTTTAAACCAAGACGTTTGCGAACATTTCAAGAACTATTTCAGGCCAGTCGACCACAATAAAAACACTCGAAATAATCGTTTCACCTTGAGGCTACCACCTGTCAAGCTAGAAATGCATCGTAGATCACTAGCCTATTCTGGTGCTAAACTGTATAACCAGCTTCCACTTGAAATAAGAACTGAAAAATCTTTTAATATTTTTAAATCAAAAGTTAAGGAATATTTTAAATCTTAAGTGTTTATATGTGTATACAATAAAATATCTTTTATTTTTTATTCTTTAGATTATTTTAATGCTTGTCTTCTTGTACATAAACAGGACCTATATGATAGCAGTATTTTAGTACTGGAATAGTCATCCTGTATAAAGATTTATTTTAATTAATTAAAAAAAAGCTACAAGGAAAGATTGGAAAACATGAACCTTCCGTCCCTGCAATATCGTCGATATAGGGGCGACATGATCGAGATGTATAAGATCACTCACGAACTTTATGATAAAGAAGCTATTGGAAATTTTCTTCGCTTTCGATAGCAGGATAGTCAAGAACACAACTTACGTCGTCACGAATCTACGGTCACCCGACAAAAGTGTCTAAGAGACGTAAAAAAGCATTCGCTTAAAAATTCAGTTGCGGAACAATGGAACAACCTGCCACCGGACCTTGTGCAAGCACCATCTCTTAATTTCGTCAAATTTCGACTCGATAAGTTATGGAAAAGTGGTGGTGTTATGTTTGATATCGATCTGAATCTCTTCGAAACAACAGCCTCTCGACAAACGCGATATCGACAAGTCGTTATAGATAGAACCTGGTGTTAAAGGCACCATGTGCCCACTTCCAGAAATTTGTATAGTAAGGACGTATAGTAAATTAAAGATTACTTTCCAAAAGATTAAAAAAATTTGATATCAACTATGGGTATTTATAAGTATTTAAATCAAAACAGCAACTATAATGAATGACCATATGAATCTATAAAATTTATAATTCCACTATGTTTATATACAATGTTAATTATAACTCCATTTTCCTACCAGAGCCATTTACTTAGTACTGCGAATATAACTATCACACACACTGCTAAAATAAAATCTGAATCAACAATAGATTTTAAGTTCTTTCTGCTTCAGTTAAGTGCTAGTACATGTGTATGCTTATTTGGTGAGTTGTTCCATAATTTTTATTGTACTTTCCCAAAAGCCTCTAATAACTTATTATCAAACTAACCATTACAGAACACTCTAAGCAATCTATTACGAAAACCACTCAGCCTGATCACAACAAAGGTTATTCAATAGGAAACAAGAGCCAGATGGCGTAAAGAAGTAGCAGCAGACGTACTCGAGGTCGCTTAAAATTGAAATAAACTATGCACGTCAGCCATTCTGTAACATTACTGTTTTAGAAAATTTACCCAATGTCAGCGAGTACAACAAAAATTTCATGAAAAGAAGTGGCAAAAACATTTAAGGCTAAATCAAACCATCATCTTCCAAAGCCTTAATTACACGGACAACATTTATTTAAAAAATATGTGAAAAAAGTGTAACAACAGGTTTTTTCCTAAAAAAATAATGATTTCATAAACAAAAAATCCACCAGAAACACTGCTTTTTAAACGAGACCTTTGTACAAACACAAGTAAACGAAACGTGTAAATAACAAACGAGAAAGGAAATAAGAGGTTTAAAAGAGAGAAGTAATGAAATTTCGTACTAACTGTTTCATTTATCATTTTTTATTTTTTAATGAAATATAAAATTTTTAACATGAGTTGTTGAGTTAAATACACACATGTAAATCGACATCAAAACAAAAAAGCTGTGCTATGATAATAGATAGATAATTAAGCAAGGGTAGTGGAAGTAGTATGAAGCACGGGATAAACAAAAAAATTAATCTCAGATGATGGCATTACGCTTCGTTTTCTTCTTCAGGTCATAGCCACAGGAGAGAATGACTATAACGTAGTTTCGGTAGACCTATATACTAAATCTTCAAAGAAAGCCAGACTTGTTTAGAAGATTAAAAAAATTCAAATGTTGAACAAAATGAACTGAGCAGGGCAGGGTATGACCAAACAAGACAATAAAAATTTTCGTGACTCGATGAAAATCCTCAAAAACAGCATGAAATTACATCTGTCTCAGTAATAATCGAAACAATGGAGCAATCAAAGACTCACAGATTTGGACATCGATACGAAACAAAATCGGACCATTTCAAAAAATATGCTCCTTGTATAAAAAGTTTCTATGAAGTAATATATACATGATCTTGCCAAATGAGCTCCAGTTGCAAAGCATCTCGCTTACGCTTGCTCTTTTTGCTTACGCAAAAATATTATAGACATCTTTCGATTAAGGTTGAAACATCTATAATAGTTTTACTAAAACAAAATGGCGTTCCTTAGGCATGAATAAAAGTTGGTTTTGCATTTCAATGGATTTGATTCACACGGGTAAGCTTATACAAAGGTTTACGTTACACACAATGTGGAAGTGCAAAGCAGTTGGAAGACTTTCATTATTACTTCAAAACTACTACTAAGCGTTTTTAAATTTTACAGCGAATTTTAAAGAGTTATGTAGTATTTAATGGATATAGCTTTTACGAAAAATCAGAAAGACGCCCAGTTAAGGCCTGGGTTCCGGAAGGAAGTAGATCTTTCCTCTCATATCCGCACGTTTCAAAGAGTCAGAATTTAAACATTTTCTGCAGAACCAACGCACCATTCTGACATATATTTCTGCTTGGTTGTTATGATTTTATCAGCGAAATGAAGCTGCTAATTAATATAGATACTTGAGAGTGCATTATAACTGCCCGGGACACGCTTTATTATTCATCTTTTATCGTACATCCATGGCTTCAAAGACAGAGAAATAAAATGGGTGAACCAATCAATTTCATTGGCTTAGGATAGGCAAATTAATTAACTAATTAGACGTGACAACAAAAATTTATTATTACTTCAAAAAATTACAAAAGAGTAATGTAAAAAACAATATTATCTAAAAAGTTTGATTTTCATTGATAACAATTTCGAATGCTAAAACATAAATATATGATATATGATACATTCAGAGCAAATTCAATGAACAAATAGGTAACCTGTTAAATCATAACAGTAGCCACAACAGACGATGTCTTAAAAGACATTTGTATTCAGATTTGTTTGCCAATTTTGTAACTAGGTAGTATTTTACTAATGTCCTGCAATAATTATCTTTCTGCGATATAACCTTTCTGCACAGGAACGGTATGGTATTCAGCAACATTCAAAATATAAAAGATTTCAAAAAAATCAACTGACTGCGTACTCTCTAATGTGAACAAAGACATCAACAGCTGTTTTGAAAGTTTAACGAGTTATTTATTCTATGAACTTCATTTAGATGTTTAAAAAACGTGTATTTAGAAAACAGTATAAAAATAGATTTTATTTATTCATTTTTGAATCCCTGAAAATCAAATTACCAGAAATTATCGCCACCAAAACATGTGACTGCTATAAGGATCCCTTAAGTACAACTACGCTTGGACAAATATACTTTGATGCTTTCCGCCTTTATATATGAATATCATCAAAATAATATTAAAGACGAAGACACTGCATAAAGGCACTACCTCTTGTTCATAATTGTTCCCATCAAAACGCATCTTTATTTTTTTCCAAATCGTTCTGTCATGCGAGCATCTAAAAACAAATTATTCGAAGTTTTATTAAAAACAAATCCATTGCCTGTATGTACGCCATTACATATTTAAAATTTCTTTAACGATATCAAAATTATTCACAAAGTAAACTCACCGTGATTTTTTCTTTTTGAAATAAAAGCGTCCAAAATGTCTTTAAGCGTATCTGTTATGAATGATAATTATTCATTGTAATGATTGCATCGAGTTTCTTTTATTTTTATTTTTTTATGAAATACACCATATCTTTGGTATCTCAATTAATATATGTGGTATTTTTTCTCACCTTCTCTGTCCTCGTCAGAATTGAAACTGTTAATCAACTTTTGCCATTCAGCTAAATAGAAAGATATCAAAACTATATTTATATTGTTTAAAGTTACCTTTTTCCACTGGAATCTATCCAATTTTACAAGAATTAAAGAAATCCATGTGCAGTTAGTTATTAATATCTATTTGATAAAGTAAGCACTATAGATATTTTCATTCGTAAATTTTCCGCTGAGTATTGAAATACAATGGATTTGTTGTTTTGCCGTTTTCACGTTTTTGGATGTCCCTCAGTAAATTCTGTTTAGCATTTTGAACTCATTAAACTTTTAAATATTCAACAATCTAAAACAAAATTAAAATTAAAAATAAAACACCATTAAATTCTGGAGGAAAAGTGAGATGTGAAAAGGTGTTTTAACTTCTCCATAAATTGTTGTGGCATCAATTTTCCCCTGATCAAGAAAGATTGAAGTAAAGGACTTCCTTTGTTTCACGATGATATAATAATTTACCTTGTTGTGTTGCATCTCCTCCAGGGCAACCAATTGCATTTTTATTGATTCCACAGACGATTTTCTCTATAAAGAAAAGACAACTCATATTCCCAATCATTATCATCATAAATACCTTACTGGAAACACTTGAATAGCTCTTATTGAAATTGTGGTATTAAAGAGATTTTCTATAGAACCCATCGAAAGTTACACTACCGGTGAGATAGCCACTATGCACAAATGCCACAACCATGGACAACAGCAAAATTGTAGCAAAGGTATTCATGATTTTACTTTCTCTTGTTCTATCTGAAACCAAGTTCAACTGAGAATAGAATTAACCAGCTATGCCAACATTTATTTATACTCAAATGTTAATAATGGTTTAAAATAAACCTGGCAATAAATTTTATTAGAAGTACTAATCTCTGCTTAGTCAAATATTGCGGTTAACCTTCAAATAAATGACAAAAGCTGTTTTTTCCTGTTTTGCCATTAATCATCTATCAGAAAAACAATATTACCTTTTTGATCGTTAGTTTTTCTATAAACTAACTGAAGATGTGATTAAAACTATTATCGGCAATGTTACTTTCACGTTCAGCCAACATTGCTGTAATTTACGTTAAGTTACGTTAACCTAAAAATCTAATCGTTAAATCAAAAGTTAGAATGTTTGAATAACGTAAGATTAACGTAAGACTTCCAATCTAAAGAATCATTAACATTAGGACAACGTAAAAACTAATGTTGCATTAAGGTTTGACTAATTTTTTTAACTTCAAAGCTATTCGTTCTTATGTTCTTTGTTTTCGTGAAAATATGTATGAGAGAGAAAAGAATTTGGCTTTGTAATTTCTGCCTTTTTCAGTGAAATGACGATGTGGAATACTCTCTACCGAGAGAATATCAAGTTAATCCGTTTCACTTTCTTGTCTAAATTATTTTAAAGTGTATTGGAGATTCAAAACTGTTTCCTTTAGAACAGCCGTGACTAAATCCAAATCAGTCTTTTTCTGAACATTTTTCTATGAAACTTGAAATAGTCAGTGCTGCCGCATAGCATCGAAAGAAAAAATTGCTTACGTGAATGATCGATCAAATAAGGAATTTGCGCAATATGCGTTCAGCTCAATTAGAAGCAATTAATCGACTCCTCGTGCATCATCAGTTTAAAAGTTCCGCATACGTATAGTTTAAAAGATTATGCAACGTTGTGTTATTTTCAACTTAAATAATTTCCCTTTTGAATAATAAATAAATCAACGTCAATCAAACATCAAACTGATCTTCTATAATCCAGATGCGCATAAATCCATTGTTTAATGTAGACTTTGTTTCCTTTGCTGCTTTATTATTTCTGTTATTTTCTTCTGTTTGACTTATTGAGCGGATACTGCCGGTGCTTTCATCAGGAACTTTATCAATCTCAGGCTGTTTTATGGATTGCCTCTGACTTTCCAAATGTGAGCAGAATCGGACGGCTCTTCGTTGTTTTTTGCTTTAGCTTTCTCAGACCATCTCCATATCATGTCTCTTTCTGCTATTGTATAATCTTCAGTAACGCTTATACCCCTGTATGCTCCAATTCCCTTTAAGCCCGTCAGATTATCCAAAACATTTTACTTGTCCTCAGAACTCTGCATAATGACTTTGATCAGTCTCACTTTTCCATTTACTTTTTGCCCAAGGTGTGCAACTGACTTGAATTTAGAAGCAACACGGATGGTATCAATAAACTCTTTGTGAAATTCGCAGTCAAGTTCTCTTGTCTTTTTTTCGTCAAGGTCAGGGTTTTCTTGCAGCCCATGGATAATTAAATTATTTGAGCGCAACTTTTTCTGTCGTTCCTCTTCTAGCTCCTTGTTTTTTGCTTCTGTTATTATTGCCTGAATAGCAGTATTTGTAGCTGTTGGAATATTTTGTTCTGTTTTTCTGTGGCGTCCCTCTCCCGATTGTGCAGTGACACCAACAACATCAGCATAAGTAGACTTTTTTTTCACGGCCATGTCGAATTTTTCTTCCAAATTGCGATTGTTTTCCTGGACTTTACATAGCAAGGCTTCTTCTAACTCTTTGAACTTTCTTTCGAGAGTATGCAATATTTCGTTATTTTCAGTAGAACTACCTTCTCCGTTCATACTCTTTCTCAGGGCTTCAATTTCATTCACCATGTTAGCTTCTTTCTCTTCGTGTTCCTTGATCTGCTGTCCGCATTTCTTTATTTCATTCTTCAACTTTGCTATTGTTTCTTTATGAGTTCTGACGACATTGACTTCCTCTTTTATGAGGTTACAGTATTTATTTTGCTTATCCCGTAAAGCTTTGTTGATTGTTTTGGTTTTACTGTTTTCCAACGAAATATCCTTCAGTTTTGCCGTAAGTTCTTCAACTTCAAACGACTGATTGGGGTCGTAGTCCTCCATCTCTTTGAGGAAATTCGGATGAATATTGACAAAATTCACACACGTGTACTTGCAGCCTTTCTTGGTTATAAAGATGTTCAATTGGTACAGAAACAATAATGTACAGTTCGCTTGCAATCGCCACAAGTCAGGTGTGTTTCGTCACCATTGTTTATACATTCGCTTTGCGTACACTTTCTCACGTCTTTGTCACTGCTGCTGTCTTCAATTTTCGCAGTTTTCGAAGACTACTGCGGTTGTTTCAGCTTGTAAGACGTTAATATTTTCTCGGGTTGTGTAGTTTAACTATCTTCGTGTAGCAGCACAGTTTATGATCGATTAAAAATGTTTTTGGTTAGAATATTGGTGGTTTTAGAGTATTATGTTTGAATTTGTGCTTCAGCAGTAGATGTTGTGACTGCACCGTATTTGACGTCAGATCAATCATCCGAATTGAAAGGTCTTCTTTTCATTTTCAGATGCTGTGTGATGTTTTCATGTGGTAATATCCTTTAAAATATGACCTATTCCGCAACTGAATTTGCGACTCATTTAAAATCGTTTGATTAGACAGTCATTTTTTAGACTGGTGAAACACAACAGACTTGGATATAAGTCATGAAGCAAATGCATTACAGTCAAATTTGATGGTTTCATCACTTAGCCAAGGAAACATTTTGTAAATTGTGATTTGGAAGTATATCTTGTGTTTCTTATAATATGAAATAAATAAATTGGTCTGCTAAATAACATTTCCTGTTTGCTGTTGTTGTTAATATTATGTTAAAAAAGTTTGCCCCGAAGGAATTTATCCCTTTTTCCACCCCTGAATAAATCGATGAGTAATGGCATTTGAGGTCTAAACTGGCCTAGAAGCATTTGGCAAAATATGTGGGACTTTGAGATCGGTGAAATCACACAAGACGTCAGTAAAATCCTGTGATTTTCACACTTATTCTTGACCAGCTTTTCTCGATCATAGTATTACTTTCAGTATAACCCACTGGTGATTCATTCAGTGATACAGTTCCGTTTCAGCCTCATTCTTTCTGCTGCCTCAGGCTTTCGATATATGGTTTTCCAACTTAGCAACTAGCTCTTGCTTACGCAAATATAGTATAGTGATTAATAATATAGTGATTAATAAAAACATTAGTGGTTGCGTAAGAGGAAGCTGTCGAGTGATCATGATAGTCTTATAAATTAAGCTCAATTTTTCAAAAGATGCTTAATTCTACATTAAAGATTTTATTCCGTCATTTACAGTAATAGAACGGCTGTCCAAAAATATATTTATTTCAAAAATTTAATCAAATATTGAGTAATAATAAAAACACTGTTTTTTCTTTACAGTAACCTTAAAGAACTCAACGCTGTGATAAAGATGGTAAAAAAAAAAAAAAAAAACGACACAAGTTTAGACTAATCGATGTATTTTTGACGACGTTTCGAACGACACATCGTTCATTATCAAGTCAATTTTTATAC
Organism: Turritopsis rubra; assembly: GCA_039566895.2. NCBI lineage: Eukaryota > Metazoa > Cnidaria > Hydrozoa > Anthoathecata > Oceaniidae > Turritopsis > Turritopsis rubra. The sequence continues at coordinate 6,001,905 of CM077617.1, read as the reverse complement.
AACGTAAACTAACATTTTATATAAAAGGCGTATTCATACGCGTGAAGCATAATTAGTTATGTTACAAGTAGTTGCCAGATTAACACATATAAGAAACAAAAGATTATATGCATAATTTATCAAAAATCTATCCGTGCACGTTAATTATAAAGAAAAAAATGAGCACTTAACTCTTAAAACAATTCAACTCAAACGGAAGGACTAAATTATTTCAGAAAGGATAAAGGAATGTATAGAACATGGACTGAAAATACTCGTAAAGACATGAAAGTTCTAACTAAATTTCCTTAAATTTTTAGTTCCAACAAGGTAACTTTTCGTGATTTATTACATATTTTCTCCGTTCAATACAAAGGGAAACAATAAATTAGGAAGATAGCAAGTGGGTGGTTAAGTTTCTAAGTAAGTAAACTGGAGTTTGAAGTCATTATGCTTTCATCCGTTATGTTGGTTACTCTTCCCGCAGACTTGTAACTGGAATGTTGGCTTACCGGCATAGGTACTTATGGACTTGCTCTAACATACCCGAAAGCTAGTGTGCACTCAGGTGATGTCTTCAAATGAGTTGATCGATGCTTTTAAAATGCATCGGATTGAGGTATCAAGGAATGAAATGATTGCGACACAAATGACTGCCTTAGTCGTTGCTTTCTAAGGTACTGTCCTTTACACCATCTCAGCTTTCAATGGAATCAGACCTCATGTAAATTGTAAAACTTTCATGCAGCCAGATAAATGTCATTAAATCTTTACAATAATTTTTTTTCAAGTTGTTACATAAATGATAATTTATTTAAAAGATAACATTTTCCCACATTTTCTGTGACAACCCAAATGAGGTTTCGTGACTTAACATGTTATAACTTACGACAAATGTTTACCAAAATAATGAAAATATGGTTATTAAACGCAAGTACAATTACCTTTAAAAATTTTTTTTAATGTACTCTTTCTTAAATCATCAACATTTTCCTCTTGCTTAAATTTTTCCGCATTTCCCGTCGCATTTAAGTACTCTTTTATTACATCTTCAATAAGTGGTTACTAAATTTAGTGAAAAACTAAATGATTAAAAAGGGTGAAATGTTTTTTCTGATACATAATCAATTGTGTTTAAGGAAATAACGACGTTTTTCATTTATTTAAATGTTAACAACAATATTTGACTAAGCGGATGCTGTAAATTTATTAGCAATATTTATTATTAAAACATAATTAACGTTTGGGTATAAATAGATGTTAGTGTAGCTGGTTAACTCTATTCTGACTTGAATTTGGTTTAAGTTATAACAAAAATAAATAAAATCATGAAGACCTTGGTGATATTTTTCCTGCTGTCCATGGTTGTAGCGTTAGTGCATGGGCATATAGTCGGTATTGTGATTATCAATTTGTTTTAAAGAGAATCTATTTAACACCATAAACCTCCATAAGAGCTATCCAAGTCTTTTCAACAAGGTATTTATGTTTTTGATGGGTGGGATTATGAGTTGTCCTTTTTTATAGAAACAATTGCCTGCGCTGTAAATAAGAATGCATATGGATGCGGCAGAACTGGAGATGAAATACAAAATAAAGGTATATTATTTGCATCAATTGTAACAATGAGGACAATCTTTTAGATCAATTTTTTTTGAAACATTAAATAGAGCAAATTAAAATACGTTTTTGAACGGCTTTTGCATGTTTTCTCAATATATTAATGGCATTATTTTATTAAGATTTGTGAACATTGAAACATTTATTGAAAATTTACTGAGCAGCTTCCATCGAAGTGTAAAGGAAAAACAAGAAATACATTGTATTTCAAAACTTATCAGAACAGTTACGATTGAGAATATCTACAGTACTCACTTTATCACAAAGATATCCAATAACTAAATATCTAACTACATATGGGAATGTTTCAACGTAAAATTTGATAGATTTCAGTAGGAAAAGATACCTTGAAACCATAGCAATGTATTTTTGATATCTTTCTATTTAGCTGAATGGCAAAAGTTGATTAACAGTCTCAATTATGACGAGGACAGAGAAGGTGAGAAATAATTTCACATATAATAATTGTCATAAAAAAATAAAAATAAAAGAAACTCGATACAATCATTACAATGAACAATTATCATTCATAACAGATACGCTTAAAGACATGTTGGACGAATTTATTTCAAAAAGAAAGCATCATGGTGCGTTTAATTTGTGAATATTTTTATTATCAGTAGAGGAATCGATGGTATATAATGGCGTACATACAGGCAGTAGATTTGTTTTTAATTAAATTTCGAATAATTATGTTTTAGATGCTCGCATTTCGGAACGATTTGAAAAAAAATAAAGATGATTTCTGATGCAAACAATTATGAACGAGAGGTAGTGCCGTTATGTAAATGTCAACATCTTTACTATCTTGTTCATAATATTCATATATTATACACTTTATAACAGACAGAAATTTTAGTCCCAAACATCTCTGATGATTGAAAAGTGAATGAAGGAAATGTATTATAAACCATTATCTAATATACTTTTCTAACATTCACCGCACATGTTGTTGTTACTTTCATAAACCAGTTATATATTCTTTGATTTTTGATCTGAAAGTGTTTTTATATTGACTTGCATTTTTTTACGCTACTCATTTGTAATACTCTGAAATGTTAATAAATGTTCTTGTCACGTCGAATTAGTTTATTTGAAAGTTTCCTATGCTAAGCCAATGAAATTGATTGCGTAACCTAATTTATCCCTCTGTCTTTCAAACCATGGATGTATAATAAAAGACGACAAATTTCTGGAACTATTCAAATAAAGCGTGTCTCGGGCAGTTTTAAATATCCTTCAAGTAGCGATATAAAATAGCTTTTCTCTTTGATAACATCATCAAATTGGAAAGACGTGTTTTGAATTGCTCCTCCGCTCTGTGTTATTTTTCTGTAATTTACGGTGAAATAGAAGTACTTTGTGATACAGATATCTTGTGACTTTTAGTCGATTTTGTTTGGATAGTTACCAGAAGAATCCAGTTTTAATTCTGGGAGTGCAAGGTTGAGAAAATAAACTAGTGGAATAAACTTCATTCTCTTAAATAGTGTTAAAAACGACATACGTGGTTGTGGTTATGAATTACATGAGACATTGATCTATAGCATTGTTGCTTTTATTTCTGTAATCTTCGGTTAACTCTTTTAATGACCTGTACAGAATCAGCATTCTATTTAGACCTCTAGTCAGTTTGCCCTAGGGGAATGAATGAGAAGAAGACGCAACTTTCGAAATTGGTTTGAAATAACCATGCTACAACCATCAAAAATGGTTTGGTTAAAATATTAGTGAAAAAGAAGTCATAAAAGATTTTGGTGATGTAAAAAGTAATACATCAACAGGTGAACATAAAATACTACTGAAAGTATTTAAACTAGCCTCACAATACCTTTTTCAGCTTCTAACGAAAGCAATTAACACCAGCATCAATAATAGTACCTTTCCAACTATAGCAAAAATAGCATGAGTCACTCTTTTTAATAAGAGAGGGAAAGATAAGGCTGAGCGTGTTAAACTTTTTTTTCAAAAATATAAGAAAAAGTAATGAAGGAATAAATTATGGCATATTTTGAGAACCGACTTTCACAATTTTTATCTGGGTAAAGAAGAGGGTATGGAACCCAACATGTGTTAATACGACTGTCAGAAGAGTGGAAAAATAATTTAAACAAAGGTTATGTTGTTGGAGCTATTTTACAAGATTTATGGAAGACCTTTGATTGGGTACCACATGATCTTTCGTTAGGTAAATTACAAGCATATGGTTTTTGTATTGAAGCCTTTGAATACTTTCACTCCTAAATTTCTAAAAGAAAACAATCGACTGATATAAATGAAATTATATCTTTCTAGATTTTTTACTAGGTCCAATTTTATTTTATTTATTTTGACATGATTTATTGGATTTCTGCGTAAGGATAGAAATCCTTTAAAACCGTCCGTGTTTTTTTTTTGTTTTTTTTTCATCTGCTCCAAACCTACGCAAGTTTTTTTCTGAAAGTTCATTGGCTATACAGCTAATTTCAGATATCTGATTGGCTGACAAATCTAGTTAGTCTACTTAACGTAGACGGTGGACGCAGACTGAAATTTACTTTGTTTTATCATCTATGCAAAAACGTTTTTAAAAATGGCGGACAAGTTACGCTTAAATTTTGTAATTCTTGGATATCGTATGAAAACGGCTTTTAGATAACCAATTATTCTTACAAGAACGTTAAATATAGAAGAATCTCTGCCCTGGAAACTTGTAAACTTCTTTACATTAAAAAACTGCTTGATATGTTATAAAAAGTTTTAATATGGGGAACGGAAGAAACTGCTCCCTGAATTGGTCTTTCGGCCAGTCTTTGCGACATTCTATCTTTTGCTTTTCTGTCATTTTTCGAATGTATACAAATGAATCTATTGAGCATTAAAAATATTTTAATATGTTTCCAACGTTTACATGTTTACAAGGTAAATATTCTTCTTCACCTTAACGTTCAGACCGTCTTCAAAAATATTAGGGTTTCAACACATTTCAAGCTTCAAATGTTGATTCGGTCTCTATTGTCAGGATTTTCTGACATTATTCTAATTTATTCTGACAATACGGTGAAGCCTTAAAAATATTCTCATGCGTTTCCGATATGTACATGTTTTCAAGGTAAACATATATGTATACGTATACTTCATATGCTTTTCGAAAACCAATTAATTTCCTTTTTGACATTTTTTATATTTCTCGACATTTTTAGTTTTAAGCGGAATTTTTAATTTTAAGCGGTAGTCGGTCTAGTGACATGAAACCGTATTGTTTCTTCTGCTAGCCTTAATCGTAGATGCATTTCATTATTTCATCATATACTGTCTCATTACATGTGACACAGTGTATTTGTTCCTTGAATGTTTATTAGTGACACCTTGCAAAATAAAATAAAAATAAATTTACAACAGCCAGTTTACACTATTCTGGTTAATTGAAAATATTTTGAATTTTGAGTAAAAGGGAATTAGTGTAAACAGAGAATTCTGATATTTTAAGATTGTCTTATAAGACTTTTCTGCACCTCGGCCTGGTGATGATATTCATCGTGATGTTAAATTTTCAAACGACCTATAGAAAATGTTTTTTGAAAATTATCAGCAAATAAAGCAGAAATCCTTGTGCCTGCAAGGCCATCTTGTTTTACTTTATAACAAAATATAATCTACATAACAATGCCGATGACACAACCTTGTCAGCTTTCTTAAAATCTGTACCAAAGCTGATTGAATTATTAGAAAATGATATAGAAGTTGGTTGAAAACAATAACATGATAGTAAACCCTGGGAAGTTACATTCTATTATTTTATCGAAAGATAGAAGCAATGAAACTTATTATTTTAACATGCAAGATTGTACAAAAATTTCTGTCGGTTTAGATTAGTATTTATATATTGTAATATAAAAAGTATGTATCAATATACCGTGTTAAAAAAAGTAAACCAAAAAAAAAGGTGACATAATACAATGCACTTTTTAATCTCCGAAACACTATCAAATATCGTCACCAAAAAAACGCTTAATTACTTATTCTTGCTTTGTCATTGGTTTTCAAGTTTCATTAGTTCTTTTGTTGTGTCTACTACGCGTTGCCTGTTGATTCTAAAACATCAAACTGACGAAATATGTAATCTCAGGTGTTGTAATGTGTCCTTTTTCGAAACTTATATGAAGCTTTTCATTGAAAGGAGTAAAACAGATGTATATATTGGATCTTCATTAGTAGAAGCGAGACTAACCTTTGCCCAGTAGCTAATCTAAAATTCTATCTTGAGTTGTCTTATGTGAATGACGAAGATTTCATCTTTAGAGCTGTCACCTCTACGGACAAAGCTCAATGTCTGAGAAAAAAAAATTAAACCATGGTCATACTCAAGGATGCGAGAAATCTTGCTTAAAAAATTAGGTAGTGGTCTAGATAAGAAGCACTTTGGTTTGCACAGCCTTCGCAGTGGCTAACACAGGCGTACCTAATAGGTTATTTAAGAGACATGGGCGGTGGAGATCCGAAAAAATGAAAGATGGTTACGTGCAAGATAAGTCCACTTTGTTATATGTGTCAAAATCCTTAGGGTTATGAAAGTAACCTATAAATTCTAATACTGCCCCTACTTTTTCACCATGGAGTTAAGATGACTCTACTACTACCAAAGTTGTTGTTCATTCTTTACCAATCTGTCCTACCTGAGTGTTTCATAGAAAAATAAATGAAGTTATTTTCGGTTAAGTGCAACGAATTAGAAAATAATAGAATTTATTTATGTGAAAACCAGGCCTTGTCTGAAACGTGACCAAGTTTATATAAAGGGTTTTCTCAGCCAAAATGATTCACAAGTCTATTAGCACTGTTACTGTCGCAAACCCACCCATCCCCCACCCCTTTTAAACATATATCCTTTGTCGATGATGTTGTAGTTAATAATTGCCTTCATTGATGTTGTAATTTTAATAGCGTTGTAACAGTATCTGAGTTAAGATAACTCCAGTACTATCAAAGTTGTTGTTCATTCTTTACCAATCTGTCCTACCTGAGTGTTTTATAGAAAAATAAATGAAGTTATTTTCGGTTAAGCGCAACGAATTAAAAAATAGCGTAAACAGATAAACTTCATAAGACATGTAAACAATTCAAAAAAGTTAGCGAAGAACAGAAACATGTAGTTCAGCGATACCAGAACAGGTAAAATACTTTAGGAGTTGTTCTACTAAGGTAATGTTCATATAGAAAAAATATCTCAGTAAGAAAGGAAAGAAACTTTTCTACGCCCCAAAAATGAAGGAAATGACATGTACATGCATATGCACGACGTTACGGTATAAGAACAAAGGAATTAATTACAAAATAAGTAATGATTCAGAAAACATAAAAATAATTAGTGTAATTCTCTAAAGAAATCGTCTTTGTTCGAAATGTAAATTAATAGGCAATGTTGGATGAATCAGCACAAATGCTTCCAACACACAAACACCTTAAAATATGTTGGATGCTAATTCGAAATAAACTTTCATCCAAATCATGAACATATTTTCTCATCCAAGATTGAGAGTGGGATTGAAATCTAAGGGGGTTGTCTGGCTGAACGGCTGAAGCATACTTACTTAGCCTAAATGGGGGCTTTAAATGCTCTTGGACCTCCTATGCAGGACCCTCATTGAAAACAGTTCTATCGGAACTGAAGAGGCCATCCTGGGTAAACATTAAAACAAATCATAATAATAATTCAACACAGATTTTGCAATGTCGGAAGAAATGTTGCATACATTTCCATACGCTTAAGGCAGAACCTTCCTTAGAACCTTGCTACTAATATTCCAATTTTCACATATTTAGAAACAAGTTCGTGAACCAATTTAAACTTATCAACTATGTCAAAGGAAATACCTTCAAATTTTCGTTTAGAACTGAACTGAAAAGCAACAATAACTTCTGAGTTGACAATCACAAAAACAACCATAACTTCTGAGTTAGCAATCACAAAAACAACCATAACTAATTTTGATGCCTCGGCTGATGGATCGTTGAAATGTTCAGAACCCGAATTTCTTTACAAGTAAAGCAGATTCAAGTGGTTGTTGATGCACGAAAACACAAGGTCACCAAGGCAGCATTTGGATTCGGTAAAATTGTTGTTGCTACTTTACAAACAGAATTTTTGGCACGAATTGCTGAAGAACCTACAACTATATTTTACATAAGTTTTGATCCACTATGAGCAAAGGTGAAGTTAAATAAATTAATGAAATACTTTCTTCTATGAAAGATAATTTCATAACACTCGTGTTGCAACCATTTCAGCATGAAAAATTTGATATTGTAAAAGGAATCTTCTTCGAAAAGAAAACACGTGTTTCTAAGACATACGAGGTTCAGCTGGATATGGCCCAATTGCAATTGAGAAAAAGTATGTGAAACTCTGTGAAGATTTCAGAGCTCCTTGAGGTAAACAGGTTTTTTTTGTCAAATATTATTCTACATCTTTCAAGTAAAAATATTTCTGCATCATTAGCTGATCATTTTCAAGGTGCAATTAGTTGGTGAGCCACTATTGTATCAGCTTTAAAGTTCTCTTCGAATAATAATACATAGGTGGTGTCGTTGCAGCATTTTAGCTTTTACGATTAAAATCTGACTCTAATCATGTATATTTTGAACAAAAAATAGAATCCCCTAGGCTTTAACAATTTCCGCATCAGTCCTGGAGGAAACAAAGTGAGTTCTAACTACTTTCAAAAAAAGGATGTTAGCAGTTATAAAGACAAAGTCTGACCATAAGCTAATAATGGACCAAAGTGTATAGCCCAATCCTGTTAATACTATACTTTCGCTTTGAGTCACCCACACCACCTCCACCCATCCCCTGGAACGATTATCTTGTCCTGTAAATAATGAGTCAGAAACAATGAATCATTCTTTGAAACCATTACAGGTTTATGGAATAGGTCACTAGTTCTGGGAGTAAACTGCACCTAAAGTCTAGTTAAACTAACAAAACCCAATAACTAAATTTGGGAAAAATAATTTCTGCAGAGATTTTTTTTCAAGAATATTCTTGGTTTTTGCAGGCATAACTTATACATATTTTAATGCCATTCAAATTTACACAAGCAATAATTAGACATTTTAATGGTCAAACTCTGTCAGGTCAGGTTGTATCGTAATTCTGACATTTTTATGGTTATTCTTTGTATTCGCGGTACTACAATTTACATGAGTTTTCTCCTTTCATTGGTCATTTTGCATAATATGGCCTAACACTTTTATTACAAAAACACTACCACCGTATCCCACTAGAAATGTCATTCCAGCAAAAAAGCTAGAGGGGCTAGATAAAATGACTAGCTCATTTTATCATCTTTCGGTTCATTCATTTGAGCTTCCTGGTAGAAACTAATTTATGTAAATATGTATTTTAGAGTGTTAATCTACGAAGATGCGATCATTAAACTTTTTGGTTGAACGTCTCTCTTTTTCGTTTGAAAGAACGAGCCATTACATAACCATTACCTTGTTTAACCCAGATAGAAATAACAAGGTTTTCACCGCAAACTAGTGATGATCGCATCTTCTTGTTACATTAACCTATAGTTTAAAAAAGATGAGCAATTCAAATCACTTGTACCTAATTTAATAATACACAAACAGTTTTTAGTATTTTCTGAACGCTTATTTGAATTTGAATTTACAACCATCAAAACGATATTGACAGATAAAAAAACAAATATACGTTTTGCCATGTCCGCCATTTTCTTTCACGGCAAAGACTATAACGACGAGGTGCCAAATTGATCTAATTTGCATAATTGACAGGACAGTTATAATGGATTTCTTTGATACGCAGAAATCCAAAAACCTTTATGATAATCTGTCAAGTTTTTTCATATAGCATAAGTATTATGGAAAATTTGTTAGAACTCCTTTGGGCAACTTAAGATTGAATTTAATGAATCTTGCTTGCAGGTTGCTAAAGATGTTTTCAGTGGTGACGAAACTCGATATTACTATCCGAAATCTAGTGAAGATGAATTTAGTATGGGCGATGATACTGAAACTGTCACTGATGAGTCTGAAACACAAGTAGATGGTCCTTCAAGATCTAATAATGAGATGACCGAGCAACAGAATCGACACCCCAAAGCTGATGATGTTAGAGGTGACTTCAAGGTGTCCAGAAAGATGCCAGTGCCTATGAAAAAGAAAGAACATGTTATGAAGCAGATAAGCACGCTTGGCGAAAAACCATCAACAGAAGGTATAATGCTGAAATATCATTTTGAGAAAACTACACAAGTTGGTCATTCACATCAAGGTAAAAAAGTGGAATTATTGTATATCCCCTCAACCGAAGAGATTGAGAGGTGTTTACCCGAAAGTTATCGTGGTAAGTACCAGGAAAAACAGGAGACGATTTTAAAGATAGCTGTTTGTTTGAAAAATGTTGAAGCTGGAGACACCATAATCTGCCACGATAAAGAAGAATTCCTTTTGATACGACATGCGTTACAGGTTGCTGAAAAAGATTTTGTCACTTATGCACATTGCCTTGAAAATAAAAATAAAATTCCAAGTACTGAGGAGAAGCAGGAGGTAGTTAAAGCAATTGATAGAAAAAAGAAAATCGTTCTAGCAGATAGTAATGATTGCCGTGGTTACCAAGTTCGCAAATTTGTGATTCCCTCATCCAGTACTGAGCAATTTCATCGACACACTATTTTAGAAAATGCTGCTCGAGCAACAACCGATATTTTATTTATTGTAATTGACTGTTCTTGTCTGTCGTTGTTTGGAAGCAGCAAATCTACGTTTGGAAAGGTCATTGAGAAATGGAATTCACTGAAAATGATGAACGTGATAAAGCCAACAATCACTGCAATTTCGATGTCATATGTCAATCGGTTACCTGCTACAGAAACTTTATTACAACATACTGTAGACAGGTAAGATTGTTCATTTCAGTTAGTAAAGACTTTTATCAACAACGAAGTTGATTCTTCCGTTGCATTAAGAAGTCGGTCATAAACTATTGACAAACAGTTTATGATTCGAAACAAGTTTCTAATTATATTACGAATTATTGAAGACTCTTTATTATGCATCTTCGTGAATTTGTTTTTTAGGATACCAACCGGGAAGCCAACCTTCGGTGGTATGTAAATATTCTATGAATTTCACTTTTCATTATATTTCCAGCTAACTATGGTTTTATTTGCTACGTTAAGTAGACCTGTTCTGCATCCTTGTTATCCGTCTGGAACGCTTCACAAAAACTTGAGTTGTACAACTTAATTGTTAAGTTGAAAACTTTTTCATTTCTAGCAAATGCGATAGGACATCTTCAAAGGTCTCGACAACTGGCTCTTTGAACATTTAATTAATTTAAAAAGTTTATTAGATGAAAAAACAATAACAGTGGGAATGCTCACTTGCTTATCGCAAATCCTGTGCAATTCTATCGCATTTTACCCATCTTACTTCTATCGCATTTTACCTAGTGGAAACCGAGTTTTGTAAACCGGTTTCTTATTACTAAGCGTTGTAAGCACGCAGAATATTAAAATCGCCTTTGTTTGTTTTTTGGTTTTTTTGTTTGCGGACAGTTTGAACCTTCTCCCCAATAACAATTATCTCCCTAATCTCTAGCCGCTTCATTCCCAGGTGTATGTTTCATTTAATTTTGTGCGTATTTATTTTTGCGACGTTCTCCTTAAATTTAAGCTACTTGTGTATAAACACTTGTATAAATTGGCGTAGAAATTTCGTTCGTTCAACACATGGTAGGAAGAAGAATGGAAAAAAACAAAGAGTAAAATAGGAAGTTCTTTCTTAAATATTGAACTTAAATTAAAAAGATGTTTTTTGGAAGTTTAACGTATTATCAAAATAACATTTGAGTTTTGTTAAAGATGTGTAGCCAAGGGTTGGGGTTAGACCCTATTACCTCTGGCATCTTCTCTGTTTGTCGTCCCCCAACCCTGCGCGTTGATGTTATTGCTTGCCATTTAATTCAACATTTCTTCAACAGTTTCAGTTAAAGAAAAAGGAGATTTTCTTACAGAACATAGAATACGGAACATCCCGAAAGAAACTTTATATAAGCGTTTGCGAAGGACAAAAGATTTAGATGTTACACATTTATCTGAAGTCATTATAAAATTTCCTTATTTTACGCAATTTCCTTATAGTATATACATGCGACTGAAGGGCCTTAACATCTAAAGGCACTGTCTCTTCGTAAAAGCTCATCTTATGCTTGACCTGCAAAGTTTCTTTCGGGCTGTACATGTTTATTTTTAATTTTCCAACATTCGGATGAGAGCGTTCGGATAACTGAGACATTCGCTAAGTCATTATTCTCTGCCCCTTATGCAAATAAAACCTCGTGTAACTCTGACTTTCTGAAAATCATTTGTTAAATAATTCAAAATGAAATTCTTGCAAATTTTATGAAAATCACACGATTTCCTGAGAGCGTTTATTCTCTAATTTCAACATGGCGTTACGCGGTGGAGAAAAACAGAAATTAGGGTCTGGGTTAACAGGATTCTACTGTATATATAGTGATATAGTTTTATCAATTATTACAGTATCAGAGGCGTAGCTAGAGTCAATCAAAATCTGTGGAGTAGAGTTCAGTCATTTTAAGTAGAAAAGGAAAACGTGCAAGTAACCTAATCGACACCTAAGACTGAAAAGAAAGATCGTAATGTTGGACTCCTCCACTTTTTTTGATTGACCCTGAATACACCTATGACTATTATCAAGGTTCAAGGTTTGCTAAAAAAATTTAGAAAATTGGCATTACAATTCCAAAAGTTTCTTAAATTTTGATGGTCTTTATAACGTGGTTTCTTATATAAAAAACCCAAATAAACGTAGTCTCAACAACTCTGACGTGAGTGTTGAAGCGAAATGGAAATGTAAACAGAACACCATTTCATATATATCACCTTAATTTCATACCACAATCTCTACTAGACGGAAAATGTGGCGGTGGGTGATGTAGATTGAATGTTAAGTAGAAACCCTTACTATTCGCTACAACGATAAAAATCGCTTGCTGCTACCTTTTCCGCCTAGTGGAGATTCACCTTAGACAAATGTTTTTTAACTAAAAATCTCGATTCTCCCCATCTGATTTATTTTTCTGTTATTTTTTAAAAAGCCTTTTGGAAACCATTTAAACGTTCTTGAGTTACTATTTATATCCTCATATTTATATCATTTTATTTTTATTATTATTCTTGTCGATTATTCTTGTGTGTATAAGTAAAGTAAAGGCCGCCTTACTAATTTACACGGAATCTTAACTAATCAAATGGCTCAATTAGTGATCACGTGAAGAAAAAATACCGTCTGGTATTCTGTCTAGTAAAATACTGGCTAGAGAGACACACTGGAAGGAACATTCCTTTCTTGTATGAGGCTTTAAGGTTCATTAAACGTTAGAAAATGAAACATATGAAAGAGATTCCAACGTTGAAAAACATATTTCAATAAAGTAATTCCCCTATCATAACTCCTTTCTATGAGAGGGCTGATTGTAATGATTTGTTTACCCAAACTTATTATTTTGAAGTAAATCCCCAAAAAATGGTTGTTTGCTTATGTCTCTCCCATTTTTCTGTTTCTTATGAATTTGTTTCCCATTAAAAAAACATGTCAAAGCTAACAGTTTTTTATTCGCATTCTCAGTTTCCCTTTCTAAAACGTTTTTCACTATCGACAACCTTCTATCGAAATTTCATATATTTTGTTTTGTCATGCGGTTTGACCCATGTATATTTTCGAACACTTTTATTCTGGCTGTGTCTATTTTCGAATAAAATTATCCAATAGTTTTTCTCTAGAGATTCTTTTTATTCCCGCCAAACAGAATTCTATTCCTTTATCTTCTCGACGTTTGAAGAGTGAGGAGCTCTGTGTTGTTGATTTGTTTTTAATCGTTAAAAATATCTATCAATTTTTATCTACAAAGCAAAAACGACATTGCGTAACATTCAAGTCGGGTAAATCATTTTTATGAATTTTGAAAGAAAGTTAATAACATTTTTGCTTTCCTTGTTGCGTTCATGTAGTCCAGCACGGGCTTTCATTAAACTGAATGGAACTGTTGTCTCTTAGCAGCAATGAAGGTGATAATAATATATCGAAGAACTTTTGCTAATAATATTAACTTTATTGTTTTTTCTGTTTTATTTAACATTTTTATAATTTCTTTTATAAGAAAAGTCGCTGATTTGACTACAACTAACGATTGTCTATTAATTTATTCATGATTACCAAGCTTCGTAGTCGAAGCAATTTTTGGAAAGATTTTCAGAACCTTTATTAAAAATGAAAATTTTATTTTGTTTGAAAATTTGGGCATCATCTGTTAGAGCTTGAAAAACTGATTAAAATGATATATAAAATCATCTGTCGGCGATGAACAGTTAAAGAGATACACGTCATTAAGTTGTAGTGCTATGACGTCATAGGTCAACCTCCCACTTCAGTTGCGTCACCTACGTACCGGCAGGTTAATGTGCACATCATAAAACGTCAGTTAATTTGATTGGTTTAGAAGATAATTATCCAAAAATAAGCAAATCTCTATTTAATATTTTAATATTATTTTATTTCTAGTTTTTATTACTATTTCTTATAATTATTAATTATTAGTTGTTTAGAATTTCTTCACTTTTAAAATGTATTCTTATTTTGATTATTCTTCATTTATTTTATCATTTATTTTTCATTTATTTTAGATCTTCGTGATCTTATCCGCGGTAATAAAGGGTCTGCAATACAAAAACTCATCTTATCTAACTCCTCCATCATCAAGATGAGGGGTAGTCGTTTTGATGGGGTTTTTTATGGTGTTTTTGATAGGACACTTGGTGGTCGTGATGATTGGACACTTTTGATGTGGGCTTCCCTACTCCACAAATCTTCGATGGTGCAGATGTTACTTGATAGTGGTGCGGAGACAGGAGAGAAGGACAGTGATGGTTGGACCGCTATTCATATCGGTGCTGTTTATAATTCGTACAATTGTATGAAACTTCTCCTGTCTCATGCACCACATGACGCCATTAACAGTCGAAATGATTACAACGAAACAGCTCTTCATAGGGCGTCAGAGAAAGGTAATATCGAAATAGTGGAAGAACTTTTAAGTTATAAGATCGATACTCGTGTGAGAGATAAAGCAGGAAAGACTGCATATGATGTTGCGTGTCGTGATTATCGTGATGATGGTAATGATGAAAAGAAAAGAAGAATACGGGAAGTAATTCTTCAACACAAAAAGTAAGAAAATATTTCATTCTAATATTTTTATAAGAAAAAATCGGATGTGAAAAAATATTTTGATGGATAAAATGTGAACTCTTCGTATAGTTACCATGACAACAGAATAATGAAAGATTAAGATTTCTCTTCTTTCTAGGAAGCATCCACAATGAGGAAACGTTTTTAATTGTATATTGTATTTATTTATTGATGATGATAAACATGTTTATCCTTTTTTAATTTCGCATCTTCGTACACAGACAGAGAGTTCTTGCAATTATCTTATAGTGGTATATCCATTATCGTTTTTATGTAACAACTTTGCACTCAGTCTAAATTTGAATTTGTGTTTTTGAGTTCATGAAATAAATAGTTTCTCAATTTTATGGTTTTATTATGTAACTCATGTTTCTTTTGGAAATATGGAAGAAATATTGATGAGGCCGACCACCACTGAGCAATTTTCCAGTCGTGCAACAGCTCTGTCTGTACATTTCAACTTTCCATGTGCTGGTAACTGTGTGACAATGTTCGCAAAATAAACGCTGTAATGAACCAATTAAAATCTCCAATTCTATTAGCACATGCTAAAAAAAATTGCAAGGTGGACAACGACCTGTACGAGTGTTGTACATTATTTTCTTTGGATTTTGAACAGAAAAGAAGTAGATTGTATATCATTCCATATTTATGTTGAGGTAAACAAAGTTCAAAAATTTGAACGAATTATTTATGTGGCAATAAGAAAATGTTTTCCTCCGTCATAAACTAATAAAAATTATGATCGTTGAATATCGGGTTAAGATATGCAATAGAAATCCGTGACGTACAGGCCAAGTTGAAATTCGAAGTCATTCGTCACATTAAACGGCTGTTTTTTCGATACATGGTGGTATGTTTGCTCGAGCATTCTTAGATAGATATCAAATAATCATTCGAAACAATTGAATCACAGTGTATCTACTCTCGATATAACCAACCAGCCTCTCTTCCTTAACAAACACCCTTAAAATCTCTCGATTGAGCGAACGCGCGATAAAACGAACTGTTATGTGTCCCTTCATAGTTCATTATATATAGAGAGTTCACTGAACCTTCAAAAAGCAGATTCCTTTTTGTAAAGCTGGATGGATCTCCACTAGACGATTTTAGGCGCTCTGGAAATCAAAACCAGTTAGAAATTCGCGTAATTCTATTGGTTTATAATTTGATGATCGTCCTTAACACCTCGAAAAGTTGAAATCCTTCCTACTTTTCATCAAGCGAATATTTTCACCGCCCCATTCACTTTTCTTCATATGTTGTGACGAAAATTTGTAACGATCGTCGTAAAATTTGTCTAGTGGAGTAGTTCCGGCTTAAAACAGGCGACCGTTTAATTTGAAATAACTTCAAATTTCAACGAGATTGTAATGTCACAGATTTCTGATTCCTTTCAAATGTCTTTACTCGCAACATCAATAAGGAACTTGTGAAAACAACTGTGTTTATCACAGGTATGTCACAATTATTTTCCACTTGCAGCAAGAAATATGGAAACACTCCTTTAAAGCAAAGAAATATGTATTTCTTTTCGTATTTCTATGTTCAAAGTGAAACGATAAAGCAATACTTTTAAATCATACTTCAGACGACGAGACGACGTATTTAATAATCTTGCTTTTCTGATTGGAAGCAAAATTTGAAAGTCATAAACTACAATAAAATTTCTTGAAAGTTCCCTATAGATTTCATTTTAACTACATTAGACATATATATAAATTTATAAGAACATTTACATTCTATCTTCAAAGTTGCAAGAATAGTTTCGCTAGGAAAGGTGTTAGTCGCGTTTCGTTCTTGAAAAACGATCTAAAACTCTTGTTACGGTTTCCAAATTCACAACGTGGAGCATCTACGATTTTAAGTGGCATTTTAAGATTTTAACAATCATCTCCTTATGTCGAAAAAACAATAATCACTTCTCTTTATTATGAAAACAAATTAGACTTCTTTGTCACGTCCCTAGTTCTTTCTAACATCTTCTATCATCTATTATTACGTAATGATCTTGGTGAAGAAGTCGGTAAAGTCTTTTTCTTCTTGTGCGGACTACCAGGGATAGGTAATGATGAATTCAGGACACGTTTTTATGTACGACGATTTTCAGATGTCGGTTGGTTTTTTGAGAGGAGTGTGCGTGGATCGAGCATGTCGTAATTTGACGGGATCATTCCAAGTTTTCGTTCAATGGTTTTTAGTTGTTTTTCAGCTTCCAGATATTCTTTATATTTTGATTGCATTTCATCAGAGTAGACATCACTGATTTGCAACTACAAACAAAATTAAGCGTTGCAAAAACAAAATATCTTATCGGAGATAAAAAGACCTCGGGGTTTGGATACTATGTCAAAATATCGACAATTAATATAAAATCGGGAAAGTTGCGAAGGTATTCGGATATTATTCCGAAATAAAAACTATGTTTTGGTTAGTCTACTATGACGTTATGGCTGCAAAAAAAATCAAAAGTAAACAAAAACACAATCAGTAACTTTTCTTCGTTGTTAATTTCCGCTCTTCTGTAGAAATCCAACTTTATTTGCTAATACACAAAAAATAGTTTCTAAGTGGTTATGGAACAAGATTGGGAAATTTTGAGAAAAAATATGAATTATGAATCGTTTTTTTTTTTGGTACCACCAGTAATCGGTCACTTCTCCCTGCTGTGTTTTTATCCTATCAAGATATTTGCTGCTGTTTTCTTATTAATTACAATAAAATGAATCGTAAATCTCTTTTTCCCGATATAAGAGTCGCTGCGCAAGGGGTGAATTTGTCGTGAAATTATCGCTAATTGAGTACTTGCGCAGATAGTTAAAATATCGATGAAATATAGGGTATAATGGATATGTTAATTTTTAATGACGTCATCAAAAATAAAATCCGATTTTAAAAAAAAAATCCGATTTTTAAAAAATCGAAATAATTTTTGTTACTATGGAAACCATTCGGGAATTTCCCTTTTTTTTTAAATCAAAATAATTTTTGTTGTCATGAAAACCATTCGGGAATTTCCCTTTTAAGTTCTGTCCGTGTTGTGAGGTAGTTTGATTGGGAGAATAGAAAGATCCTTGACAAGGAAAAAGGATGGACTGCTCGAAAAGTCAAAGAGACTATATACAGTGTCAAAAACAATTCCAGTATTAATAGTACATCGTATAATGTTCCTGCGATATGGTTTCCAGCTCTACGCAAAACAAATTATTGACATTGATTCCTTCCAGGTCCGAAATATTGACATTGCTTCCTTCTAGGTCCGAAATAATTTCGATCCTAATTTCGATCCTACTGAAAACATATATAAACTTTACATCATTCATTTACAAACGCCCGATGATGACAGTAGTAACTGTCGAAACGTCGCAAACAAAAACAACCGGTCTATGACATGATAAACTCTAATTATATATTATGAATACTAGACTGACAAACAATATAAATATATTCAATTTGTTGTTTTTACTTTTCCATAACCTATTAAAGGTGTTCTTAGTTGCACTATGTACTTCTTTGTAGAAGTAGGACTTCGTCTTTCTCCACTATATATATTTTTCTGTTTGTCCGTTGTAATCCACTCGTCTTTTGAAAATTATATTAATGACAGGGAGTAACAAGATACGTTTATTTAAGTACTCAAAGTTTCATGCACCCGTTTGGATCACAATTCTTAGTCCATGCTCTATGCGTTACTTTGATTCATTCATTTTGTGTAGATGATAGTGTTAAGAGATCAGAAAAAAATGTTAATGAAAGTCTATTTGATAAGGAAGGTTATTGTCTCTGGTAAACATTATAGTTGGCACAACAATATTTACTAGAAGAAGGTTATATGTATACTATTCAATTATGAATGTATACTATTCAATTGTATATTAAGCTTCGATTGACGTTGATTTAGTTTGGTATTCAATAGGAAAATCAATTCCATTGGAAATTAAAGAATGCCTCATAATCTTCTTATCTCATGGTATGCGGAATTTTCAGGTACCATGACAAGACAGTTTAAGTTCCGCTCTGGTAATGTAAAGGGAAGATTACTTTTAACAAAGAAAATTTTCTGTATTACTAAAATTGACTCACATATAAATCTATCAAGACTAGTATCTTCAAGCTGTCTCTGTATAGTGCCCGTTCACTCTGTAACGGCCAAACTAGGATCGACAGTATGACAGTATGGGTTGGAATTATAGCTTAAAATTAACTTTGAAATATAATTTAGAATGGTAATAGCCTTTAATGAATATATATCTCATGTTAATTTTTAAAATCCCAGAATATTTCGTATTTTGATTAAAAGCTTGCCGATATAATCAAATTATAGTTATCAATAAGGTAAAATTACCCTTATCCCTTATCTCATTAGTTATCTCTAATGGCGTCGTTATTTAATCTTTCACCCAGTTACTTTGGCCAGAAATTTTCCTCATTCCCAGTCTAAGTTAATTGCTAGAAAGGAAAGTCTCATTAATGATGTCCACATCTAAACAAGGTGGTAATTAAATTAAATTTACGATATTTTATCGATATAGTGACGGCCCCTATTTAAGATTATGAAAAAGTATCGCCGTAGTTTATTCTTGATTGTTTCAAGAGATATTTCAATGAACCAATAACATTTGCAAGTAGATGAATATTTTACAACATGTAACGCTAGAGTACTGTAAACTTTGTGTAGTAATTATTGATTAATAAGAATTATAAGCGACCTGATGTTATGACTAAATACGATGTGTTCTTTAATGTTAAAAAGAAAAGTTTTGACCTGTAATTTGAATTTCTCGAATGTCTCTATCGATCTTATTTCAATGAACAGTGAATTGTATATCCTCGCACACATGTAATGAATATAACAATTTTACAAAGCTCAAAAACTTAATACGTATTGCATCATCACTTTTTAGTAGAAAGAACTAATTTTGAACATTCTCTAAGAAACTTCAAACGTACAATCAAAAAAGGGTATTATAAAGTTTATTTTAGTGCACACTATTTAAACATAAATTACAAAACAGAAAACAATAAAATGAAGATCAGATTTTTTTATGATCTGTTTTCTATTACCTTTAAACATGTGACTGAAAAACCATCACAAAATAACATTTCAAATCCATGTTTTTGAGAGACATAACTGTAGGCAATAATTTTCAGCAATAAAACAGCGTGAATGGTATTTTTTTTAAGGAGTTGTGATAACATTGTATAACTGAAACTACTGCGCTTATTATCTGTCTTATGTCTGGGTTTGTCGATAATTGTTCCTACGATATTTAGGTTTTTTAACCAGATGCGTAGCTAGAACTCAGTCAAAATTTGTGGAGGAGAGTTTAGTCATTTAAAGTAGAAAAGGAAAGTAACCTAATCGACACTTAAGACTAAAAGAAATATCATAACGTTGTACTCCTTCACATTTGTTTGACTGACCCTGAATACACCTATGTTAACATGTATTTTATAGAAAATAAAATCATTTTTATATTTGCATGTATTGTGTAGGTGATAGTGTTAAGAGATCAGAGAAAAATGTAAATGAAAGTCCACTGAAACATCAATTTGAGAAGTAGAAGTATTTCGATACAACTTGATAAGAAGGTTATTGTCTCTAGTAAACATTATAATCGGCATAACAACAATATTTACTCGAAGAAGGTTATATGTATACTATTCAATCGAATATTAAGCTTTGGTTGACGTTGATTTAGTTTGGTATTCAATAGGAAAATATATTCCATTGGAAATTAAAGAATGACTCATAATCTTCTTATGTCATGGTATGCGGAATTTTCAGGTACCATGAGAAGACAGTTCAGTTTCCGCTCTGATAATGTAAAGGAAAGATTACTTTTACCAAAGATTATTCTCTGTAATACTATAATTGGCTCACATATAAATCTATGAAGATTGGTATCTTCAATCTGCCTCTGTATTGTGCTATTGGCAGTAAAAAAGTAAACATAACTATTAAACAGGCTCTCCATCTGATGTGTTTCTAAATTCGCCGCTGATTAGAATGATATTTTAGTTATGGCATTCTGGGCGCTTACCATTAGTTATTTTCTGTGCAGCTCTGTTTTAACAAACAAACACCCGTGCCGTATTTAGAACATAGTCATGCATCTACCGAGGTGTGCTATCATTACTTAAAAGGTCATTAAAATTTACAAAACTCTCCATTTGATGTGCAGCTGCGGATCTAGGGTATGTCAAGAATTGTGGAGGAGCACATAAACCTAATTTCTGTTTTTAATCTTAATTTTTTAATTTTTAATCACCAATGGGATTACTTGCACGTTTTTCTTTTATGGTTTAATTGCTGAAATTGTTCTCCACAAATTTCAACATACCCTCTCGATATTTGATTAAGTGGAGATTAGTACTCCTAATAAAATTTATTAACATTTGAGTATAAATAAATGTTGGCATAGCTGGTTAATTCTATTCTCAGTTGAACTTGGTTTCAGATAGAACAAGAGAAAGTAAAATCATGAATACCTTTGCTACAATTTTGCTGTTGTCCATGGTTGTGGCATTTGTGCATAGTGGCATTATCGTCGGTAGTGTAACTTTCGATGGGTTCTATAGAAAATCTCTTTAATACCACAATTTCAATAAGAGCTATTCAAGTGTTTCCAGTAAGGTATTTATGATGATAATGATTGGGAATATGAGTTGTCTTTTCTTTATAGAGAAAATCGTCTGTGGAATCAATAAAAATGCAATTGGTTGCCCTGGAGGAGATGCAACACAACAAGGTAAATTATTATATCATCGTGAAACAAAGGAAGTCCTTTACTTCAATCTTTCTTGATCAGGGGAAAATTGATACCACAACAATTTATGGAGAAGTTAAAACACCTTTTCACATCTCACTTTTCCTCCAGAATTTAATGGTGTTTTATTTTTAATTTTAATTTTGTTTTAGATTGTTGAATATTTAAAAGTTTAATGAGTTCAAAATGCTAAACAGAATTTACTGAGGGACATCCAAAAACGTGAAAACGGCAAAACAACAAATCCATTGTATTTCAATACTCAGCTGAAAATTTACGAATGAAAATATCTATAGTGCTTACTTTATCAAATAGATATTAATAATTAACTGCATATGAATTTCTTTAATTCTTGTAAAATTGGATAGATTCCAGTGGAAAAAGGTAACTTTAAACAATATAAATATAGTTTTGATATCTTTCTATTTAGCTGAATGGCAAAAGTTGATTAACAGTCTCGATTATGACGAGGGCAGAGAAGGTGAGAAAAAATACCACATATATTAATTAGGATACGAAAGATATAGTGTATTTCATAAAAAATAAAAATAAAAGAAACTCAATGCAATCATTACAATGAATAATTATCATTCATAACAGATACGCTTAAAGACATTTTGGACGCTTTTATTTCAAAAAGAAAAAATCACGGTGAGTTTACTTTGTGAATATTTTTGATATCGTTAAAGATATTTTAAATATGTCATGGCGTACATACAGGCAATGGATTTGTTTTTAATAAAACTTCGAATAATTTGTTTTTAGATGCTCGCATGACAGAACGATTTGGAAAAAAATAAAGATGCAAACTGATGCAAACAATTATGAACGAGAGGTAGTGCCGTTATGTAAATGTCAACGTCTTTACTATCTTGTTTATAATATTCATATATAAAGGCATATAGTTTCTCAGTAAATCTACCAAAGCGTAACTGCACCTAATGGACACTTTATAACAGACAGAAATTTTAGTCCCAAACATCTCTGATGATTGAAAAGTGAATGAAGGAAATGTATTATAAACCATTATCTAATATACTTTTCTAACATTCACCACACATGTTGTTGTTACTTTCATAAACCAGTTATATATTCTTTGACTTTGATCTGAAAGTGTTTTTATATTGACTTAAGTATCACATCTATACGTTTCAGCACTCGAAATTGTTATCAATGTTAAAATTTTTGCACTTTTTTTAAGCTACTTATTTGTAATACTCTGAATTGTTAATAAATGTTCTTGTCACGTCGAATTAGTTTATTTTAAAGTTTCCTATGCTAAGCCAATGAAATTGATTGCGTAACCTAATTTATCCCTCTGTCTTTCAAACCATGGATGTATAATAAAAGACGACAAATTTCTGGAACTATTCAAATAAAGCGTGTCTCGGGCAGTTTTAAATATCCTTCAAGTAGCGATATAAAATAGCTTTTCTCTTTGATAACATCATCAAATTGGAAAGACGTGTTTTGAATTGCTCCTCCGCTCTGTGTTATTTTTCTGTAATTTACGGTGAAATAGAAGTACTTTGTGATACAGATATCTTGTGACTTTTAGTCAATTTTGTTTGGATAGTTACCAGAAGAATCCAGTTTTAATTCTGGGAGTGCAAGGTTGAGGAAATAAACTAGTGGAATAAACTTCATTCTCTTAAATAGTGTTAAAAACGACATACGTGGTTGTGGTTATGAATTACATGAGACATTGATCTATAGGATTGTTGCTTTTATTTCTGTAATCTTCGGTTAACTCTTTTAATGACCTGTACAGAATCAGCATTCTATTTAGACCTCTAGTCAGTTTGCCCTAGGGGAATGAATGAGAAGAAGACGCAACTTTCGAAATTGGTTTGAAATAACCCTGCTACAACCATCAAAAATGGTTTGGTTAAAATATTAGTGAAAAAGAAGTCATAAAAGATTTTGGTGATGTAAAAAGTAATACATCAACAGGTGAAGATAAAATACAATCGAAAGTATTTAAACTAGCCTCACAATATCTTTTTCAGCTTCTAACAAAAGCAATTAACACCAGCATCAATAATAGTACCTTTCCAACTATAGCAAAAATAGCATGAGTCACTCTTTTTAATAAGAGAGGGAAAGATAAGACTGAGCGTGTTAAACGTTTTTTTCAAAAATATAAGAAAAAGTAATGAAGGAATAAATTATGGCATATTTTGAGAACCGACTTTCACAATTTTTATCTGGGTAAAGAAGATGGTATGGAACCCAACATGTGTTAATACGACTGTCAGAACAGAAGAGTGGAAAAATAATATAAACAAAGGTTATGTTGTTGAAGCTATTTTACACGATTTTTGGAAGACCTTTGATTGTGTACCACATGATCTTTCGTTAGGTAAATTACAAGCTTATGGTTTTTGTATTGAAGCCTTTGAATACTTTCACTGCTAAATTTCTAAAAGAAAACAATCGACTGATATAAATGAACTTATATCTTTCTAGATTTTTTACTAGGTCCAATTTTATTTAATTTATTTTGACATGATTTATTGGATTTCTGCGTAAGGATAGAAATCCTTTAAAACCGTCCGTGTTTTTCGTTGTTTTTTTTCTTAATCTGCTCCAAACCTACGCAAGTTTTTTCTGAAAGTTCATTGGCTATACAGCTAATTTCAGATATCTGATTGGCAGATAAATCTAGTTAGCCTACTTAACGTAGGCGGTGAACGCAGACTGAAATTTACTTTGTTTTATCATCTATGCAAAAACGTTTTTAAAAATGGCGGACAAATTACGCTTAAATTTTGTAATTCTTGAATAGTGTATGAAAACGGCTTTTAGATAACGAATTATTCTCACAAGAACGTTAAATATAGAAGAATCTCTGCCCTGGAAACTTGTAAACTTCTTTACATTTAATTACTAACTGCTTGATATGTTATAAAAAGTTTTAATATGGGAACGGAAGAAACTGCTCCCTGAGTTGGTCTATCGGCCAATCTATGCGACATTGTATTTTTTGCTTTTCTGTCTTTTTTCGAATGTATACAAATGAATCTATTGAGCCTTAAATAATGCTTAATATGTTTCCAACGTTTCCAATGTTTTCAAGGTAAATATTCTTCTTCGCCTTAAGGTTTAGACCGTCTTCAAAAATATTACGGTTTCACCACATTTCAAGCTTCAAATGTTTATTCGGTCTCTATTGTCAGGATTTTCTGACATTATTCTAATTTATACTGACAAAACGGTGAAGCCTTAAAAATATTCTCATGCGTTTCCGATATGTACACGCTTTCAAGGTAAACATATATGTATACGTATACTTCATATGCTTTTCGAAAACCATTTAATTTCCTTTTTGACATTTTTTTATTTCTCGACATTTTTAATTTTAAGGGGAATTTTTATTTTTAACGGTAGTCGGTCTAGTGACATGAAACCGTATTGTTTCTTCTGCTAGCCTTAATCGTAGATGCATTTCATTATTTCATCATATACTGTCTCATTACATGTGACACAGCGTATTTGTTCATTGAATGTTTATTAGTGACACCTTGCAAAATAAAATAAAAATTAATTTACAATAGCCAGTTTACACTATTCTGGTTAATTGAAAATATTTTGAATTTTGAGAAAATGGGAATTAGTGTAAACAGAGAATTCTGATATTCTAAAATTGTCTTATAAGACTTTTCTGCACCTCGGCCTGGTGATGATATTCATCGTGATGTTAAATTTTCAAACGGCCTATAGAAAATGTTTTTTGAAAATTATCAGCAAATAAATCAGAAATGCTTGTGCCTGCAAGGTTATCTTGTTTTACTTCATAACAACATATCATCTACATAACAATGCCGATAACACAACCTTGTCAGGTTTCTTAAAATCTGTACCAAAGCTGATTGAATTATTAGAAAATGATATAGAAGTTTTTAGTTTAAAATAATAACATGATAGTAAACCCTGGGAAGCTACATTCTATTATTTTATCGAAAGATAGAAGCAATGAAACTTATTATTTTAACATGCAAGATTGTACAAAAATTTCTGTCGGTTTAGATTAGTATTTATATATTGTAATATAAAAAGTATGTATCAATATACCGTGTTAAAAAAAGTAAACCAAAAAAAAAAGTGACATAATACAATCCACTTTTTAATCTCCGAAACACTATCAAATATCGTCACCAAAAAACGCATAATTACTTATTCCTGCTTTGTCATTTGTTTTCAAGTTTCATTAGTTCTTTTGTTGTGACTACTACGCGTTGCCTGTTGATTCTAAAACATCAAACTGACGAAATTTCTTTTGGATGTGTCCCGTAATTAGCAATTAGCTAATAAGCTAAAATTACTACAAAAACTTGTTTTGTTTTGTACCTAAAAACTGCCAATAACTAACGAGGTTGTAAACGATATTCAAGGGTATTAGACGCGTTTATAATTACTTTGACGTTGCTCTGACGTTAATTTTGAACTAAATCTATCATATTTTGATCAACAAGTGCAGTAATCCCTAAGGTTTACTGTTACATATTCCAGTTATTTTACGATGAATTCTGTGAGAGAACCAAGGTGGTTATCTGGTTACAAGTAACCAGGTCTTTTTTGTCGAGTATCTTCTTATACTAATACGCAATCTTGCTTTTTTCTTACCTAACTTTTAAAGAAAGAACTTTCGGAAAATTTTCTCGGGAAGTTCGTCAATGGATATTTGTTTATGTTTTTTCCGTATTAGTATAAGGCACTCCGGTTTAGAGCTTATAATTGTTTTATGATATGAAATACGTTAGGGAAGACATGATATAGGATCTCAGGCGGAGACTTCGAATTACAATCGAACGTAGCAGCTATTGACAACGAATGATATATAGTCGTTTGAAGAAAAAAGAAGCGTTTGTTTACATTTTTTAAGACAAAGTAATAATAAGAAACATGCATAAAAAAAAACAAGTTTTTATTACGAAGAATAGTTTTTACACATTTACGACTTATGTTGTGTAATGTTGAAGGTTGAAGACATATCAAACGGCATTTTATCCTATCTCGGTTTGTTTTTTTAGATTTCCAAGGAAAAAAAAGAAAATTTAGTAAAAACTGTGTTGAGCATGGTATTTTTTAGTATGTTGGAAAGAAGAAAGTCAAGAAGGAATAAAAGATTAGAGATTTAATTAATCTGTTGGTTTCGGCCGTGAGTAAAATTAGTTAATACCGATGGCGTTTTTCTAATTGGAGATCTCTCTGTTCCTGGAATTTATAAAGAAAGAACTTTGAAGAAACTTCAGCTTTGAAGAAAGAAACATTATTTGGAGGTATGATTCTTTTTAGGATTTAGTTAATACCTTATATCGTATATATGTAAATCTATATACACTCCGAAAGTTAATTTTGCGTGGGTAGTTTAGTGTGTGAGTGAGATATTTCACAATTTGTGAATAATTTTTCTGAGATTTAGCATTGATAATTATGAATAGGTTTACCACAAAGACTGAAAGAATTTTTGGTTGATAATAAAGTTAGAAAGTGGAAAGAATTAAGAATTGGTTAGGATTCAGAAGTCGAAAAAATACAGCCTTTTATTTAAATTTTCTTATTTTATTAATTTTTTTTGTAGCAAGTTGCTTGAGGGACTTGGAACTATGACGTCATTATCATGACGTTAAAATATATTGCCGACTACATGTCGGTCACAATTGAATTTGTGTGCAATTTTTCGCTGGGCTTAATATATATGACATTAAACGCATAATTATTGCGTTAACTGTTGCCGTTTGGGGCCCATATTGGCTCAAATTGATTTCTTCAGTAAAACTTTACATTAAATATGATTCGACGTAAACATGTAATAACATTTTTAACAAACAAACTTCTTCCGTGTTCTGTGAATTCTATTTTTGGCGACAAATAAAGGAGTTTTACCTCAATACACCGCGTTATCAATGCTTGGTAAAAATGTATGGCGGGTAAAAAATTCATGAATCGATGAAAGATTTTAGGGCGGCGTTTTGGACTGCGTTTTTGTATTTCATAGAGTTATTATCAAATGGTTAGTATAGCGTGTAAAACATCTTATTGGGAAAGATGTAAAAAAAATTTACACGGTATACTAGTACACTTATAATAACGGAAAAAACAGGTTGTCTAGAAAGTCCGTCTACTATTCTTCTGAATTTGATACTGTGGCGTGGTGAAACTCCGACACGCGTTGTTTGTCGAACCAGCATAGGCGGCGTATATGAAAGCGGTGGGAAAAAAGTACACAGTCTGTCTTGGCTTTTGACAAATTATCCAGGCGGTTACGACTAATTTAAGAAACCTTAAAAAGATTAAATACGTAACCAGATCGGATCGTTTTCTAGCGTTAAAAAAACCCTTTAATCGATTGTCACCAGCTTTATAACCAGGCCAGCTGCTGGTTGCCAAGTCATCCATAGGCAAGTTGTCCAGAAAAGTGCGATCTCAGAGCTCATCTTTTGGAAAGAAAATCTAACATTTTATAATTACAGACATTTTCCAGAATACGATGTCCTGTGTTTGATTGTGACGTCAGACGCAAGTGATTCAGGTTTGACTGCACAACGGTTCAAAACAACAGATGACATGTTTCTTTTAAAACATTTTCCGCCGAACAACGACAATATTCTTCAACATGGAAGGAATTAACCGCTATTTGTTTTGCTCTTGAATCACCTATTAGATTTCCCAAAAAATGAACTGTGCTTTGGAAAACTGACAACTTCGTCTGTACTTATATTATTACTTCCGGTAGTTCAAAATCACATTTGCAAGTTATTGCTGAAAACAACTTTGACATAACTAAAGAAAACAATATAGATCTCAAAGTAAAGTGGGTAGTAAAGTGGTATACCAATAAAATATTTAGAAGAATCTGTTATCTTTAAATGACCCCCGTCACAAAAGACGGTGAAAAAAAATAATTAAAGATCAAATAAAAGATTGTGATTGGTGAATATCGATGATATATATTGTGTTATTTAATGGTCTTTCTTTTCAATGTTTAGACAATGTGACTAATATTTTTTGCCGACTAAGAATTTTTGCCCATTTGTTTTACCGACCAAACTATTTTGCCAATTTTTTTTTTATTTTTTTATAGCCAATTTTTCTTTTTGGCTTATTATTTGATTTCATTTGATTTTTAAACACAAATAAAACAAGTGGATACACTCAGCAGGATAAATGATACAGACGATTGGCACACAAAACCTATAAAGTACATTGATAGCTTGTGGGGTCCATTGACTATTCAGGGTTTATGCGATACTCGGAAATATGTAATCTCAGGTGTTGTAATGTGTCCTTTTTCGAAACTTATATGACGCTTTTCATTGAAAGGAGTAAAACAGATGTATATAGAGACGACAATTGGATTTTCATTAGTAGAAGCGAGACTGATCTTTGCCCAGTAGCTAATCTAAAATTCTATCTTGAGTTGTTTTATGTGAATGATGGAGATTTCATCTTTAGAGCTATCACCTCTACGGACAAAGCTCAATGTCTGAGAAGAAAAAATTAAACCATGGTCATACTCAAGGATGCGAGAAATCTTGCTTGAAAAATTAGGTATTGGTCTAGATAAGAAGCACTTTGGTTTGCACAGCCTTCGCAGTGGCTAACACAGGCGTAACTGATAGGTTATTTAAGAGACATGGGCGGTGGAGATCCGAAAAAGTGAGAGATGGTTACGTGGAAGGTAAGTCCACCTTGTTATATGTGTCAAAATCCTTAGTGTTATGAAAGTAACCTATAAATTCTAATACTGCCCCTACTTTTTCACCACGGAGTTAAGATGACTCCACTACTACCAAAGTTGTTGTTCATTCTTTGCCGATCTGTCATACCTGAGTTTTTCATAGAAAAATAAATGAAGAATTTTTTCGGTTAAGTGCAACGAATTAGAAAATAATACAATTGATTTATGTGAAAACCAGGCCTTGTCTGAAACGTGACCAAGTTTATATAAAGGGTTTTCTCAGCCAAAATGATTCACAAGTCTATTAGCACTGTTACTGTCGCAAACCCACCAATCCCCTACCCCTTTTAAACATATATCCTTTGTCGATGATGTTGTAGTTAATAATTGCCTTCTTTGATGTTGTAATTTTAATAGCGTTGTAACGGTATCTGAGTTAAGATGACTTCAGTACTATCAAAGTTGTTGTTCATTCTTTACCAATCTGTCCTACCTGAGTGTTTTATAGAAAAATAAATGAAGTTATTTTCGGTTAAGTGCAACGAATTAAAAAATAGCGTAAACAGATAAACTTCATAAGACATGTAAACAATTCAAAAAAGTCAGCGAAGAACAGAAACATGTAGTTCAGCGATACCAGAACAGGTAAAATACTTTAGGAGTTGTTCTACTAAGATAATGTTCATATAGAAAAAATATCACAGTAAGAAAGGAAAGAAACTTTTCTACGCCCCAAAAATGAAGGAAATGACATGTACATGCATATGCACGACGTTACGGTATAAGAACAAAGGAATTAATTACAAAATAAGTAATGATTCAGAAAACATAAAAATAATTAGTGTAATTCTCTAAAGAAATCGTCTTTGTTCGAAATGTAAATTAATTGGCAATGTTGGATGAATCAGCACAAATGCTTCCAACACACAAACACCTTAAAATATGTTGGATGCTAATTCGAAATAAACTTTCATCCAAATCATGAACATATTTTCTCATCCAAGATTGAAAGTGGGATTGAAATCTAAGGGGGTTGTCTGGCTGAACGGCTGAAGCATACTTACTTAGGCTAAATGGGGGCTTTAAATGCTCTTGGACCTCCTATGCAGGACCCTCATTGAACACAGTTCTATCGGAACTGAAGAGGCCATCCTGGGTAAACATTAAAACAAATCATAATAATAATTCAACACAGATTTTGCAATGTCGGAAGAAATGTTGCATACATTTCCATACGCTTAAGGCAGAACCTTCCTTAGAACCTTGCTACTAATATTCCAATTTTCACATATTTAGAAACAAGTTCGTGAACCAATTTAAACTTATCAACTATGTCAAAGGAAATACCTTCAAATTTTCGTTTAGAACTGAACTGAAAAACAACAATAACTTCTGAGTTGACAATCACAAAAACAACCATAACTTCTGAGTTAGCAATCACAAAAACAACCATAACTAATTTTGATGCCTCTGCTGATGGATCGTTGAAATGTTCAGAACCCGAATTTCTTTACAAGTAAATGATGAGCAGATTCAAGTGGTTGTTGATGTACGAAAACACAAGGTCATCAAGGCAGCATTTGGATGCGGTAAAACTGTTGTTGCTACTTTACAATCAGAATTTTTGGCACGAATTGCTGAAGAACCTACAACTATATTTTACATAAGCTTTGATCCATTCAGTTTTATTGATTTTTACATTGACAAACACTTAAAAAACTTGAAGCTGCCAAAAGTCGAAAATGAATTAGTTAATTTACGAATTACCAATGTCTCAGTAATTGGTGAAGAAATGATATCAGGAAGCATTCCCCGTGTTTCGGAAATTCTGGCATATATACAAGAGCAAGAAAAGACAACCGGTAGAAGATGTCACATATTCATTGATGAACTTAATTCATCCACTATGAGCAAAGGTGAAGTTAAATAAATTAATGAAATACTTTCTTCTATGAAAGATAATTTCATAACACTCGTGTTGCAACCATTTCAGCATGAAAAATTTGATATTGTAAAAGGAATCTTCTTCGAAAAGAAAACACGTGTTTCTAAGACATACGAGGTTCAGCTGGATATGGCTCAATTGCAATTGTGAAAAAGTATGTGAAACTCTGATTTCAGAGCTCCTTGAGGTAAACAGGTTTTTTTTGTTAAATATTATTCTACATCTTTCAAGTAAAAATATTTCTGCATCATTAGCTGATCATTTTCAAGGTGCAATTAGTTGGTGAGCCACTATTGTATCAGCTTTAAAGTTCTCTTCGAATAATAATACATAGGTGGTGTCGTTGCAGCATTTTAGCTTTTACGATTAAAATCTGACTCTAATCATGTATATTTTGAACAAAAAATAGAATCCCCTAGGCTTTAACAATTTCCGCATCAGTCCTGGAGGAAACAAAGTGAGTTCTAACTACTTTCAAAAAAAGGATGTTAGCAGTTATAAAGACAAAGTCTGACCATAAGCTAATAATGGACCAAAGTGTATAGCCCAATCCTGTTAATACTATACTTTCGCTTTGAGTCACCCACACCACCTCCACCCATCCCCTGGAACGATTATCTTGTCCTGTAAATAATGAGTCAGAAACAATGAGTTATTCTTTGAAACCATTACAGGTTTATGGAATAGGTCACTAGTTCTGGGAGTAAACTGCACCTAAAGTCTAGTTAAACTAACAAAACCCAATAACTAAATTTGGGAAAAATAATTTCTGCAGAGATTTTTTTTCAAGAATATTCTTGGTTTTTGCAGGCATAACTTATACATATTTTAATGCCATTCAAATTTACACAAGCAATAATTAGACATTTTTATGGTCAAACTCTGTCAGGTCAGGTTGTATCGTAATTCTGACATTTTTATGGTTATTCTTTGTATTCGCGGTACTACAATTTACATGAGTTTTCTCCTTTCATTGGTCATTTTGCATAATATGGCCTAACACTTTTATTACAAAAACACTACCACCGTATCCCACTAGAAATGTCATTCCAGCAAAAAAGCTAGAGGGGCTAGATAAAATGACTAGCTCATTTTATCATCTTTCGGTTCATTCATTTGAGCTTCCTGGTAGAAACTAATTTATGTAAATATGTATTTTAGAGTGTTAATCTACGAAGATGCGATCATTAAACTTTTTGGTTGAACGTCTCTCTTTTTCGTTTGAAAGAACGAGCCATTACATAACCATTACCTTGTTTAACCCAGATAGAAATAACAAGGTTTTCACCGCAAACTAGTGATGATCGCATCTTCTTGTTACATTAACCTATAGTTTAAAAAAAATGAGCAACTCAAATCACTTGTACCTAATTTAATAATACACAAACAGTTTTTAGTATTTTCTGAACGCTTATTTGAATTTGAATTTACAACCATCAAAACGATATTGACAGATAAAAAAACAAATATACGTTTTGCCATGTCCGCCATTTTCTTTCACGGCAAAGACTATAACGACGAGGTGCCAAATTGATCTAATTTGCATAATTGACAGGACAGTTATAATGGATTTCTTTGATACGCAGAAATCCAAAAACCTTTATGATAATCTGTCAAGTTTTTTCATATAGCATAAGTATTATGGAAAATTTGTTAGAACTCCTTTGGGCAACTTAAGATTGAATTTAATGAATCTTGCTTGCAGGTTGCTAAAGATGTTATCAGTGGTGACGAAACTCGATATTACTATCCGAAATCTAGTGAAGATGAATTTAGTATGGGCGATGATACTGAAACTGTCACTGATGAGTCTGAAACACAAGTAGATGGTCCTTCAAGATCTAATAATGAGATGACCGAGCAACAGAATCGACACCCCAAAGCTGATGATGTTAGAGGTGACTTCAAGGTGTCCAGAAAGATGCCAGTGCCTTTGAAAAAGGAAGAACATGTTATGAAGCAGATAAGCACGCTTGGCGAAAAACCATCAACAGAAGGTATAATGCTGAAATATCATTTTGAGAAAACTACACAAGTTGGTCATTCACATCAAGGTAAAAAAGTGGAATTATTGTATATCCCCTCAACCGAAGAGATTGAGAGGTGTTTACCCGAAAGTTATCGTGGTAAGTACCAGGAAAAACAGGAGACGATTTTAAAGATAGCTGTTTGTTTGAAAAATGTTGAAGCTGGAGACACCATAATCTGCCACGATGAAGAAGAATTCCTTTTGATACGACATGCGTTACAGGTTGCTGAAAAAGATTTTGTCACTTATGCACATTGCCTTGAAAATAAAAATAAAATTCCAAGTACTGAGGAGAAGCAGGAGGTAGTTAAAGCAATTGATAGAAAAAAGAAAATCGTTCTAGCAGATAGTAATGATTGCCGTGGTTACCAAGTTCGCAAAGTTGTGATTCCCTCATCCAGTACTGAGCAATTTCATCGACACACTATTTTAGAAAATGCTGCTCGAGCAACAACCGATATTTTATTTATTGTAATTGACTGTTCTTGTCTGTCGTTGTTTGGAAGCAGCAAATCTACGTTTGGAAAGGTCATTGAGAAATGGAATTCACTGAAAATGATGAACGTGATAAAGCCAACAATCACTGCAATTTCGATGTCATATGTCAATCGGTTACCTGCTACAGAAACTTTATTACAACATACTGTAGACAGGTAAGATTGTTCATTTCAGTTAGTAAAGACTTTTATCAACAAGGAAGTTGATTCTTCCGTTGCATTAAGAAGTCGGTCATAAACTATTGACAAACAGTTTATGATTCGAAACAAGTTTCTAATTGTATTACGAATTATTGAAGACTCTTTATTATGCATCTTCGTGAATTTGTTTTTTAGGATACCAACCGGGAAGCCAACCTTCGGTGGTATGTAAATATTCTATGAACTTTACTTTTCATTATATTTCCAGCTAACTATGGTTTTATTTGCTACGTTAAGTAGACTTGTTCTGCATCCTTGTTATCCGTCTGGAACGCTTCACAAACACTTGAGTTGTACAACTTAATTGTTAAGTTGAAAACTTTTTCATTCCTAGCAAATGCGATAGGACATCTTCAAAGGTCTGGACAACTGGCTCTTTGAACATTTAATTAATTTAAAAAGTTTATTAGATGAAAAAACAATAACAGTGGGAATGCTCACTTGCTTATCGCAAATCCTGTGCAATTCTATCGCATTTTACCCATCTTATTTCTATCGCATTTTACCTAGTGGAAACCGAGTTTTGTAAACCGGTTTCTTATTACTAAGCGTTGTAAGCACGCAGAATATTAAAATCGCAATTGTTTTTTTTTTTTATTTTTTTGTTTGGGGACAGTTTGAACCTTCTCCCCAATAACAATTATCTCCCTAATCACTAGCCGCTTCATTCCCAGGTGTATGTTTCATTTAATTTTGTGCGTATGTATTTTTGCGACGTTCTCCTTAAATTTAAGCTACTTGTGTATAAACACTTGTATAAATTGGCGTAGAAATTTCGTTCGTTCACCACATGGTAGGAAGAAGAATGGAAAAAAAACAAAGAGTAAAAATAGGAAATTCTTTCTTAAATATTGAACTTAAATTAAAAAGATGTTGTTTGGAAGTTTAACGTATTATGAAAATAACATTTGAGTTTTGTTAAAGATGTGTAGCCAAGGGTTGGGGTTAGACCCTATTACCTCTGGCATCTTCTCTGTTTGTCGTCCCCCAAACCCCTCGCGTTGGTGTTATTGCTTGCCATTTAATTCAGGAAATTTTCTTACAGAACATAGAATACGGAACATCCCGAAAGAAACTTTATATAAGCGTTTGCGAAGGACAAAAGATTTAGATGTTACACATTTATCTGAAGTCATTATAAAATTTCCTTATTTTACGCAATTTCCTTATAGTATATACATGCGACTGAAGGGCCTTAACATCTAAAGGCACTGTCTCTTCGTAAAAGCTCATCTTATGCTTGACCTGCAAAGTTTCTTTCGGGCTGTACATGTTTATTTTTAATTTTCCAACATTCAGATGGGAGCGTTCGGATAACTGAGACATTCGCTAAGTCATTATTCTCTGCCCCTTATGCAAATAAAACCTCGTGTAACTCTGACTTTCTGAAAATCATTTGTTAAATAATTCAAATTGAAATTCTTGCAAATTTTATGAAAATCACACGATTTCCTGAGAGCGTTTATTCTCTAATTTCAACATGGCGTTACGCGGTGGAGAAAAACAGAAATTAGGGTCTGGGTTAACAGGATTCTACTGTATATATAGTGATATAATTTTATCAATTATTACAGTATCAGAGGCGTAGCTAGAGTCAATCAAAATCTGTGGAGTAGAGTTCAGTCATTTTAAGTAGAAAAGGAAAACGTGCAAGTAACCTAATCGACACCTAAGACTGAAAAGAAAGATCGTAATGTTGGACTCCTCCACTTTTTTTGATTGACCCTGAATACACCTATGACTATTATCAAGGTTCAAGGTTTGCTAAAAAATTTAGAAAATTGGCATTACAATTCCAAAAGTTTCTTAAATTTTGATGGTCTTTATAACGTGGTTTCTTATATAAAAAACCCAAATAAACGTAGTCTCAACAACTCTGACGTGAGTGTTGAAGCGAAATGGAAATGTAAACAGAACACCATTTCATATATTTCACCTTAATTTCATACCACAATCTCTACTAGACGGAAAATGTGGCGGTGAGTGATGTAGATTGAATGTTAAGTAGAAACCCTTACTTTTCGCTACAACGATAAAAATCACTTGCTGCTACCTTTTCCGCCTAGTGGAGATTCACCTTAGACAAATGTTTTTCATCTAATAATCTCGATTCTCCCCATCTGATTTATTTTTCTGTTATTTTTTAAAAAGCCTTTTGGAAACCATTTAAACGTTCTTGAGTTACTATTTATATCATCATATTTATATCATTTTATTTTTATTATTATTCTTGTCGATTATTCTTGTGTGTATAAGTAAAGTAAAGGCCGCCTTACTAATTTACACGGAATCTTAACCAATCAAATGGCTCAATTAGTGATCACGTGAAGAAAAAATACCGTCTGGTATCCTGTCTAGTAAAATACTGGTTAGAGAGAAACACTGGAAGGAACATTCCTTTCTTGTATGAGGCTTTAAGGTTCATTAAACGTTAGAAAATGAAACATATGAAAGAGATTCCAACGTTGAAAAACATATTTCAATAAAGTAATTCCCCTATCATAACTCCTTTCTAAGAGGGCTGATTGTAATGATTTGTTTACCCAAACTTATTATTTTGAAGTAAATCCCCAAATACTGGTTGTTTGCTTATGTCTTTCCCATTTTTCTGTTTCTTATGAATTTGTTTCCCATTAAAAAAACATGTCAAAGCTAACAGTTTTTTATTCGCATTCTCAGTTTCCCTTTCTAAAACGTTTTTCACTATCGACAACCTTCTATCGAAATTTCATATATTTTGTTTTGTCATGCGGTTTGACCCATGTATATTTTCGAACACTTTTATTCTGGCTGTGTCTATTTTCGAATAAAATTAGCCAATAGTTTTTCTCTAGAGATTCTTTTTATTCCCGCCAAACAGAATTCTATTCCTTTATCTTCTCGACGTTTGAAGAGTGAGGAGCTCTGTGTTGTTGATTTTTTTTAATCGTTAAAAATATCTATCAATTTTTATCTACAAAGCAAAAACGACATTGCGTAACATTCAAGTCGGGTAAATCATTTTTATGAATTTTGAAAGAAAGTTAATAACATTTTTGCTTTCCTTGTTGCGTTCACGTAGTCCAGCACGGGCTTTCATTAAACTGAATGGAACTGTTGTCTCTTAGCAGCAATGAAGGTGATAATAATATATCGAAGAACTTTTGCTAATAATATTAACTTTATTGTTTTTTCTGTTTTATTTAACATTTTTATAATTTCTTTTATAAGAAAAGTCGCTGATTTGACTACAACTAACGATTGTCTATTAATTTATTCATGATTACCAAGCTTCGTAGTCGAAGCAATTTTTGGAAAGATTTTCAGAACCTTTATTAAAAATGAAAATTTTATTTTGTTTGAAAATTTGGGCATCATCTGTTAGAGCTTGAAAAACTGATTAAAATGATATATAAAATCATCTGTCGGCGATGAACAGTTAAAGAGATACACCGTCATTAAGTTGTAGTGCTATGACGTCATAGGTCAACCTCCCACTTCAGTTGCGTCACCTACGTACCGGCAGGTTAATGTGCACATCATAAAACGTCAGTTAATTTGATTGGTTTAGAAGATAATTATCCAAAAATAAGCAAATCTCTATTTAATATTTTAATATTATTTTATTTCTAGTTTTTATTACTATTTCTTATAATTATTAATTATTAGTTGTTTAGAATTTCTTCACTTTTAAAATGTATTCTTATTTTGATTATTCTTCATTTATTTTATCATTTATTTTTCATTTATTTTAGATCTTCGTGATCTTATCCGCGGTAATAAAGGGTCTGCAATACAAAAACTCATCTTATCTAACTCCTCCATCATCAAGATGAGGGGTAGTCGTTTTGATGGGGTTTTTTTATGGTGTTTTTGATAGGACACTTGGTGGTCGTGATGATTGGACACTTTTGATGTGGGCTTCCCTACTCCACAAATCTTCGATGGTGCAGATGTTACTTGATAGTGGTGCGGAGACAGGAGAGAAGGACAGTGATGGTTGGACCGCTATTCATATCGGTGCTGTTTATAATTCGTACAATTGTATGAAACTTCTCCTGTCTCATGCACCACATGACGCCATTAACAGTCGAAATGATTACAACGAAACAGCTCTTCATAGGGCGTCAGAGAAAGGTAATATCGAAATAGTGGAAGAACTTTTAAGTTATAAGATCGATACTCGTGTGAGAGATAAAGCAGGAAAGACTGCATATGATGTTGCGTGTCGTGATTATCGTGATGATGGTAATGATGAAAAGAAAAGAAGAATACGGGAAGTAATTCTTCAACACGAAAAGTAAGAAAATATTTCATTCGAATATTTTTATAAGAAAAAATCGGATGTGAAAAAATATTTTGATCTTATCGGGTTAAGATACGCAATAGAAATCCGTGACGTACAGGCCAAGTTGAAATTCGAAGTCATTCGTCACATTAAACGGCTGTTTTTTCGATACATGATGGTATGTTTGCTCGAGCATTCTTAGATAGATATCAAATAATCATTCGAAACAATTGAATCACAGTGTATCTACTCTCGATATAACCAACCAGCCTCTCTTCCTTAACAAACACCCTTAAAATCTCTCGATTGAGCGAACGCGCGATAAAACGAACTGTTATGTGTCCCTTCATAGTTCATTATATATAGAGAGTTCACTGAACCTTCGAAAAGCAGATTCCTTTTTGTAAAGCTGGATGGATCTCCACTAGACGATTTTAGGCGCTCTGGAAATCAAAACCAGTTAGAAATTCGCGTAATTCTATTGGTTTATAATTTGATGATCGTCCTTAACACCTCGAAAAGTTGAAATCCTTCCTACTTTTCATCAAGCGAATATTTTCACCGCCCCATTCACTTTTCTTCATATGTTGTGACGAAAATTTGTAACGATCGTCGTAAAAGTTGTCTAGTGGAGTAGTTCCGGCTTAAAACAGGCGACCGTTTAATTTGAAATAACTTCAAATTTCAACGAGATTGTAATGTCACAGATTTCTGATTCCTTTCAAATGTCTTTACTCGCAACATCAGTAAGGAACTTGTGAAAACAACTGTGTTTATCACAGGTATGTCACAATTATTTTCCACTTGCAGCAAGAAATTTGGAAACACTCCTTTAAAGCAAAGAAATATGTATTTCTTTTCGTATTTCTATGTTCAAAGTGAAACGATAAAGCAATACTTTTAAATCATACTTCAGACGACGAGACGACGTATTTAATAATCTTGCTTTTCTGATTGGAATCAAAATTTGAAAGTCATAAACTACAATAAAATTTCTTGAAAGTTCCCTATAGATTTCATTTTAACTACATTAGACATATATATATATTTATAAGAACATTTACATTCTATCTTCAAAGTTGCAAGAATAGTTTCGCTAGGAAAGGTGTTAGTCGCGTTTCGTTCTTGAAAAACGATCTAAAACTCTTGTTACGGTTTCCAAATTCACAACGTGGAGCATCTACGATTTTAAGTGGCATTTTAAGATTTTAACAATCATCTCCTTATGTCGAAAAAACAATAATCACTTCTCTTTTTTATGAAAACAAATTAGACTTCTTTGTCACGTCCCTAGTTCTTTCTAACATCTTCTATCATCTATTATTACGTAATGATCTTGGTGAAGAAGTCGGTAAAGTCTTTTTCTTCTTGTGCGGACTACCAGGGATAGGTAATGATGAATTCAGGACACGTTTTCATGTACGACGATTTTCAGATGTCGGTTGGTTTTTTGAGAGGAGTGTGCGTGGATCGAGCATGTCGTAATTTGACGGGATCATTCCAAGTTTTCGTTCAATGGTTTTTAGTTGTTTTTCAGCTTCCAGATATTCTTTATATTTTGATTGCATTTCATCAGAGTAGACATCACTGATTTGCAACTACAAACAAAATTAAGCGTTGCAAAAACAAAATATCTTATCGGAGATAAAAAGACCTCGGGGTTTGGATACTATGTCAAAATATCGACAATTAATATAAAATCGGGAAAGTTGCGAAGGTATTCGGATATTATTCCGAAATAAAAACTATGTTTTGGTTAGTCTACTATGACGTTATGGCTGCAAAAAAAATCAAAAGTAAACAAAAACACAATCAGTAACTTTTCTTCGTTGTTAATTTCCGCTCTTCTGTAGAAATCCAACTTTATTTGCTAATACACAAAAAATAGTTTCTAAGTGGTTATGGAACAAGATTGGGAAATTTTGAGAAAAAATATGAATTATGAATCGTTTTTTTTTTGGTACCACCAGTAATCGGTCACTTCTCCCTGCTGTGTTTTTATCCTATCAAGATATTTGCTGCTGTTTTCTTAATAATTACAATAAAATGAATCGTAAATCTCTTTTTCCCGATATAAGAGTCGCTGCGCAAGGGGTGAATTTGTCGTGAAATTATCGCTAATTGAGTACTTGCGCAGATAGTTAAAATATCGATGAAATATAGGGTATAATGGATATGTTAATTTTTAATGACGTCATCAAAAATAAAATCCGATTTTAAAAAAAAAATCCGATTTTTAAAAAACCGAAATAATTTTTGTTACTATGGAAAACATTCGGGAATTTCCCTTTTTTTTAAAATCAAAATAATTTTTGTTGTCATGAAAACCATTCGGGAATTTCCCTTTTAAGTTCTGTCCGTGTTGTGAGGTAGTTTGATAAAAACAACAAATTGAATATATTTATATTGTTTGTCAGTCTAGTATTCATAATATATAATTAGAGTTTATCATGTCATAGACCGGTTGTTTTTGTTTGCGACGTTTCGACAGTTACTACTGTCATCATCGGGCGTTTGTAAATGAATGATGTAAAGTTTATATATGTTTTCAGTAGGATCGAAATTAGGATCGAAATTATTTCGGACCTGGAAGGAAGCAATGTCAATATTTCGGACCTGGAAGGAATCAATGTCAATAATTTGTTTTGCGTAGAGCTGGAAACCATATCGCAGGAACATTATACGATGTACTATTAATACTGGAATTGTTTTTGACACTGTATTTAGTCTCTTTGACTTTT
Source organism: Turritopsis rubra (assembly GCA_039566895.2). NCBI lineage: Eukaryota > Metazoa > Cnidaria > Hydrozoa > Anthoathecata > Oceaniidae > Turritopsis > Turritopsis rubra. The sequence goes on along the minus strand of CM077617.1, from coordinate 5,960,891 downwards.
CGAGCAGTCCATTACCGCTCTGGTAATGTAAAGGGAAGATTACTTTTAACAAAGAAAATTTTCTGTATTACTAAAATTGACTCACATATAAATCTATCAAGACTAGTATCTTCAAGCTGTCTCTGTATAGTGCCCGTTCACTCTGTAACGGCCAAACTAGGATCGACAGTATGACAGTATGGGTTGGAATTATAGCTTAAAATTAACTTTGAAATATAATTTAGAATGATATTAGCCTTTAATGAATATATATCTCATGTTAATTTTTAAAATCCAAGAATATTTCGTATTTTGATTAAAAGCTTGCCGATATAATCAAATTATAGTTATCAATAAGGTAAAATTACCCTTATCCCTTATCTCATTAGTTATCTCTAATGGCGTCGTTATTTAATCTTTCACCCAGTTACTTTGGCCAGAAATTTTCCTCATTCCCAGTCTAAGTTAATTGCTAGAAAGGAAAGTCTCATTAATGATGTCCACATCTAAACAAGGTGGTAATTAAATTAAATTTACGATATTTTATCGATATAGTGACGGCCCCTATTTAAGATTATGAAAAAGTATCGCCGTACTTTATTCTTGATTGTTTCAAGAGATATTTCAATGAACCAATAACATTTGCAAGTAGATGAATATTTTACAATATGTAACGCTAGAGTACTGTAAACTTTGTGTAGTAATTATTGAATAATAAGAATTATAAGCGACCTGATGTTATGACTAAATACGATGTGTTCTTTAATGTTAAAAAGAAAAGTTTTGACCTGTAATTTGAATTTCTCGAATGTCTCTATCGATCTTATTTCAATGGACAGTGAATTGTATATCCTCGCACACATGTAATGAATATAACAATTTTACAAAGCTCAAAAACTTAATACGTATTGCATCATCACTTTTTAGTAGAAAGAACTAATTTTGAACATTCTCTAAGAAACTTCAAACGTACAATCAAAAAATTGTATTATAAAGTTTATTTTAGTGCACACTATTTAAACATAAATTACAAAACAGAAAACAATGAAATGAAGATCAGATTTTTTTATGATCTGTTTTCTATTACCTTTAAACATGTGACTTAAAAAACCATCACAAAATAACATTTAAAATCCATGTTTTTGAGAGACATAACTGTAGGCAATAATTTTCAGCAATAAAACAGCGTGAATGGTATTTTTTTAAGGAGTTGTGATAACATTGTATAACTGAAACTACTGCGCTTATTATCTGTCTTATGTCTGGGTTTGTCGATAATTGTTCCTACGATATTTAGGTTTTTTTAACCAGATGCGTAGCTAGAACTCAGTCAAAATTTGTGGAGGAGAGTTTAGTCATTTAAAGTAGAAAAGGAAAGTAACCTAATCGACACTTAAGACTAAAAGAAATATCATAACGTTGTACTCCTTCACATTTGTTTGACTGACCCTGAATACACCTATGTTAACATGTATTTTATAGAAAATAAAATCATTTTTATATTTGCATGTATTGTGTAGGTGATAGTGTTAAGAGATCAGAGAAAAATGTAAATGAAAGTCCACTGAAACATCAATTTGAGAAGTAGAAGTATTTCGATACAACTTGATAAGAAGGTTATTGTCTCTAGTAAACATTATAATCGGCATAACAACAATATTTACTCGAAGAAGGTTATATGTATACTATTCAATCGAATATTATGCTTTGGTTGACGTTGATTTAGTTTGGTATTCAATAGGAAAATATATTCCATTGGAAATTAAAGAATGACTCATAATCTTCTTATGTCATGGTATGCGGAATTTTCAGGTACCATGAAAAGACAGTTCAGTTTCCACTCTGATAATGTAAAGGAAAGATTACTTTTACCAAAGATTATTCTCTGTAATACTATAATTGGCTCACATATAAATCTATGAAGATTGGTATCTTCAATCTGTCTCTGTATTGTGCTATTGGCAATAAAAAAGTAAACATAACTATTAAATAGGCTCTCCATCTGATGTGTTTCTAAATTCGCCGCTGATTAGAATGATATTTTAGTTATGGCATTCTGGGCGCTTACCATTACTTATTTTCTGTGCAGCTCTGTTTTAACAAACAAACACCCGTGCCGTATTTAGAACATAGTCATGCATCTGCCGAGGTGTGCTATCATTACTTAAAAGGTCATTAAAATTTACAAAACTCTCCATTTGATGTGCAGCTGCGGATCTAGGGTATGTCAAGAATTGTGGAGGAGCACATAAACCTAATTTCTGTTTTTAATCTTAATCTGTTATGATTATGTTATGTTATGATTTAACAGGTTACCTATTTCTTCATTGAACTTGCTCTGAATGTATCATATATCATATATTTATGTTTTAGCATTCGAAATTGTTATCAATGAAAATCAAACTTTTTAGATAATATTGTTTTTTACATTACTTTTTTGTAATTTTTTGAAGTAATAATAAATTTTTGTTGTCACGTCTAATTAGTTAATTAATTTTCCTATCCTAAGCCAATGAAATTGATTGGTTCACCCATTTTATTTCTCTGTCTTTGAAGCCATGGATGTACGATAAAAGATGAATAATAAAGCGTGTCCCGGGCCGTTATAATGCACTCTCAAGTATCTATATTAATTAGCAGCTTCATTTCGCTGATAAAATCATAACAACCAAGCAGAAATATATGTCAGAATGGTGCGTTGGTTCTGCAGAAAATGTTTAAATTCTGACTCTTTGAAACGTGCGGATATGAGAGGAAAGATCTACTTCCTTCCGGAACCCAGGCCTTAACTGGGCGTCTTTCTGATTTTTCGTAAAAGCTATATCCATTAAATACTACATAACTCTTTAAAGTTCGCTGTAGAATTTAAAACCGCTTAGTAGTAGTTTTGAAGTAATAATGAAAGTTTTCCAATTGCTTTGCACTTCCACATTGTGTGTAACGTAAACCTTTGTCTAAGCTTACCCGTGTGAATCAAATCCATTGACATGCAAAACCAACTTTTATTCATGCCTAAGGAACGCCATTTTGTTTTAGTAAAACTATTACAGATGTTTCAACCTTAATCGAAAGATGTCTATAATATTTTTGCGTAAGCAAAAAGAGCAAGCGTAAGCGAGATGCTTTGCAACTGGAGCTCATTTGGCAAGATCATGTATATATTACTTCATAGAAATTTTTTATACAAGGAGCATATTTTTTGAAATGGTCCGATTTTGTTTCGTATCGATGTCCAAATCTGTGAGTCTTTGATTGCTCCATTGTTTCGATTATTACCGAGACAGATGTAATTTCATGCTGTTTTTGAGGATTTTCATCGAGTCACGAAAATTTTTATTGTCTTCTTTGGTCATACCCTGCCCTGCTCAGTTCATTTTGTTCAACATTTGATTTTTTTTAATCTTCTAAACAAGTCTGGCTTTCTTTGAAGATTTAGTATAAGGTCTACCGAAACTACGTTATAGTCATTCTCTCCTGTGGCTATGACCTGAAGAAAAAAACGAAGCGTAATGCCATCATCTGACATTAATTTTTTTGTTTATCCCGTGCTTCATACTACTTCCACTACCCTTGCTTAATTATCTATCTATTATCATAGCACAGCTTTTTTGTTTAGATGTCGATTTACATGTGTGTATTTAACTCAACAACTCATGTTAAACATTTTATATTTCATTAAAAAATAAAAAATGATAAATGAAACAGTTAGTACGAAATTTCATTACTTCTCTCTTTTAAACCTCTTATTTCCTTTCTCGTTTGTTATTTACACGTTTCGTTTACTTGTGTTTGTACAAAGGTCTTGTTTAAAAAGCAGTGTTTCTGGTGGATTTTTTGTTTATGAAATCATTATTTTTTTAGGAAAAAACCTGTTGTTACACTTTTTTCACATATTTTTTAAATAAATGTTGTCCGTGTAATTAAGGCTTTGGAAGATGATGGTTTGATTTAGCCTTAAATGTTTTTGCCACTTCTTTTCATGAAATTTTTGTTGTACTCGCTGACATTGGGTAAATTTTCTAGAACAGTAATGTTACAGAATGGCTGACGTGCATAGTTTATTTCAATTTTAAGCGACCTCAAGTACGTCTGCTGCTACTTCTTTACGCCAACTGGCTCTTGTTTCCTTTTGAATAACCTTTGTTGTGATCAGGCTGAGTGGTTTTCGTAATAAATTGCTTAGAGTGTTCTGTAATGGTTAGTTTGATAATAAGTTATTAGAGGCTTTTGGGAAAGTACAATAAAAATTATGGAACAACTCACCAAATAAGCATACACATGTACTAGCACTTAACTGAAGCAGAAAGAACTTAAAATCTATTGTTGATTCAGATTTTATTCTAGCAGTGTGTGTGATAGTTATATTCGCAGTACTAAGTAAATGGCTCTGGTAGGAAAATGGAGTTATAATTAACATTGTATATAAACATAGTGGAATTATAAATTTTATAGATTCATATGGTCATTCATTTTAATTGCTGTTTTGATTTAAATACTTATAAATACCCATAGTTGATATCAAGTTGTTTTAATCTTTTGGAAAGAAATCTTTAATTTACTATACGTCCTTACTATACAAATTTCTGGAAGTGGGCACATGGTGCCTTTAACACCAGGTTCAATCTTTAACGACTTGTCGATATCGCGTTTGTCGAGAGGCTGTTGTTTCGAAGAGATTCAGATCGATATCAAACATAACACCAGCACTTTTCCATAACTTATCGAGTCGAAATTTGACGAAATTAAGAGATGGTGCTTGCACAAGGTCCGGTGGCAGGTTGTTCCATTGTTCTGCAACTGAATTTTTAAGCGAATGCTTTTTTACGTCTTTAAGACACTTTTGTCGGGTGACCGTAGATTCCTGACGACGTAAGTTGTGTTCTTGACTATCCTGCTATCGAAAGCGAAGAAAATTTCCAATAGCTTCTTTATCATAAAGTTCGTGAGTGATCTTATACATCTCGATCATGTCGCCCCTATATCGACGATATTGCAGGGACGGAAGGTTCATGTTTTCCAATCTTTCCTTGTAGCTTAAGTTTTTCATTCCAGGTATCAATTTTGTTGCGCGTCGTTGTAGATCTTTGAGAAGGGAGATCTGTCATTGCAGGTAAGGGTTCCACACAGGACCACCATATTCGAGATGGGGGCGTACAATGCTTGTGAACAGCAGCTTGAAACAATCTTTATCTAGGTAGACAAATGTTCGCCGTAACTTACCAAGAAGAGCATTGGCTTTGTTCACTCTTTCATTAATGTGTTTTTCGAATAAAAGGTGCCTGTCGAAATTTATGCTTAGGTCATCCACATCTGATTTTTTCTTGAGGACAGTGCCATCGATTACATACTCTGCTGCACCGGGAGACTTCAACTTTGACTTTATTTTCATGTGCTCACATTTCTCCGGATTGAATGTCCATTGCAATAATTTGTTTAGATCGCTTTGTAGGTTAGCAGCGTCAATCGTGGTTTCAATTACTCTGAATATTTTCAAATCATCGGCATACAGGAAAAGTTTTGACTCATCAACAATTACAACTAGAGTGTTTATGAAGATGACAAAAAACAGTGGACCTAGGACCGATCCTTGGGGCACTTCTGACGTTACGGGAAATGCATCGGATTTGTTCGATTTACACAAACTTGTTGATATCGATCAGACAGAAAATCTCTGATCCAGAAGAAAGCTGGACCTTGTAGACCGTAGTGGCGCAAGAGTTCAATTAATCGACGGTGGGGAACAGTGTCAAATGCTTTTTTAAAATCACAATATATGATATCAATCACACCTCCATTTTCGAGAATTTTCGTCCATTTATCCATTATTTGGAGCAGTTGCAGAATGGTTGATCTTCCACCAAGGAAACCGAACTGGCGATTTGACAAAAGTTTATTTGCTTTGAGATATGATAGTAAAGAATTACGCATTATTGATTCGAAACTTTTTGATGCAATTCTAGTCAGGCTAATTGGTTTGTAATTTCCAGCAGAATGTTTGTCGCCTTTATTCTTATAGATGGCTGTGATGTTAGCTCTCTTCCAAGCGGATGGGACTTTTCCCAGGATGTAAGACTTTTCGAATATCATCTGAAGTGGTTCAGCAATTACGGCCGCTAGTTCTTTCAGAACCCGTGGATGTAGGCCGTCTGGACCAGGACCTTTGCTAGGATTCAATTCCTTTAATTTCTTCAAAACCATTTCTTGTGTCATCTCCAGTTGAAAGTCACTTTCGATTAATTGTTTCTTCAGGCCGTCAAGTGCAACAGGTAACGTTGGTTCATCTACAAAAACTCTCGAAAAGAATGCACCCAGAATATTTGTCTTCTCTTGGTCGGTCTTTGCCATCTTTTCGGAATTTTCATTCACAAGTAGGTTTGGAATTGATGGTTTAATCTTAGTTTTTGCATTCACGTATGCCCAAAAAGCTTTACTATTTTTCTTTGTAGATCTAGCAATTTCTTTCTCAAAATCTGTTTTCGCTTTGCGTGTCATTCTACGTACTTGATTTCTACATTTACAGTGAGCGAGATACGCCTCCCCATCCTTGCTGTCCATAAACCTTTTCCATAGACGGTATTTCTTTTTCTTTTTAGCTAACGTCTTTTTATCAAGGCGATACTTGAACACTCTTTTCCCAGTCTCTACTGTTCTTGTTGGTATACATATTACTTCGGCTTCCTTATACATTACCTCAAATTTGTTCCATAGCTTGTCAATATCGTCTCCGCAGTCTTTAAAATGTTCTGTCCAATCGATGTCAAGTAGTTCCTTCATTCTTACGAAGTCGGCTTTATTAAAATCAGAAACAACTTTAGATGGAAGCTTTTCTGGTTGATGTTGGTAGTTCAATTTAAGCAGTTCGTGATCAGATTTGCCAAGTGGTGAAGCGTATTTGATGTCTTCAACATGTTGATCCCCAGTCGTTAATACAAGGTCTAATAGCGAAGGGTCGTCCGATCTTCGTCCTCTTGTTGGTTGATTCACATGTTGTGTCAGAAAACCATCTTTGACTGCATCAATAAAATCCCGGTCTTGGCTGCTGCTAGATGTAAGTGTCTCCCAATCAATTTCCCTTCGATTAAAAGCACCGACAATAACTACGTGGTTGTATCTTTTCATACCAGGAATTGCACGAAAAAACTGGTTGATCTGGTCGTTTTCTTCAGTGCTACTATATGGGCTGCGGTAAACCACAGCAAACAGCATGATTTCATTGTTTTGGAGACGAATCTCTGTCAGTAGCAATTCTTTCGGTCTTTGTTGTTCTGTCAGAATGCGTGATTTCTCTACATTCTTGTACGATATCGAATGCCTGACGTAAAGTGCAATCCCTCTTGTCGTGTCTTGATTATTCAGATGTTCGAATTCTGCAGAGTAAGTATTCAAAATGTAGTCAACTTCCGTCAGCTGGCGTTTATAGTATTTCGGTTTTAGTTCGGTTATTGCAATAATATCTGGTGGTGCATCGGATTCTATTTCTGTCTTTAATTCTTCCAGCTTATCTTGTGTTAGTGTGTCAGCGTTAGTATACCAGATGCGCATAAATCCATTGTTTAATGTAGACTTCGTTTCCTTTGCTGCTTTATTATTTCCGTTATTTTCTTCTGTTTGACTTATTGAGCGGATACTGCCGGTGCTTTCATCAGGAACTTTATCAATCTCAGGATTGCCTCTGACTTTCCAAATGTTAGCAGAATCGGACGGCTCTTCGTTGTTTTTTGCTTTAGCTTTCTCAGACCATCCTCATATCATATCTCTTTCTGCTATTGTATAATCTTCAGTAACGCTTATACCCCTGTATGCTCCAATTCCCTTTAAGCCCGTCAGATTATCGTCAGATTATTTTCTTGCAGCCCATGGATAATTAAATTATTTGAGCGCAACTTTTTCTGTCGTTCCTCTTCTAGCTCCTCGTTTTTTGCTTCTGTTATTATTGCCTGAATAGCAGTATTTGTAGCTGTTGGAATATTTTGTTCTGTTTTTCTGTGGCGTCCCTCTCCAGATTGTGCAGTGACACCAACAACATCAGCATAAGTAGACTTTTTTTTCCACGGCCATGTCGAATTTTTCTTCCAAATTGCGATTGTTTTCCTGGACTTTACATAGCAAGGTTTCTTCTAACTCTTTGAACTTTCTTTCGAGAGTATGCAATATTCCGTTATTTTCAGTAGAACTACCTTCTCCGTTCATACTCTTTCTCAGGGCTTCAATTTCATTCACCATGTTAGCTTCTTTCTCTTCGTGTTCCTTGATCTGCTGTTCGCATTTCTTTATTTCATTCTTCAACTTTGCTATTGTTTTTTTATGAGTTCTGACGACATTGACTTCCTCTTTCATGAGGTTACAGTATCTATTTTGCTTATCCCGTAAAGCTTTGTTGATTGTTTTGGTTTTACTGTTTTCCAACGAAATATCCTTCAGTGCTTGCGTAAGTTCTTCAACTTCAAACGACTGATCGGGGTCGTAGTCCTCCATCTCTTTGAGGAAATTCGGATGAATATTGACAAAATTCACACACGTGTACTTGCAGCCCTTCTTGGTTATAAAGATGTTCAATTGGTACAAAAACAATAATGTACAGTTCGCTTGCAATCGTCACAAGTCAGGTGTGTTTTGTCACCATTGTTTATACATTCGCTTTGCGTACACTTTCTCACGTCTTTGTCACTGCTGCTGTCTTCAATTTTCGCAGTTTTCGAAGACTACTGCGGTTGTTTCAGCTTGTAAGACGTTAATATTTTCTCGGGTTGTGTAGTTTAACTATCTGCGTGTAGCAGCACAGTTTATGATCGATTAAAAATGTTTTTGGTTAGAATATTGGTGGTTTTAGAGTATTATGTTTGAATTTGTGCTTCAGCAGTAGATGTTGTGACTGCACCGTATTTGACGTCAGATCAATCATCCGAATTGAAAGGTCTTCTTTTCATTTTCAGATGCTGTGTGATGTTTTCATGTGGTAATATCCTTTAAAATATGACCTGTTCCGCAACTGAATTTGCGACTCATTTAAAATCGTTTGATTAGACAGTCATTTTTTAGACTGGTGAAACACAACAGACTTGGATATAAGGCATGAAGCAAATGCATTACAGTCAAATTTGATGGTTTCATCACTTAGCAAAGGAAACATTTTGTAAATTATGATTTGGATGTATATTCTGTGTTTCTTATAATATGAAATAAATAAATTGGTCTGCTAAATAACATTTCCTGTTTGCTGTTGTTGTTAATATTATGTTAAAAAAAGGTTGCCCAGAAGGAATTTATCCATTCTTCTACCACTAAATAAATGAATGAGTAATGGTATTTGAGGTATAAACTGGCCTAGAAGCATTTGCCAAAATATTTGGGACTTTGGGATCTGTGAAATCATATCATCATATGACGTCAGTAAAATCCTGTGATGTTCATACATTTTCTTGACCAGCTTTTCTCGATCATAGTATTACTTTCAGTATAACCCACTGGTGATTCATTCAGTGATCCAGTTCCGTTTCAGCCTCATTCTTTCTGCTGCCTCAGGCTTTCGATATATGGTTTCCCAACTTAGCAACTAGCCCTTGCTTACGCAAAACATAATATAGTGATTAATAAAAACATTAGTGGTTGCGTAAGAGGAAGCTCTCGAGTGATCATGATAGTCTTATAAATTAAGCTCAATTTTTCAAAAGATGCTTAATTCTACATTAAAGATTTTATTCCGTCATTTACAGTAATAGAACGGCTGTCCAAAAATATATTTATTTCAAAAATTTAATCAAATATTGAGTAATAATAAAAACACTGTTTTTTCTTTACAGTAACCTTAAAGAACTCAACGCTGTGATAAAGATGGTAAAAAAACAACAAAAAAAGACACAAGTTTAGACTAATCGATGTATTTTTGACGACGTTTCGAACGACACATCGTTCATTACCAAGTCAATTTTTATACAACGTAAACTAACATTTTATATAAAAGGCGTTCATACGCGTGAAGCATAATTAGTTATGTTACAAGTAGTTGCCAGATTAACACATATAAGAAACAAAAGATTATATGCATAATTTATCAAAAATCTATCCGTGCACGTTAATTATAAAGAAAAAAATGAGCACTTAACTCTTAAAACAATTCAACTCAAACGGAAGAACTAAATTATTTCAGAAAGGATAAAGGAATGTATAGAACATGGACTGAAAATACTCGTAAAGACATGAAAGTTCTAACTAAATTTCCTTAAATTTTTAGTTCCAACAAGATAACTTTTCGTGATTTATTACATATTTTCCCCGTTCAATACAAAGGGAAACAATAAATTAGGAAGATAGCAAGTGGGTGGTTAAGTTTCTAAGTAAGTAAACTGGAGTTTGAAGTCATTATGCTTTCATCCGTTATGTTGGTTACTCTTCCCGCAGACTTGTAACTGGAATGTTGGCTTACCGGCATAGGTACTTATGGACTTGCTCTAACATACCCGAAAGCTAGTGTGCACAGGTGATGTCTTCAAATGAGTTGATCGATGCTTTTAAAATGCAGCGGATTAAGGTATCAAGGAATGAAATGATTGCGACACAAATGAATGCCTTAGTCGTTGCTTTCTAAAATACTGTCATTTACACCATCTCAGCTTTCAATGGAATCAGACCTCATGTAAATTGTAAAACTTTCATGCAGCCAGATAAATGTCATTAAATCTTTACAATAAATTTTTTTCAAGTTGTTACATAAATGATAATTTATTTAAAAGATAACATTTTCCCACATTTTCTGTGACAACCCAAATGAGGTTTCGTGACTTAACATGTTATAACTTACGACAAATGTTTACCGAAATAATGAAAATATGGTTATTAAACGCAAGTACAATTACCTTTAGTATTTATTTTTAATGTACTCTTTCTTAAATCATCAACATTTTCCTCTTGCTTAAATTTTTCCGCATTTCCCGTCGCATAAAAGTACTCTTTTATTACATCTTCAATAAGTGGTTACTAAATTTAGTAAAAAACTAAATGATTAAAAAGGGTGAAATATTTTTTCTAATACATAATCAATTGTGTTTAAGGAAATAACGACGTTTTTCATTTATTTAAATGTTAACCACAATATTTGACTAAGCGGATGCTGTAAATTTATTAGCAATATTTATTATTAAAACATAATTAACGTTTGGGTATAAATAGATGTTAGTGTAGCTGGTTAACTCTATTCTGACTTGAATTTGGTTTAAGTTATAACGAAAATAAATAAAATCATGAAGACCTTGGTGATATTTTTCCTGCTGTCCATGGTTGTAGCGTTAGTGCAGGGGCATATAGTCGGTATTGTGATTATCAATTTGTTTTAAAGAGAATCTATTTAAGATCATAAAACTCCATAACAGCTATCTAAGTCTTTTCAACAAGGTATTTATGTTTTTGATGGGTGGGATTATGAGTTGTCCTTTTTTATAGAAACAATTGCCTGCGCTGTAAATAAGAATGCATATGGATGCGGCAGAACTGGAGATGAAATACAAAATAAAGGTATATTATTTGCATCAATTGTAACAATGAGGACAATCTTTTAGATCAATTGTTTTTGAAACATTAAATAGAGCAAATTAAAATACGTTTTTGAACGGCTTTTGCATGTTTTCTCAATATATTTATGGCATTATTTTATTAAGGTTTGTGAACATTGAAACATTCATTGAAAATTTACTGAGCAGCTTCCATCGAAGTGTAAAGGAGAAACAAGAAATACATTGTATTTCAAAACTTATCAGAACAGTTACGATTGAGAATATCTACAGTACTCACTTTATCACAAAGATATCCAATAACTAAATATCTAACTACATATGGGAATGTTTCAACGTAAAATTTGATAGATTTCAGTAGGAAAAGATACCTTGAAACCATAGCAATGTATTTTTGATATCTTTCTATTTAGCTGAATGGCAAAAGTTGATTAACAGTCTCAATTATGACGAGGACAGAGAAGGTGAGAAATAATTTCACATATATTAATTGTCATAAAAAAATAAAAATAAAAGAAACTCGATACAATCATTACAATGAATAATTATCATTCATAACAGATACGCTTAAAGACATGTTGGACGAATTTATTTCACAAAGAAAGCATCATGGTGCGTTTAATTTGTGAATATTTTTATTATCAGTAGAGGAATCGATGGTATATAATGGCGTACATACAGGCAGTAGATTTGTTTTTAATTAAATTTCGAATAATTATGTTTTAGATGCTCGCATTTCGGAACGATTTGAAAAAAAATAAAGATGATTTCTGATGCAAACAATTATGAACGAGAGGTAGTGCCGTTATGTAAATGTCAACGTCTTTACTATCTTGTTTATAATATTCATATATAAAGGCATATAGTTTCTCAGTAAATCTACCTAAGCGTAACTGTACCTAATGGACACTTTATAACAGACAGAAATTTTAGTCCCAAACATCTCTGATGATTGAAAAGTGAATGAAGGAAATGTATTATAAACCATTATCTAATATACTTTTCTAACATTCACCGCACATGTTGTTGTTACTTTCATAAACCAGTTATATATTCTTTGACTTTGATCTGAAAGTGTTTTTATATTGACTTGCATTTTTTTACGCTACTCATTTGTAATACTCTGAAATGTTAATAAATGTTCTTGTCACGTCGAATTAGTTTATTTGAAAGTTTCCTATGCTAAGCCAATGAAATTGATTGCGTAACCTAATTTATCCCTCTGTCTTTCAAACCATGGATGTATAATAAAAGACGACAAATTTCTGGAACTATTCAAATAAAGCGTGTCTCGGGCAGTTTTAAATATCCTTCAAGTAGCGATATAAAATAGCTTTTCTCTTTGATAACATCATCAAATTGGAAAGACGTGTTTTGAATTGCTCCTCCGCTCTGTGTTATTTTTCTGTAATTTACGGTGAAATAGAAGTACTTTGTGATACAGATATCTTGTGACTTTTAGTCGATTTTGTTTGGATAGTTACCAAAAGAATCCAGTTTTAATTCTGGGAGTGCAAGTTTGAGGAAATAAACTAGTGGAATAAACTTCATTCTCTTAAATATAGTTAAAAACGACATACGTGGTTGTGGTTATGAATTACATGAGACATTGATCTATAGGATTGTTGCTTTTATTTCTGTAATCTTCGGTTAACTCTTTTAATGACCTGTACAGAATCAGCATTCTATTTAGACCTCTAGTCAGTTTGCCCTAGGGGAATGAATGAGAAGGAGACGCAACTTTCGAAATTGGTTTGAAATAACCCTGCAAAAACCATCAAAAATGGTTTGGTTAAAATATTAGTGAAAAAGAAGTCATAAAAGATTTTGGTGATGTAAAAACTAATACATCAACAGGTGAACATAAAATACCACCGAAAGTATTTAAACTAGCCTCACAATATCTTTTTCAGCTTCTAACGAAAGCAATTAACACCAGCATCAATAATAGTACCTTTCCAACTATAGCAAAAATAGCATGAGTCACTCTTTTTAATAAGAGACGGAAAGATAAGACTGAACGTGTTAAACGTTTTTTCAAAAATATAAGAAAAAGTAATGAAGGAATAAATTACGGCATATTTTGAGAACCGACTTTCACAATTTTTATCTGGGTAAAGAAGAGGGTATGGAACCCAACATGTGTTAATACAACTGTCAGAAGAGTGGAAAAATAATTTAAACAAAGGTTATGTTGTTGGAGCTATTTTACACGATTTATGGAAGACCTTTGATTGCGTACCACATGTTCTTTCGTTAGGTAAATTACAAGCATATGGTTTTTGTATTGAAGCCTTTGAATACTTTCACTCCTAAATTTCTAAAAGAAAACAATCGACTGATATAAATGAAATTATATCTTTCTAGGTTTTTTACTAGGTCCAATTTTATTTTATTTATTTTGACATGATTTATTGGATTTCTGCGTAAGGATAGAAATCCTTTAAAACCGTCCGTGTTTTTCGTTGTTTTTTTTCTTCATCTGCTCAAAACCTACGCAAGATTTTTTCTGGAAGTTCATTGGCTATACAGCTAATTTCAGATATCTGATTGGCTGACAAATCTAGTTAGCCTACTTAACGTAGACGGTGAACGCAGACTGAAATTTACTTTGTTTTATCATCTATGCAAAAACGCTTTTAAAAATGGCGGACAAGTTACGCTTAAATTTTGTAATTCTTGGATATCGTATGAAAACGGCTTTTAGATAACCAATTATTCTTACAAGAACGTTAAATATAGAAGAATCTCTGCCCTGGAAACTTGTAAACTTCTTTACATTAAAAAACTGCTTGATATGTTATAAAAAGTTTTAATATGGGGAACGGAAGAAACTGCTCCCTGAATTGGTCTTTCGGCCAGTCTTTGCGACATTCTATCTTTTGGTTTTCTGTCATTTTTCGAATGTATACAAATGAATCTATTGAGCCTTAAAAAATTTTTAATATGTTTCCAACGTTTACATGTTTTCAAGGTAAATATTCTTCTTCACCTTAACGTTCAGACCGTCTTCAAAAATATTACGGTTTCACCACATTTCAAGCTTCAAATGTTGATTCGGTCTCTATTGTCAGGATTTTCTGACATTATTCTAATTTATTCTGACAATACGGTGAAGCCTTAAAAATATTCTCATGCGTTTCCGATATGTACCTTCTTATATCTTATATCTTCAAGGTAAACATATATGTATACGTATACTTCATATGCTTTTCGAAAACCAATTAATTTCCTTTTTGACCTTTTTTATATTTCTCGACATTTTTAGTTTTAAGCGGAATTTTTAATTTTAAGCGGTAGTCGGTCTAGTGACATGAAACCGTATTGTTTCTTCTGCTAGCCTTAATCGTAGATGCATTTCATTATTTCATCATATACTGTCCCATTACATGTGACACAGTGTATTTGTTCCTTGAATGTTTATTAGTGACACCTTGCAAAATAAAATAAAAATAAATTTTCAACAGCCAGTTTACACTATTCTGGTTAATTGAAAATATTTTGAATTTTGAGTAAAAGGGAATTAGTGTAAACAGAGAATTCTGATATTCTAAGATTATCTTATAAGACTTTTTTGCACCTCGGCCTGGTGATGATATTCATCGTGATGTTAAATTTTCAAACGACCTATAGAAAATGTTTTTTGAAAATTATCAGCAAATAAAGCAGAAATCCTTGTGCCTGCAAGGCCATCTTGTTTTACTTTATAACAACATATAATCTACATAACAATGCCGATGACACAACCTTGTCAGCTTTCTTAAAATCTGTACCAAAGCTGATTGAATTATTAGAAAATGATATAGAAGTTGGTTAAAAACAATAACATGATAGTAAACCCTGGGAAGTTACATTCTATCATTTTATCGAAAGATAGAAGCAATGAAACTTATTATTTTAACATGCAGGATTGTACAAAAATTTCTGTCGGTTTAGATTAGTATTTATATATTGTAATATAAAAAGTATGTATCAATATACCGTGTTAAAAAAAGTAAACCAAAAAAAAAGGTGACATAATACAATGCACTTTTTAATCTCCGAAACACTATCAAATATCGTCACCAAAAAAACGCTTAATTACTTATTCTTGCTTTGTCATTGGTTTTCAAGTTTCATTAGTTCTTTTGTTGTGTCTACTACGCGTTGCCTGTTGATTCTAAAACATCAAACTGACGAAATATGTAATCTCAGGTGTTGTAATGTGTCCTTTTTCGAAACTTATATGAAGCTTTTCATTGAAAGGAGTAAAACAGATGTATATATTGGATCTTCATTAGTAGAAGCGAGACTAACCTTTGCCCAGTAGCTAATCTAAAATTCTATCTTGAGTTGTCTTATGTGAATGATGAAGATTTCATCTTTAGAGCTGTCACCTCTACGGACAAAGCTCAATGTCTGAGAAAAAAAAATTAAACCATGGTCATACTCAAGGATGCGAGAAATCTTGCTTAAATAATTAGGTAGTGGTCTAGATAAGAAGCACTTTGGTTTGCACAGCCTTCGCAGTGGCTAACACAGGCGTACCTGATAGGTTATTTAAGAGACATGGGCGGTGGAGATCCGAAAAAGTGAAAGATGGTTACGTGCAAGATAAGTCCACTTTGTTATATGTGTCAAAATCCTTAGGGTTATGAAAGTAACCTATAAATTCTAATACTGCCCCTACTTTTTCACCATGGAGTTAAGATGACTCTACTACTACCAAAGTTGTTGTTCATTCTTTACCAATCTGTCCTACCTGAGTGTTTCATAGAAAAATAAATGATGTTATTTTCGGTTAAGTGCAACGAATTAGAAAATAATAGAATTTATTTATGTGAAAACCAGGCCTTGTCTGAAACGTGACCAAGTTTATATAAAGGGTTTTCTCAGCCAAAATGATTCACAAGTCTATTAGCACTGTTACTGTCGCAAACCCACCCATCCCCCACCCCTTTTAAACATATATCCTTTGTCGATGATGTTGTAGTTAATAATTGCCTTCATTGATGTTGTAATTTTAAGAGCGTTGTAACAGTATCTGAGTTAAGATAACTCCAGTACTATCAAAGTTGTTGTTCATTCTTTACCAATCTGTCCTACCTGAGTGTTTCACAGAAAAATAAATGAAGTTATTTTCGGTTAAGTGCAACGAATTAAAAAATAGCGTAAACAGATATACTTCATAAGACATGTAAACAATTCAACAAAGTCAGCGAAGAACAGAAACTTGTGGTTGAGCGATACCAGAGCAGGTAAAATACTTTAGGAGTTGTTCTACTAAGGTAATGTTCATATAGAAAAATATCTCAGTAAGAAAGGAAAGAAACTTTTCTACGCCCCAAAAATGAAAGAAATGACATGTACATGCACATGCACGACGTTCGGTATAAAAACAAAGGAATTAATTACAAAATAAGTAATGATTCAGAAAACATAAAAATAATTAGTGTAATTCTCTAAAGTAATCGTCTTTGTTCGAAATGTGAATTAATTGGCAATGTTGGATGAATCAGCACAAACGCTTCCAACACACAAACACCTTAAAATATGTTGATAAATTTTCATCCAAATCATGCAACGTATTTTCTCATCCAAGATTGAGAGTGGGATTGATATCTAAGGGGGTTGTCTGGCTGAACCGCTGAAGCATACTTCCTTAGCCTAAATGGGGGCTTTAAATGCTCTTGGACCTCCTATGCAGGACCCTCATTGAAAACAGTTCTATCGGAACTGAAGAGGCCATCCTGGGTAAACATTAAAACAAATAATAATAATAATTCAACACAGATTTTTGCAATGTCGGATGAAATGTTGCATACATTTCCATACGTTTAAGGCAGAACCTTCCTTAGAACCTTGCTACTAATATTCCAATTTTCACAGATTTAGAAAAAATTCGTGAACCAATTTAAACTTATCAACTATGTCAAAGGAAATACCTTCAAATTTTCGTTTAGAACTGAACTGAAAAACAACAATAACTTCTGAGTTGACAATCACAAAAACAACCATAACTTCTGAGTTAGCAATCACAAAAACAACCATAACTAATTTTGATGCCTCTGCTGATGGATCGTTGAAATGTTCAGAACCCGAATTTCTTTACAAGTAAATGATGAGCAGATTCAAGTGGTTGTTGATGTACGAAAACACAAGGTCATCAAGGCAGCATTTGGATTCGGTAAAACTGTTGTTGCTACTTTACAATCAGAATTTTTGGCACGAATTGCTGAAGAACCTACAACTATATTTTACATAAGCTTTGATCCATTCAGTTTTATTGATTTTTACATTGACAAACACTTAAAAAACTTGAAGCTGCCAAAAGTCGAAAATGAATTAGTTAATTTACGAATTACTAATGTCTCAGTAATTGGTGCAGAAATGATATCAGGAAGCATTCCCCGTGTTTCGGAAATTCTGGCATATATACAAGAGCAAGAAAAGACAACCGGTAGAAGATGTCACATATTCATTATGAACTTAATTCATCCACTATGAGCAAAGGTGAAGTTAAATAAATTAATGAAATACTTTCTTCTATGAAAGATAATTTCATAACACTCGTGTTGCAACCATTTCAGCATGAAAAATTTGATATTGTAAAAGTAATCTTCTTCGAAAAGAAAACATGTGTTTCTAAGACATACGAGGCTCAGCTGGATATGGCCCAATTGCAATTGAGAAAAAGTATGCGAAACTCTGTGAAGATTTCAGTGCTCCTGAAAAATTGAATTTTTGATTTTTTAGTGCCTAAACTAATCGGTTTATACGCCGATATAGTGATATAGCATTTTTTATCAAATCTTGCCTGGAACTGGCACATTTTTTATGCTACTGTGATTTGTGTCGGTATTTGTTCCAAATAAGGGACTATTAACAGCGGGTAAAAAAATGTACCATTTTTAATTTAGCGAATAATCTATCAAAATCCGTCTCCTTATCGGTTAGGTAAGAAAAAGGCAAGTTCTGCAAAAACGTCAACAGTTTCTTCTAGAAACACTTTCTTCCTTTATAATGTAGGTGAAAACCTTTTGCTTAAAATCAAGGGTATGCATTCCCAATAGAAGTCCACATCAGCTTGAACTCTCTAAGACCAACCTCCCTCAGTAAAAAAAAATTCAGCCTATTTTTAACCTGAAAAGGGGAGCCTGGAAACATTCCTAAAATTAACCACAAAATTACGGGGAACTGCTTTTGCAAGAAATAATTTCCACGCATTACCGAAAAAATTGAATTAAGCGTCCCTTTTGAATAAGGGTCCACCTAAATCTCTAAAATTTCAGTAAGCGCTCATATTCTTTTAAGCGTCCATAGACGGGCGCCTAATAGAATAATATATTTTCCTATATTTTGATTTTTGCTGAAGAATGATTTAAAGCGCGTTTTCTGTAGTACATAAGTTAGTTTTCTGTAAGATATAAGTTTGTTTCTATATTTCATAAAAGTCCTTTCTTTCTAGAGTTAGCCTTGAAAACTACTCTTTTATTTGTATAAATTGTTCAACAAGTAAATGACTTTGAAATATAATAGATAGATAATTTATGTAAAACTTTGACAGGAAAAAATCTCTTTCTTTTTTGAAAATCTTTAAGCACCCACTTCCTTCAGCGCCCATGCAAAAAAATATAAGAATTTTATATGCGCCCATCAGAATCGCCAGACTTATCAGAAGTTATCAAACGTTATCAGACATTCTCTGATCTTATATGACCTTATATGACCTTATATGACTTAAATTGGAACTGAATAATTGTTTTTAATATTTCCTCTAAAAATAATTTCCATCGGAGAATATCGCATAGCCATCGGTAACTGGTAACTGGTAACATATGGTAATAGGTTCTCGGTTGCAAAGTAACCCGTGCGGTTTTTTACAGTTAGTCTGTATTTCGCCATTATACTTTTGACTTTTGGTGATATTGAAAGTAATCCCGGACTGTCTACTCCAAGAAAAATCGTTTGTGGCTCATTTCATCAAGGTAATGCCATGTTTGGTAAATCTGCAGGTAGTCAATGTGCAATGCCTTAATGGCCATATGTTATTCGAAGGCGAAATCTCCTTGCTATTGGAGTCAATGGGATATGGACAGGATATTATTGCTTGGTGATGAAGCCTATACAAATATGAGTTTCATAAATGAGTTTCTCCCTTGGAAGATTTACCTCCAATAGTACGCATAGACAAAAGTGTGTTTGTAATAGAAAAGTCAAAGTGTTGGACTACTGAATTATTGCATGTCAGTCGGAACATTTTAACATTCCTTTATGATTACAACTGCGGTCTCTTAGTAGCTTTTGGATACGGCACGTCCTTCATGATGAACAGTGATTATGTCTATGTTTTTTATTTACATGGCCGAGATTCTTTAGGCTTAAGCAGTCCTTCAGGTTCCTGACCTGAAAGAAAAATTTTGAAAAGAAAAGGCCTCTGATTTAAAACGAAAGCAGCGTGTTGTCGTTAACCGCAACCCCAAAAGAATAAAATTAAGAATTGAAGATAATGTCCATGAAGCGCGAAATATAAGGATTGTCTTAGGAAAACTCTACAACAAGATGGTTTAAGCGAAGAAATGAAGAAACAAACACATATTCAAAGTAAGTCATGGCTGCCTATCGAGCTCATTAACTGACGAGAAAAAAAATCGTCAAGAAAAATAATTGTGAGTGGAAATCTGCAGTTTGTGCAAATCTTTCAGAAAAAGAAAAAAAATCGTCAAGAAAAATAATCGTGAGTGAAAATCTGCAGTTCGTGCAAATCTTTCAGAAAAAGAAAAGGAAATCGTTAAGGAAAATGGTCGTGCGCAAAAATCTGCTATTCGTGCGAATCTTCGTTCAAGCTATAAAAGAATCGAGACTTTCAATCATTTGTAATGATTTAAAAATTTATGATTCACCTATATTCGAAAGTTAGAGAAGGAAATTGTTTCTAAACAGATATTATTTAAGAAGGTGCCGATAATGAGTAAAGGCCAGGGCCCCAAAATGAAAGGTACGATCTGTAATGTGCCTATAAATGCTGATGACATTTGCAATTTACTGCCTCGAGAAATGGATAACAACGGAGTAGTAAGAGCTGCTCTTAAAAAGTAAATGTTTAATTTGAGTCCGTTCGCCCCAATTTTATATAATGAGGTGTTAATGTACCTGAAAACCTTTAACCCTTTATATGTCAATATTCAGTCAGTCACACAGCATTTAAATCTCAATAGTTGCATCAACGCTGCCCTGAAAAAAATCAAAACAGAAGGTTAAACGGCTGTTCGCCTATCACAAACTTTTAAGGAAACTATTAACTGACCATGCTTTTAACTTTATCAATAACTTGAAAGGGACTCCAGCATATTAGAAAAGATTTCTTTTTGAGGTCTTTGCAATGGTAAAACAACTTGGTTTACCAACTTACTTCATGACTGTTTTGTGTGCCGATATGTGTTGGGATGAATTAGTTGAGATCATTCAAAAACTTAACGGAAAAAATGTAACGAAAGAAGAATTGGAAAGCATGAACTATATGGAGAGAACAAAAAGTCTTCAATCCAATCCTGTTCTGCTAGCAAGGCATTTTCAATATCGTGTAGAAAACTTTTTTAAATATATTGTCAATAATGGGACTCTAGGTAAAGTGCTACATTATGCAATTAGAGTAGGATTCCAAGTACGTGGTAATCCTCATATTCACTCCTTACTTTGGGTTGAGAATGCACCAAAACTTTCTGCGGACACAAACGAAGATTATGTTACACTTGTAGATAGTGTTGTTAAATGTGAACTCCCTGACAAAGAAACTGACGAATTACATGACTTAGTTAAAACCTTTCAGACTCATCATCACTCCAAATTGTTTCGGGAATACAAAAATGTTGATTGTAGATATTCATTTGGTAAATTGTTTTGTGAAAGAACAGTTATTGCAGAGCCGTTAGTAGACATTTCTCAAGAAGACAAAACTAAAATCTTTAAGGAAAAGAAAGAACTTCTTGATAAAGTAAAGCAATATATTGATGACAACTTAGATTCCAAACATAATATTATGAATGATCTAACAAAAGAGGATCATCAAGAACTTTGAAGTTTGAAGAGGGATTGATTGCTTGGGAAGCTAATCTAGATATTCAATCTGTACTAGATAACTATAAAGCAGTTGCTTATATGTGTGCATATCTTTCGAAATCAGATGATGTATCATCAGAAACGATGAAACAGGCAGCTAAAGAAGCTTATGAATCCGGAAAAACTGCTCAAGAAAGGATGAAATCTATTTCTAAAGCATATCGAACCCACAGAGAAATGTCTATTCAAGAGGCAGTTTCTATCGTACGTCCAAACGTTGTGGTTACGGAAACATCACCTGGAGTAATATTTGCTAATAGCAACCTGCCTAAAAATCGATATCGAGTATGTAAAACTGAAGAGGAAGTTATGAACATGCCAGAACAGGCGACAAAAATTTTAAAAAAGAATATGTTAGATCGCTATTTTTGCGTCCAAATCAATCTTACAAAAAAGGGAAATACGCTGAACTGGATTCTTTATGTTATGCTAAATTTCTATCAAACTATTATCTTGACTACATAAAGAAAAACAATGAAGAGAATGATTCCCAACCAGAAATCCTTGAGAAACTTATTCCTGAAAATGATAATTCTACACTACCAAAGTCAGTTTCCCTGAAGTCCGGTAAGGGGTATGTTAAGTTGAGAAAAACAAAATGTGTTTTACGCTACCATGTTCTAAATAGAATAAAAAAACAGAAGCTTATGCCCACCACGTACTATTTATGTTTTATCCGTTTCAAAATGAAGAAGAACTTAAAAGCATGACATGGGGAACTTACTCAGAGAAATTACTAGAACCAGGAGTGCTAGAAATAATTTATAACAATAAGAAATGCTGTGAGCCATTTCGAGAGGTGGTTAATGAATCATTTGTTCGGTTTAACGAAAATGCTAGTGGTCTAGATCCTTACGGAGAACAAAAAAAACGATGTAGTTCGAGAAAAAAATACCGAAAACAAGCAAAGTGAGGATGATGAGGAAGATAATGAAGATGGACATAATGGTGGAGCTACAACTCAAACTCTTACACCTCTAATATCAGATGATAATCTAAACGAAAGAATTCCATCTTTAAATGAAAAACAAAAGGACATTTTTAATGCTATTTTGAAGTGGTCATGTAGTACATTACAATTATCTAAAAAGGACCCATCATCAAAGCCAGAGCCATTCCATATATTTCTTACCGGAAGTGCAGGATGTGGGAAATCTCATCTGTTGACTACAATAAAATATTACTTGCAAAAATCACTTACATATGGAATGAGGGATGCAAATAAAGAAAGAATGCTTATGCTTGCGCCAACAGGAGTGCCAGCAGTAAACATTGATGGTTCGACAATTCATTCTACTTTAGGTATTCTACCAGATCGATCGTCAGGAAAATTTGTTGCTAAACTTAGTGATAAAAAAAGAAGTCCACTCAGACAAAGATTTTCTGAGCTTATGATTATCATAATTGACGAAATTTCGATGGTTTCCAATAAACTTCTGCTTTACATACATCAAAGACTTTGCGAAATATTTGGTAGCACTGATGATGTTCCATTTGCTGACTTTTATCAATTGACTCCAATTCAACAGAGAGCTGTTTACGCTCAATTTAGCGATCAAATGTTGAATATAGCACATTGTTGGAGATATTTTAAAATTGCGTATCTAACAGAAGTAATGTGAGAAAGAGGGGATCAAGTATTTATCGGTCTGTTGAATAACATAAGGAAGGGATAACTATCACATAATGACGCAGAAACTTTAAAAACACGAATCTTTAATCCAGACCCAATTTATACACATAACGCTATTTATATATGGGCAGAAAACGCTTTAGTCAACGATCATAACAAGCGTAAATTAGAAGAACTTCCTGGTAAAGAAATAGAAATAGTTGCTCATGAGAAGGTACCACCAAATATAACAGATGCCGTATTAGATCGAATATATCAAGGAAATCAAATGAATACTGGTAGACGTGGATTAATAAATTAAATGCAATGGTAATGTTACTGCCAATATAGATGTAGAAGATAAATTATGTAATGGACAAATTGGAACGATACAACATGGATTGGTATAAGTGGTATTTGGTGAAAGGTAGTGACAATGGAAGTGGAGATCTCGATTTAAAAAGTCTTCTTTGTAGTAGATCCATGATTATCCGTACCCATTATGTTCATAGTTGTTCTTTTTTTGGTAAATATGACCAAGCAACAACTTTCGTGAATAATATTGCGCATTTTACCTAAAGAATGCAAGTCCCAAATTTCCATACCTGGGATTGTTTATTTAAGAAGAAACAACATTTTTCTTTTCACGATTGTCATTTTCCAGCGACTTGGCTTCCCAGAAATATTCAAATTTCCATTTTGGATAATGCTATTTAAATAAAAAAAATAGTTCATTTCATTATTTAAGTGTTCTTTTCCTTCTCGATTTCCGTTGTTCCTTGCCTTCCATTATAGATCCAAGCTAAAGGAATATGAAAGAAATTGGTTCATTTGAAATACATCCACTCCAAGAAAACTTTCACTTCAAATGCAAAATGTTATCATTTATAAATATTTTGATATTTTACGATCAATTATTGATTTTTGATTAGCTACGTGGTGGCATAGGATTGGTTCCCTTCGACAAAGATAAAAAACAATATAAATTGTAAATAGTAACATTTTGATGAATGGATATTTAGAGTATTGATATGCAGCCCCAGCAGCAAGGTATTTTTAATCCGACATAATGTGCCTGCTGGGGCTTGTTGAAGCTTTATCCAATCAGAAACCGACAAACCGGCCTAATATGTGGTACACCATAGTACATCGTTTTTACAGACAATATTTTATCCTCGATTTGAACATAATGACAACGATCTTTCAGGTAATTTGACATGATACCAATGGTATCACTTGAAATACTTTCATCACTTTTTTTCAGGTACACGTTAACTTTGATTTTCTTCCCTTTACTAGTCTGATCTCAAGTACTATCACTCCACTTTATAAACATAAATATCCATTTCGTCCATCATCATACGTCATCATTGTTGCTTTGATTTCAACAAGAGTTATATATCTTCGAGAAAAAAGATTCTCTTGTGATTACAGTAAGCTAGCAAGACTACGTATTAACAGGAGATGCGCCTACAAAAAGTTAAAATGCTTCCTTTTCTACTTCTGTTAAAAGCTTCAGTTAGACGAAAAGGGGACGAAAAGTCAACAACAAAAGAATCACATGGTGTATGGTCATATTTTGCTGATTTAGTTTCTCAAGTTTAAAAGAATAAATCCCAAAAGTTCCTTTTTAAAAATGAAACAGAACTTAGTTTAATAAGAAAATAACAAAATATCTTAAAAACTAATTTTCGTAAATATTATCCCCTTTTACATCGATATTCGATATCTGTTTATAATTACATTATAAACGAACGACCCGAAATCGCAGTTACTTAGCAACAAAGCTTTAGGCCAATGTGATCGAAAATAATGGCATTTCTTTTTCAAAGGAAACTATGTTCCATTTAAAGATCAAAGTTTATCCAATAAAACTACCACGGTCACACGGTGAGTTTTAAAGGTTTCTTTTGTTTCCAACTGAAAATATTCAGTTAATTCATCAAATGAGCACGTAGTAGTTCTTGTTTTGTTTATCCAATAAAACTACCTCGAAAGCAGGTTTTATCAAGTCACACGGTGAGTTTTAAAAGGTTTCTTTTGTTTCCAACTGAAAATATTCAGTTAATTCATCAAATGAGCACGTAGTAGTCCTTGATTTGTTTTCGACTCTCCATAAATGAAATAATTATAAAAAAATGAATGACTTTCGGTAGTACATTGAGTTTGTAAATTACAAATTTTAAGGAAACCTATATCACCTATGGCAGCTCGTTTCTTGGCAGGAATTTGCATGTGGATTTTGAATCTGCTCTCCAATACTTGTCATATTCTGGATTATTTCGATTTGCCCAAAGACCGGAAAACCATGTTTCACTTCTTTCCTTTCGCCATGGATTTCTTGGTGAATTAATTATACAGAAAGGGAGATAGAAGAATCATTGGATTGATGATAAATCTTTTGTAATTTTGAAAGGAATAATACTGAGACATGATATTATTAATAATTAGCATCATTCTACACCGAACATTTTTCGTCTTTTCGAACGTTTAAAGCAGATAAATACAATGAACGATAATTTTTGGTTATCCTATATGCAACAGAGACTGTAGTTCAGATACAGAAGCAAAAATACATCCAACATCAAAGCACCTTTAAATTTTTTAAGCTAGTTCTATTTATAACGAATTTAAAGCAAACTTAATTTTTCAGTGTGGCCACAACACTAATATATTGAAAATCAGAGGTCTGAATTTTCAAAGTACGTTCGACCTACATCACGTTTACCCGTTCGAAGTTGGAAACGTATAAATCGCAAGTTAAGTAGCGTCTTTGGTTATTTGTCATGTGTTTGTGAACCGTACTTTTCTTTCAGAACATGCTGAAATTTAGTATGGTGTCCTGTTTTATATATATTTTTAATTTTATTTTCTGTCTTCTGTCTTGAAACTAAAATGATCTATAAAAAAGGGAAAAAAACTTCATATCAGCATGAATCTTATAATATAACAAAACACATAAGTTTTTGCCTTTAAATACAATGGGCCCAGTAGTTAATATAAATGAATTTAAACAAGAGCCTTCGGCTGGAAGGTCAGCACCCAAAGAGATTAATTCTGAGATTAATTAGCATATTAACAAAATTCACATTTTGCGAAAATCAAGAAAGTTATGAGCTTTGACTCATTTTATGTGATATATTCTTCCTATTAACATAAAATTTAATAAAATGGAACAATTTATAATTTAGTTATCATTGAATTAAAGCCATGGCTTTATCGTCAACTTAACTGCGTCATGATTTGAATAGTAAACAAAATGCATTGAAACATTAACATCAGTAAGTTGAGTGAAATCTTTGTGGACGTAGACATGATCAATCAATGATCCAGATATATGAGTTGCAGTGTCACTCATTAAAACATAATCCTCGTTTAAATAATCATGCAACACTATGTTATCTGTTTGTAGAGCATTAATATTGAAATCACCTAGAACAATATGAACCATGTCAATTTGGGTACGCAACTGTTGGATAAGATATAAAAAGTCTGCTAATCGTAAATTATTTTTTCTATGCAAAAGGATGATATACAGATGGTCAGAGAAAGAATGAGGCTTACACAATGTATAAAGAGAATCTCCTGGAATGGAAATAGTATTAATCAATGTGACACCATCATTATGTGCCAATGCAATGTTTGAAAATTTGTCATTACTAGTATTGTTGAATTCTAGTGAAAAAGGAGTTAACATTTCTGATATCTGCGTTGTGTTCATATTGGAAGTTAATTGGGTTTCGGTGAAACAAAGTATATCACTTTTCATAAGTTCAATGTCATGCTTGATGTCACTAGCGTGCTTTGAAAGTGAACGAACGTTCAGTAATGAAATAGATAGGAACTCTTCTGCATTTTCTGAATCATTATAATCTAAAGATAGGTTTTCTCTCATAAATTCATACTCAGCAGTCGCTCTTCGATCGGTAGTTACATGTTTGTTATCAATTTTTCCCAAGATATACAATCCAGCTAAAGATGTTACACGACTTAATGCAACATAAACTTGACCAGAATTGAATCGTCGTTGAAGCACATAAAGGCTGAAGACTATTTGTGGAAATGTTTTACCTTAAACTTTATGTACTGTACAAGCCCAGGAAAGAACTAATGGAAATTAGAGTCGTTTTATTACTGGTGATGACAAACTGTTCTGTTTTATTTTTATCTCCTTTTCAACTCCGTTAATTGGTACTAAGTTATGAGCTCTTCCATAAGAGTCGGCATTAGCTGTTTTCATGCCTAAATTTTCATCGTCCAATTTGAGATATATAGTAATGATGTTTCCTTCTTGGTCAAACTTCAGATGTTCAACGGTGCCAATTTGGCCCATACATAGTTTATCTTCGACGTCAAGGTTAAATGTTAACATCACTTTTGCGTTTACTTTTAGTGAAAATTTACAAGCTAATCCACCAGTATCCATTTGATTTCATTGATAGACCTTTTCAAGAACGTTTGCTGTGATATTTGCAGGCAATTTATCGATAGCTTCAATTTCATACTTCATACCTGGAAGGTCATGTAATTTTCTCTGAATATGTTCATTAACTAATGCATTCTCAGCCCAATTATGAATTGCATCTGTTGGATAGTTTGGGTCATCTTTCTCAATTCTTCTCGATTGTAAAGTTTCCATATCATTATCTGTAAGCAAACCTATTCTAATGTTGTTTAACAGATCAATGAATGTCTGATCACCTTGTTGTCTCATGACTTCAGTTAGTTCAGGAATTTTCAAATAGCGCCAACAATGAACGATATCTAACATGTGATCATTAAATTCTGAAGACACAGGTTTTTGCTGAATCGGTAGTAATTGATAAAAGTCACCACAAGCATTCACTGATATTCCTGCAAATGGTAGATCTTGAGTGCAACCAAACATCTCACATAATTTCTGATGAATGTACAGCAGGAGTTTGTTAGACACCATTGATATTTTATCAATAATTATTACTTTTAGTTCAATATACTTCTGTATAAACGTACTTCTTTTTTTGTCACTTAATTTAGAAACGAATTTACCACTGGTTCGATCTCGTAAAATTCCTAAAGCTGAATGGATAGTTGAACCATCAACATTAACAGCTGCTACTCCCGTTGGTGCTAACATCATCATTCTTTTCTTGGCTAAAATCACCCGAACCGTAGGACAACGCTTTATGTAAATACATTTTGATTGTTGTGAGTAAATGTGATTTTCCACAACCAGCACTCCCAGTGATAAATATTTGAAAAAGATTAGGATTTGATGCTCCTTCGATTCGTATAGATTTTATTGTTTGTCTTGCCCATTTGTTGATGAAGTCAAAAATGTCTCTTTGTTTCTTTCATTCAATTTGCTGGTGATCCACAATAATTTTCATCACCATTATCATCAAACTCCTCATCTTCTCATCATGTTGTTCTAGTTCATCTCTTACAGAGTCATTTTCTTGTTCTCCAACTGCATCTAAGCCGTTTGCATTATTTTTATTAAAATAAACAAATGCATTATCCACTTTTCCACCATACGGTTCACAAATTTGCTTATGCGCGTTGATAACGTCGATAACTCCTGGATCTAACATTCTTCGGTATATATTCCGGAAAGTGTAGCATTTAATTCAGTTTCATTTCGGAAAGGATTAAACATGAACAACATATGATGAGCATAGGCTACGAGTTTTGTTAATTTGTTAGGTACAATTTTACGCGTTCCTTTGATGACACGAGTGGAACAGATGATGGTAATCGTGTATTTTCTTCATCTAATAACAAATCTTTAAGAACATCTGGTTGGCAATTATTTTCGTCTTCATAGGTTGTTTTTGTATCCAAGACATAATTGGATTGAAATTCAGCATAACAGAGATTCTCCATAACTGCGTATTTTCCGTTTTTAAAAGAGGACCATTTCTAGTGAACGTCTAATACAATGTCTAATACATCTAATATTTCATCAATGGATTTAGATGGGTCATAGTTTTCTTTTGTAGGTTCGTACATGTTATGGTGCCTTGGATTCAAGTTTTCATTGATATATTTTTGAACTTTATCTA
The DNA here is from genome assembly GCA_039566895.2 of Turritopsis rubra. Lineage (NCBI taxonomy): Eukaryota > Metazoa > Cnidaria > Hydrozoa > Anthoathecata > Oceaniidae > Turritopsis > Turritopsis rubra. The sequence continues at coordinate 5,931,654 of CM077617.1, read as the reverse complement.
ATAGCTCTTTTCGTATTTGCAACATTCTAACCTTCCCTTCCTTAGTGAAACTGTCAGGAATTGGCTCTGCTATTCGTGTTATATTTGTAAAACATTTTCCAAACGAATATTTGCACTCAACATTTTTATATTTTCTGCAAGACCTGGAATGACTATGTGTTTGATATGTTTTTACTAAATCAAACAAGTGAGCATTGTCATGTTGCTTAGTTAGTTCACATTTGATGACATTATCTACAAAAGCAACATATTCGTCTTTATTTTGTTCACATAAAATAGGTGCGTTTTCTACCCATAGCTGGAAAATTTAAAATGTCTGGCCAAGAGAACCGGGTTACTGTTGAGAATTTTCGTTCTTTCAAAATAGTTCAGATTTTCAATTTCTTCTGTCGTTAAATTCATACCGTTTAATTTTCCTATAATTTCGACAAGCTCATTCCACCTGAGATCTGCACAAGAGAGAGTCATAAAATAAGTTGGCAATCCTAACTGTTTAACCATGGCGAGTACTTTTCCAATACGCAGGAGTTCCTTTTAAAGTGTTCATGAAATTGAATGCTTCGTCATTAGCTATTTGCTCTCCACATTTTTGTTTAAAATTTTGTGAAATTTTGCCAGGTGTTAACCTGTCAGATTTTATTTTTTTCAAAGTAATGTTGATAGATCGATTCAAATTCAAATGTTGAGTAAGTGATTGGGCAAAAAATATATAATCAGAGTCTGAAGCAAATGTTTGTTTGTAATTTAATAATCTTTGGTTGAAATATTTGCAAGAGCTCAATTTTCCTTTTCTTTCATGAGCATATCCACATTTCCCAGTTGGAAATAACCACGGGTGTGCAAGTAGTTCAAAATCATCATCACATATTATAGGCAAAGGTTGCTTATTTTCTCCTAGTGCAATGGTTACATTTGCATCATCACTGATTTCATACGCTTGGACACGTAAACGTAAACACGTAAACAGTTTCAGAGGCAGCCAATCAAAATTGATTTAACGGATTCGCTTCTTCTTCCTGATTACCTTGTTTGAAATAGGGAATTTAACTTTCATTTACAAAATCGACCTCACTTCATCAAATATATTGTTTATTTTTCCAACCCACGGCAAGGGACATTATCTAAATTTATCTCGATGTTAGAATACAATGCATTATTTTGCTTTAAATAAATCAAAATCCCTCTGACAACATCAGACCTTACTGCTTCAAAAAGAACGTTGGATTTGAATGACATCTTCTTCTTCAAAGTAACTTAAACTATTCTATTGTTATCCAATCCTCGCGGTAGAATATTGCAAATTCCATCTGCCTTTATGGGAACATTACAAATAGATCCTTTCATTTTAGGAGATTGTCCTTTAATTATAATAGTAATTTTTTTGAATAACAACTTTTTTGAAATAATTGTCTTTTCAAGTTTGCGAACATCAATAAAGTTATTTGGCAATTCAAAAGTTTGCAAATCGTTAACAACAGCTTGGCAGGGAAGTTTCTTTTTCATTAGTTTTAAATAGCATGTTTGGCATATGAATTCTCTGCTATCGAAACTAAGCACGCGAAAGGCAAGAATCCCTGCATCCACAACATATATATTTTCGGCAAAGATACGAACAGATTGTTTATACAAGGTTCTATGACAACATACACAAATGTAAAAAGGCCCTTCACTAATAATTTTTTTAAATGATTCTATCGATCCTGATCGTTGCTTATGTTTACTGACTCGATCTTTTTGCCGTATTTCAAACTTCACATTTTCATGTATGGTATCTCTTTGTTTTTTCTTATAAGCTCTATCCTTTTTAATTTGTTCCGTTTTTTGCTTATCCGATAATCCAGTTTGTTGTTTTGTCTTACAAGCTCTATTATTTTCCTTCATTTCCGAGTTTTGCTTATCCGATAATCCAGTTCGTTGTTTTGTCTTAAAAGTTCTATTCTTTTCCCGCAATTCCGATTTTTGCTTATCAGAAAGTGTAGCTTGTTGGCCATTCATATTATCGTGATTTCTTTCCGCAAGTTTAGATTTCTGTTCAAAAGAAATGCAAGTTCGCATATAAGCCCGTGATTTCGCTAGATTTGCTTCATTCTCACTAGAATCTTTTAAGTTACGTTTTCTTGGATGACGAGACGTTTCATTTCTTAGCGCCTTATGTGCCTCTATTAAAGTAGCGCTGCCTATCGATACATCAATCCTTTGCATTTGGTAATAGGCACTATCAATTTGATTCGCGTTCAGATATTAATTTTTAATATAATCTTCTGCACCTTTAATGGAATTAAATTTCATTAACATTGACACACCATTAGGGTTTGGTAAACCAGTATTCGGATGGCGAGCATGCGAATCGAAAATGTAGGTAACTTCATTTACTGAAAACAAAGATCTAGCGAAGCCATCCGCGATTTAAGTTGTCTCTCTGACATTTCCATAATGGAGGAAATTTGAATTTAATATTTCAGTTTTCACATTATGCTTTGCGAGTGTCATGTCGGTACCGTAAAATCGTACTCGCAAAGTCAAATCATCAAAAGAAAGATACCTCGAGAATTCTAACGTTTCGTACAGTTCACTTCCTAATGTCAATATGCGGTGTAAATCCCATTCTGACCAAAACTACAAATTTTTCAGAGCATTACAGGTACATTTGTTTCCAGCAGATTTATTAAAGCACACGTCGCCTTGATTAAATGACCCGCGCACAACTTTATCAGGAAAGACTGCGCCGGGATTCAGTTCAATTTCACCAGTGACAATCAAAATCATGCTGGAGTAGTGAAGTAAATTAAAGCGTAAAACATGGCAACACTACTTAAAAAAAGCCAGCCTTGCGCTCCCATGACAATCCACTAAACAATCTTTGTTAGGAGCCCGGGAGAGATTTGTAGCAGCACAGAAAATACCAATTGTGATTCAATAAGCTTCAATGGAAATCATACTAGACTGAACAACTATGATCTATTTCAATTGCTTGTTGTATATTATTAGATTTTAATTTTCAGTTTTTAATTTTCAATTTACCAGCTACAAGTTTCGAGATGCGAGATATAAGCTGTTCAACTCCGTGAACTTACATTTCCACCAAAATTAGGTGGCCCTCGACAAAGGTAAATGTTCAACTCCGGGAACTTTTTTTTCCTCCAATAAGTGGCCCTCGACAGAGCTAAAGGAGATTCTCTTCGCCAGGCAGTTGTTGATGCCTAAAAATAAATGTGAAAATTGTTAAATACTAGTCCATTTTTCTCAAGCAATGATCTTGACTTCAAAAAACCTTTGTTAGACAAAAATAAAATAACAAATAATAATAATAATAATAATAATAATAAGCTTATGTCCACAAAGTGTACTTTATCTATTTAATAGAAGGAAAACTTTGTTATAATACATGTATTATATATATAGGATTTCAAAATGAAATATACATGGAAATAATAATAATAATAATAATAATAATAATAACAATAATAATAATAATAATAATAATAACAATAATAATAATAATAATAATAATAATAACAACAACAATAATAATAATAATAATAATAACAACAACAATAATAATAATAATAATAATAATAATAATAATAATAATAATAATAATAATAATAATAATAATAATAATAATAATAATAATAATAATAATAATAATAATAATAATAATAATAATAATAATAATAATAATAATAATAATAATAATAATAATAATAATAATAATAATAATAATAATTCCTATTCGGATAGCCTGACAACTTCATAGGATAGCTTGGCATCTATTTAGGATAGCTTGGCATCTTCTGTGAGTCGTAGGATAGCTTGGCATCTTCATCGGATAGCCTGGCAACATTTTCGGCACACGTTTATTCATCATCAATATTCTTTAAATATGGCGGATGTAAGCGGCGGTCGGTCGTGCATAATTTTATGGCTGGTGTGTTTTTTGTTTGTGTTCTTAATCATAGGCGTATAAAGGGTCAGTCAAAAAAAAAAGTGAAGGGGTCCAACGTTATGATTTTTCTTTCCAGTCTTAAGTGTCTATTAGGTTACTTGCACGATTAGGTTTCTTTTTCTAAATGACTGAACTCTCCTCCACAAAGTTTGATTGAGCTCTACCTAAGCCTCTGTTAATCATTCTTTAATCTCGTTGATAGCTCGAATTTTACAGTGACAAAGTTTGTGAAGTAATTGTTATTTTATACAGTTATTAAATATATGAAGTATATAATCTTCTTATACTAATACTAAATCTTGCTTTTTTCTTACCTAACTTTTAAAGAACGAACGTTAGGTAAAAGTTCTCGGGAAGTTCGTCAATGGATGTATGTTTTCCGTATTAGTATAGGGAGAATCTCCCATTAAGAGAATCTCTAGCTCCATCTTACGGGTTTTTATTACTTCATGGAGTGTTGTGCCTAAAGGAAGACATCATAAAGCCACCCGGAGGAGAACGCAATGCAATGTTTTTTTGCGTTCGAAAGTTCATCAAATTTTCTCAATGTTCATTTCTTAATGAGAATGAAGACGCTGTGTGTATAATTTTTTGTTTTTGTTTTAATTTTTTTATTCAACGCTTTAAGTTCAGTAATAAAAAATAACCACATTGATAAGTATCAGTAACTATTCTATCCGACGAGATAGTCGATGTAGACCTGTTATGTGTTCGTGTTATCAGTTTGTCATTTTCTACCGATTTTTTTTTTTTTTAATGTATTTGAACGTAGCTTTTTCGTATCAGTTAGTTTTGACTACTATACCGAAATGTGTAGCTAGCAGTTTATTTGGTATTTCATTGTAGTATGTGGATTGTTATTATTAAGGTAAACGAAGGTATCAAGATCATTATCATATTGTTTTGATAGTATTTGAATGATACCTTTTTTAGATTATAAAATTGAATAGTATAAATGATTGTAATGCAAGAAGAGAGTGATTACATACATATTTACAAGGTTTCTGTATCATGATGCACAAATGGAGTTTTGGGTTTTGACATTTCCACAATTCATAGCAGAATAAAGAATTGAAAGATAAAAACGTCTGAGAAGGTATTGTTTTTGTTAGCTTTAGTTAATAGGGAAATTTGAAGGTATTTTCTTATATATCAGAAGTTTATCGTGGTTAGGTAGGAGTATCCATTGGTTAGGTAGGAGTATACGTTGTATTGTCTCTTTTCTAAATCTCTGAACATTGGAATTTTAGCTTTTAGTTTAACTGTACAACTTTAGAAATCTCTAAATAGGCTAGATAGCACTGGAAAGTAGGGATTAATAGCATTCTTTGAATGATCGATCCAAAATATTTATACAACAATTGTGTGTTAAATATGATATAATTCCAACATGGAGAAACACAACAATTTTTGTATATACACATCATGGCAGCATTGCGTGTAAAAACAATTTATGGAGAAAAACTGTAAAATGTTTTTACACGCTACACTAGTTGTTTTTTAATTACAGTGCCATCATCCATATATGCATGTTAAGTCTCAGCAGAGGGGGGACGACACAACTACTGCACAAATTAAACTATATCGCTTTACTAAGATGTGATAGTTTAAATAGGTGATTTTCTCCTCTTAATTAAGCGATTGTCTAGTTTTTTTCATTTTAAGACGGAGCGTCACACAGTCACGTTGACTCGGCTATTCCTGTTCTCCTGTTTCATAATAAAACTTAGAGGGGAGACGTCAAAACTGAAAGTGCCTTGCTTAACGTTGATTAGACGTTACGGGGGTGTGGGTTTGTTTGTCCGACATTTATCTCATGGCACTTTTAATCTACTAAAAAAAGTAGGTTCACATATCCTCGTCCCCCAACAACTTTAGTATCCAATAAATGAAAAAGGAAACCAAATTCAAGTTCAGAAGGATGTAACATATGAAATACAATATCAAAACAACAATTTTTATTACATTAAAACATTTCTTTCCTTTGAAGATTAGATAAACGGAGGAGAAAAGGAACGGAAGGACGGACGTGTTCACCATATTATTGTTTTTTCGGCATGCAAAATTTTCAAAACAATTTTGAGATAAAACTTGGAACTGTAGAATAATAAATTAGATGCCGTAAAAACCATGTGTTGTAATAGTCCCAAAGGAAACAATAGAGACGATATTTCTTTTCTTTACCAATAATTACCCTTAAAGCTACTCCTAACATTTTCATAACTATTACATGACGATGTAAACAAAAAAACATATACCTTACAAGAGCAGAACCCGGTTAGAAAATCTGAGTTTCGAGATTTTTAATAAATTAGCTGCCCAGGTAAAACATTTTTACTGATCCAATTCCTGGTAAGGTGGTTCCTGGAAATATTCTTGGTTTGAGTCCTTTTATTCTCTTCAATTTGAGTGGCCGGCCAAGTCAGTATCGAAATTGTTGATTTTTTTTATTCTAACTCAACAGTGGTCAAACTTTATTGGTTGATTGCACAAAGGTTGTGCTCTCTACATGCATTTTGGTTGATGGTGCTGAAATACGACTTTAGCAACTTCTGACTTCATTTTCTCCAATTTTTTAGGAAATGTTTTAGTAAATCAAAAAGTTGACGTGTATAAAGATAAAATTTGAAATCCAACAACACAAATGTTACTGTGCTAAAGTGTAATTTTTTTGTTAATCGGCGAATGAAAATTTTGTAATATTTTTTGAGATTTACAGCAGTCTGTTGGAGGACGCGACCCAAGAATATTTCTGGGAATTGCCTAAGTTGCAGTCTACTGTACAGCCCGAAAAAAACTTTATGTGTTCGCGTAATCTAACATTACCATACATTTTTGACTATCTTTCCTTTCTTCTACTAAACATTTGATGCAATACAATGGTTCCCCCTATACTAATAGGCATATGGAAAAAAAACGTTCCCACGTGTCTCTTAAACATATTTGACATTTTTTTCACTTAGGACTGGTGACCAGGGCTTAAAACTCCTATCATATTAATATTTAGTCACCAAACCACCGTTAGCTTAACATCTAGTTGTGACAGCTTAAATTGAGTTGGGAGGGCCAAGATATTTAATCAATTAGCGTGCATCATTATTTGGTCATTATTTAGGAGTAGAGCAAAAGCTGCTAAGAAAATTCAAAAGTTTTAAAAAGAAAATTTTTAATCTCTTTAAAAATAAAATGATTAACTTTGTTGTTAATTATCTTTCATATCACTTACTTTCTGTGTTTTAAGGCAGAGTAGACAATACAACACTTTCGCAGTGACACTTTTAATTTTGCTATTCAATTTGCAAATATCTTATCCAATCAGATCTCGAAAATTTTTGCAAAATCATCATTTTTTATTGTCTCATCTGCCATACTTTTATATTTTCCATATTATGTTCTGTATATTGTCATCATAATAGTATGCATTCTATGTTTAATGTTAGAGAAAAAGATCTCCATTGTGTTCCTTTGTTTTGTGACAGCGTTTCTATAAATGCATAATTCTCAGCTTTTACTCAGAGATACATAAATTGAGAAGTTTTATGTAACTTTTTGAACCTTCATCATGGAAGCATAAAATACATGACTGGTATGGTAACAGAAACCACCAGAAAACGGAATTTCGTGCTGAAATAACATAATAGTTTTATAAATGGTATTTGAAGAAATATAAATCAGTGTTTGTAAAAGTTTTGTATCTTTCTGTTCGGTATTCCAAATAAGGTTAGGCAAAAAAACTGGACTAGGAGGAGGTGTGCATTATTATTTAATCCCTTTAAAAAGTTAATGTTGATTAACTTATTTGCACGTTTTTCTTTTCTACACTTATAACCTTACTCCATAAATTTTGCCTAGGTTCTAGATCCAGCTCTGATATCCGTGGGTCCAAGTGTGTGATTATATATTTGAAATCGTTCCACTTTGGGGTACTGGGTTCCATGTGCTACCTAAAAGGTCCAAGGTTAAGGTTCGTGTGTGCTTAGTCCGGTCTGCTAGTATGCCCTTTCTGTTCTATTATTTTATTATGGCTTATAAAGCTGTGCGTGCAAAGTATTGCTTCGTTTTAAATTAGAAATTCATTCTTAATAGGGTGTAATGCCTAACGAATTTGGGGCCATTAAATAAATTCGTGTTTATATGACGCATTCAGGCACAATTTCCATACAGACCTCGTTTCTATGTTGGTAGTTACTTTAGATTTTCCAAATGAACAAATGATATCGCTTGCCTTGAAATGATGTAACATATCAAACGAGGTTGATACAGATAAATGAGCCCAAATGCGATCAGAAAGGGATGTTCGTCTATTGATGATATACTAAATATACCTTTTCAGAAGCACCAGAGCCACCCTAGACTTAAAATCAGAGCGAAGAAAAAATGTTTCCCTGTTCCTTTCTCTGCCACAAAGAAAAAGGTAGTCCCTCTCTCTAAAATTAGGGTGTAGGTAGTAGGAGGTTTTGGAAGTTCATATATTTCAGTTTTCTCGACGAGATATCAAATAAGGCACCACTTAAGCTCTAGAGTAAGTTCGAAATGGCAATAAATAAGCACCAATGAGCCTGGTTGATTTTTTGCTGGTACATATAAAGAGAAGTATGTATAGGATGAATGGTCTATCCTTTAATCTTCACGATGCGGAAAATATAGATAATGCCTACATTTTCTATCGCTTCCTATGCCGATTACATTAACTTCAAAAAGTTCGGACTGAAAAAGTTCGGGCAAACCATTTCTGGACAAAGTAAAATTCGGACAAATTTTGACCCTAGTTTTGGACACACTTATTTAAAAAAAATTGGACAAGAGACAGGCTCGCAAAAAAGCGATATGTACCTTTCACGAATTTCTGTTTACACGCTGTGTTTTGGGGCGCAGTTAGTACATCCAACCTCGTTTCAGATATTGAAACTCACTAATCATTCTAACTGCGAGTTTGGAGTAATAGAGATAATTACTAAGTAATAAAGTTAAAACATTATTGAAACAATAAATTCCATATAAACGAGGTTGGATGTACTGACTAGATTAAAACACTGTTACTTTTAGTTAAAATTCATTTATATTTCGTATATCTTTATCTCCCTGACTGACAAGCCCTCTTTCATATTTGATTTTTTACCGTAGTGAAAATTTCGGACTAAAAAAATTTTCCGAGATTAGAACAGCCGAATTTTTTTGAAGTCGAATCGCCACAAAAGATGTCAACACCGTGCATGGTCTTCTGAAGACCCGGTTTTAATTTCGTCGCTGTTTACAAAATTCTCATACTTTTATTATTATTGTATTTCGTAGTTAATGAAAAACTGATTTTATTTCGCAAGCAAAATGAAAAAAAGTAATTGCTTCAAAAAGTCCAGCTTCAGATCATGGGTACATCAAACGCGTTTTTATGAAATCTACGAAAAGGCGATGGATGTAACGACGTAATCTATAAAAAGGTCTATTCATTTACTGGATAATGAGGTTGATTTTTAAATAAACACCCTGGCCGTTTAATCCGTCAATTACAGTATATTTTACTCTTATTGTTGGAGGCGCTTTGATTTCTAGGGTACTACAAGCAAACGTACAGATCCAAAAGGCAATAATCCAATTACGGCGTCAGAAATTTTAAAGAATGTATTCCATGATCAAGGCAATTTTAAAGAAAGTACACAAAAAGAAACGGAAGTGGTCCCCCCAAGTCCTCAGAAAAGACATTGTAAATCCATTTTAAATCCATCCCAAACTCGGCAGTTAAGAATACTGGAAAAAGAAGGAGAAGCAATGGTTGAAGTTTTAAATGAGCCATTTCTTAAAATAGAAAACAAAGAAGGGGATTATCGTCCGATAGTCTGCAAAGATTGGAAGATACCTAAAGTCAGCTACAACACAGATGAAGTGTTTGTTTATGATGGAAAAATGAAGTCCCATAACATAAGCTTTAACGAAAACACAATTGGTGACAAAAAGGCATACTGCGAAATTTGTAATGAAACATATGACAATCTATATCAACACAAAACTTCAGAAAAGCATTCCCGATTTGTGTCCAACCCTGACAATTATGCTAAGCTGGACAAAATAATACACGAAATAAATAGTCAATGCAATTTGTTTGTTCCAGAATCCACTGAAAACTTAACCGTCAGAGGTATAAGAGGTTTTACGAAGGAGGTAATTACAAACGTAATTGGGAGACAGTATCTTGAAGAAATTACAACTGGCGAAAGGGGTTGTTGGAGACATAGATTTTTTAAAGAAGGCGGCAATGCCAAAAGAAGTTTAGACGACACAGATCTTGTAGAACTACTTCCAAATGAAATTTTGAAACAGATTCTGACGCAGATTTATAGCGTCTTTGGTAAAAATTCTTTTAAACATCGAGAATACATTCTAAAGGTTTTGGTGCCTGATTCCATCGAAACGATTTTTGCAAATGTTATGAACTGGACTAAAGAAAAGTCTGAGCTCCATTTTAGGCAATTTATAACGACCTTAGAGGGATCTGATGAAAGTTCAACTGAAAATGAAGAAAGTTTTGAGAAAATGGTTAAGCGAGGTTTAGTAAAACGACAAAATGTGTTGAAAGATTTGCACACAAAAATTAGAAATGATGATGAAGAGAAAACTGTTCACTTTAGTCGGGAAGATACTGTTGGCTGTAATCACATTGTTGTCATTGAAGATGATGTTCCAACTGTAGAGATAAAACAAAACCTCTCTGTAAGAGATTATGATGTTGCCAAAGACGTAGAATTTGAGGAAAAAGATGAACGAAAATTGCAGCTTAACACCGAAAATTACGCTATAAACGAAGAGGTTTTCCAAAATAAAGCGGAGCAGAAAAATCAAGTGAAAACAGAAGATCGAAGAAAAAAAGACTCTGTAAAGTGCCCGGTGTGTTTCAGTTACCAAACGTACATCACGCGACATCTACGGCAAGCGCATCGGTGGAGTTGGAGAAGCGCAGCTTCTGCGACGAGTCAGTTTAGTTCATTGGAACGTAAAAAAATAACAACAAAGAAAAAGGGAAAGGATTATCATTACAAAAGGATGTGTCCAGTACCTGGTTGCATGATGGTAAGATCAAATTTACCTGACCATTTGATCAAATGTCATAAAATGCAAAAAGGGTCAGGGTACTATGCTTTATTAAAGGAAGCTCCAAAATACACATCAGATTGCATGCCCAAAACACTATCTAAATCGCCTCGAAAATTCGTTTCTGATTTCTTAAAAGGATTACCTCGTGAAAACCAAGAGATTCAAACCGTACAAGAAACTGTTAATTCATCCTCTGTCTCAGATACAACAGCTGCTAAGTCGATTATCTTAGATAAAACTGTTAGAATAGATAGCATTCAACTAGGCAACGCAACGGCAGGAAGCGAAAGGTCTACCTATCAGTTTAGCAAGCTGCGTTTGAAACAGAAGACCACAAGCGAAGAAGTATCGCCAAACCTATCCCAGTCTTTAACTGTAACTCCTGCGAAGCATCCTCCTATTAAAGACAACTTTACTCATGGTGCAGTCAATAGTTGCAGTAATGATGATGATGAACTTGGAGAGAGCGAAGAAAGTGATTCGGATATAGATTGCTGTGAATCAGATGAAGATGTTGAAGATGATGAATTAGACCCCGTTCTCGATGCTGAAAAACAATTGGGTGCAGATGTGGAATCGCTGATACAGAAATTTCTGTCATACATGACTGGGCCTGATAGGAATCGAAAAGCAAGATCGATGCTAGTTGTGGCTAGTGACCTTCGTCGAATATTCCGTATCATGCATATAGAAAACGACATAAGCTTTCTTTTTAAAGATGGTGGTAATCATTTTCGGGAAGAGTATCTTAACGAGTTTTGAAAAAATAAAGTAATAAAAGCAACGAGTATTAAGAAGTATTTGTATTCTTTGAAAGATTTTTGCGAATACCTAATTGCCGAAGACTTGCATGTGCCAAATACAACGCAACGTGAAATTTCCACTTTAGTTGCTAAAGTCAAACAGTGGAGAAAAAACTTCAGGAGGGAAGAAAGACTCGCGCGGTATAAGCGAATGGAAGCTGATCACGAAATGATTGTTGATAAAGAGCAAGTGCGAAACTACAACGAAAGCAAAGCAGCCAGTCAGGCATGTTTACTTCTTGAGATGCTAGCCAAGGACGAGAATTATCAACTAACTCAAACAGAATATTGCAGCATTAGAGACCACTTGTATTGTGTTATTCACTTTACAACAGCGCAAAGATCGGGAGTGACCGCTAACATGACAATCCGAGAGTTCAAAAAAGCTAAAATCCAAAAAAAAGGCACAAGGATTATTGATGTCTGGGATCATAAGACAGTAGAGACGTATGGTCCAGCGAAAGTTGTTCTGTCCCCAGAAACATATCGATACCTGACAACCTATGTCGATGTCGCGCGTGAAAAAAACAACCCAAAATGCGATGCAGTCTTTTTGAGTTGGTCTGGTAAGAAAGTGTCATCCGGGGACATCAGCAAACGTCTTCATTTGTCTTGGGTGAAAGCTGGTAATTATGACAACAAAGATATTCCAAAAAACTTGTCTGCAAATATAGTTAGAAAGTCAGCTAGTACTGGTCTACGGGAAGGAAAAAGTCTATTCGTTGAAGAAGCTGCAAACTTGATGGCTCATAGCGTACGTACTGCTGATGAACATTATTACCTGCGTAATATGGAGAAAGCTTCACTTATTGGTGCATCTACGGTAACTGATCTTTTTCAAGGAGAAACGAGCAAAAAACGGAAAGTATGGTCAGGTGAAGAAATTGAAAAAATCAAAGATAACTTTCAACTGGACAACGAAGTAACATTAACAGAAGTTAAGTCAAAATTGAATTCGTTGTCTGGGCTTGATGCTTCGCCTCGGCAGATCTATGATAAAATTCGTCGTATCAGTCCCCTTAAAAGAGATGGTGGTATAAAAAGAAGATGTTTGTTTGCTGACAATGATTTATATTCATTGAGAACGTATGGTACAGAGTTAATAAACAGTGGATCTTTGGGATGGAAAAGGGTAAAAGCTTGTCTGGAACCATCTGGCTTAACAAACAAATACACCTTCGTGCAATTACGAACTCGAATAAACTACGAGCGCAGCAAAAAGAAAGAGAAAATAATGGTAGGCATCTGTTTGATTGTTATTGCAGAAAAATCTACCATATTTTCAAAATGTTTAAAGGATTTTCTGCAATAGAGCAACTTTACGTTCACCTGATGTTAAATTTATAAATTTATATTTCAGACGAAAAAAAAGACCGATGACGAGGAGGAAACTTCCTAAGTTTATTTTGTTTCACATTCTTTTGGTCGTAAAACTATTTCTTTTGTTATATTCTCATCTTAGAGCGTCCGTACATTTAAGACGCCTCAACAAGGTGATGTATTTATGTTAACGTTGACGTTTCTTCATTAATAAATGCGTCGGTCATTTCATTCATTCATTTTGTTTTTGCTTGAATTACTTATAACTTAATTTCGCCTACATTAATTGCACTTCGAAACTTCGAATATATACGAGACATCAAATCTCACTAATTTTGCTGTGACAATATGTATGCATAGTGACTCCAAATCGTTACATTTGCTAACATAGTTGGATGCTTAGTGACGTTTAGGTTGGATATGGGTTTTACTTTCATTAAGTCATTACTTGTCGACTTTCTTTTACTATTGGATCCTTGTTTTTGTTGAAGCATTTTTTAGTTAATATTTCTAGAATCAAGAAATTGTGGTGGATTCAAGAAAACTTATCAGATTTTGGTTTATTTTCTTGTACTTTCTTGTTTTGTCCATTAACATATATAACATCCAGATAAGGATAGCCTGGTATCTTCATCGGATAGCCTGACATTATCATCGGATAGCTTGGCATCTTTTTCGGTAACACGTTTAGGTAGCATTTTACTTATAGCGGATTCTGGCAGTCACGTTGGTTATACTATAGCCTATTATCACCCTTCAAAGTTCTAAAAATCGGCAATAATTGTCCCCAAAGAGTTAAAAAAAAAGTCCCCGGCTGCTATAAAAAGGAGAGATGCACAAGTTCTGTTCTCATTTGTTTAATCGTAACTGCTTAAAATCACTGCTTATTACACTCATCCAAATTGCTATTGCTATTGCTCATTCTATATCTGAATGGAGCAATTACAATTGCATGAAACTTTGCCCTCTTCCGGAGATAAAACTAACTAGAATTACTGGAAGCAGAGAAAGTAATGGAAGAGTGTTGAAAGCACTGAAAACGTTTTTTTTCAACTACTGTTATATTTCTGTCTTCTTATGTTGAATCTACCACAATTTTTGAATGATATTTCCCGAATTTCTATTACCATGTTATGACCTAGTCAGTACATCCAACCTCGTTTTTATGTTATTTGTTTTTTCACTGATTTTATGAACTTATTACTATTATGAGAACTCCTAGTAGAATGATTTAAAGCAGTTTTGACATTGCATATGAGGCTAAGTGAACTTACAAGGTCAAAAACACGGGAAAAATCTTTAAGTTTAACTTTTTAACATTTTTTACATTATATATTATGTTAATATTTTTGGAGTTCAGGCTCTTCATTAGCATTTGTATTTATTAGCACTGCAGACCAACTAATTTACCATATTGTATTGCAACAAACTTTCCGCACATTTACACATTAAGCTGTTCAAAATATTAACTGAAAGTTTGGGCTGATTTGTACAATGCGAAAATTTGACATCTCTTCCATCCTTTTGATAACCGTAAGAGTTTGTGGGAGGAGAGCAAACCTGTTCACAATGTGGCATATTGCCTATGAAACCAGAAAAATTTCCATAAATTGTATAAGACTTCTACAAGATGAGTTTTAATTTTGCATAGACTTTCCTTTCGATTTGACCAAAGAAATCCATTTTTTATTTTTATGTATAATAGGAACCATCCAGAAGAAGCTCATAAGGACGGTTTCTATTATGAGAAAATGCTCTATGTTGATGTCTAAGGGCCTGATTATATGAGGTGGATTGATCCGGTGCAAGGTAATCTGGTTTTAAACAAAACTTGGCTATTGCATTTCAAAACCTGGCCGACTCATGCCTGCGACTATAACAATTTGAATCGATCCGCTCAGCTTAAGAGCTCAGTATGCGGTGTTACCTGGTTTAGCCTCAAAATAGGCATATCATTTTTTGTGACAGGTTGTAGACTGATATATAAAAGGATTGTCTAATTGAACGGCTGAAGCAGACCTGTGCCATGTAGGTTGCTGAAGGATACTTTAATTTGAACGTGTGAACTTATGTAAAAAAAGGTTCTAAAGTGATCGCTTAGCATGTTGGTATAGATTAGCAACATTAGCAACATTTACAAATCACATATAAACTTCACTGTGTTGTTGAATGACACCCAGAGCATGAAACAAGCAGTGATAGTTGATTCGTTAAAAAAAGTTTTTTTTGCCAAAATTTGAGCCTCTGAGGTTTGAATACTGAAACATTTTTTAAAAATGGCGAATCAAACTATTTTTTTGATTTATCCTTTCTCCAGACGTCACCCGTTCGGACGCCTCACCGAATGCTAACTACTAGCGTTACCCAATCAATTGATATTCGTCGGAACAAGTGATAGTCATTTTGCTTTGTTTGTATGCCTTATTGTTGGAGGAACGTTGATGGTCAACCTTTACCTGGCACAGGAAATAACTGTCATATTTCACTAAATGTTTTTCAATGCAATTGGTATTTGTGGTCGTTAAAGAAGGGTGGTGGCCTTGTGATAGAGTGCTCGCTTCCAGTGCAGGAGGTCAGAATTCAAATCCTGGCCGAACCATGTCAGCGGCTACAACAGTGTGAATATATCTACTCAGCTTAGCACTCAGCATGAGAGTGGGATTGATATCTAAGGGGGTTGTCTGCTTGTGCGGTTGAAGCATACTCGCGGCTTCCGTAGCCCAAATGGGGGGAACGCATGCTAACTAGAAGTAGAGCATATAAATCCTCCATTTGTTCTGGGATGACTCGACCAGGATTTTGAACCCTAAGCTCCTGCTCTGGAAGTGAGCACTCTACCACAAGGCACACCAGTCGGTAACCGCTGTACGATTTCAGAACAGTAAAAGAACTGCTTTTCGCAAACCTAATGATGGCCACTTAGTAGCAACCAATCTGAATATTAGAATCCGTATGGTGACATATGTCTATTTCGTACAGTTCACAGAAGAATAATTAAATCAAATCATATCATACATACGATGTTCAACACGGAACACTTGACAAAAGTAATTAAATAGAGTGGAGGAACGCAGTGAAACACTTGACAAGTCAGCTGAATATGGGGTGGAGAATGGTCAAGGAAGGTGTCATAAACAAGGATGACGGCGGCGTTGCCCAAGCAATTGTGTGGAACATTGACAAAGATATCGTGAACTTATAATAGTTTTCCTCTCCATACTCATTTTGCGTTGTTTTTAGCTATAATAACCATGGGCCATGGGGATGTTTTTCATCAAGGGCCAAAATGGAAACGGAAACCCGCGCGCTAATTCAAGGAAAACGGTATGGATAAGAAGAATTACAATAAAAGATATTGTTACTATAAAATGCATTCGATTCTACTCAATTATTTTCCGAAAAAGACGTTTGATAACTGCCAAAACTACCGTGGCACTGGAGTGACATGGTATGAATGATCTTTTTATATATAAAATATTGTTAACACGGCAGTTATAACACGCGCCGCCACTTATATTCTCACCTATATCTACTCTGCGCTTGCGTTTCTGACTCAATAGCGGTTTGAATGTATCGATGAAGTTGACTTACTATCGGCGCGTGTTATAGATGTCGCGTTAATTGCTTCTTATATAATATTAAGAAATCATAACATGTCACAAAACCTATTTGTTAAAATCAAAACTTAAACCGATTTTCTGATTTTCGGTCCCTGCAACTTAGTTTAATAATTTGCTAACATTTGCTTATACGTTGCTAATAATTGCTAACATTTGCTTACAGGTTGCTAATAAATTGCTAACATTTTCTTAAAAAATTACCGTGTTGTTTTTAGTGTTTATCGAAGTTTTAAGTAAGCTTAACTTGTTAAACCCACAAAATTTTCCAAATACTATTGAAATAACTTGATTCAAATAAAAAATTCATGGAATTCATCAACCGGTTAATTGTTCAAAATGATGCCAGGCTATCCGAAATTCAACTAGGAATATTCTAATAATAATAATAATAATAATAATAATAATAATAATAACAACAACAACAACAAAAAATGACAAGAAATAGTTTTGATTTGACGACAATGGTACTTCTTGTTGTTTTTGTTTTGCCATCATAGGGGACTGTGATGATTTTACTCATTGTGGTAGCACTTGTCAAGAGAGCAACTCTGGTTCAATTATTTATCACTTAAGAGCAGTGAAAATACAATACTCTAATGGAGTTATGTAAAAAATGCAGGCTTTTTAAGAAGTTCTGTATTTACTCGAAAGAGTGCCTATGCTTGAAAGAGTGCCTCCCTCGCATTAGCGCCCCCTTTTGATGTGAGATATTTAATGAGCACCCCTCTTTTCTCTCAAAAGGGGCGCTCATTGGAAAAATAGTATTCAAAGGGGGTACTCATTTGGGAATTAGATAAAAAAAATATATAATACTGGTAATTTTGGTTGTAGTGCTATTTTTCTTTTGTTAATAATGGGGTTTTACAACAAGGGTGTCCAGTATTTAAAATCTCTTTTTGATATATTTAATGAATGCCTCTCTCGAACGACTGCCTCCCTTTAATAAGTGTCCCCTTTGAGAACACAAAATTAAATGCCCCGCTCACTCAAGAAAATACGTATGTATGCATGGCAAATTTTTCTTGGAAAACTGGTTTCCTTTCAGCGCAAAATGCTTTTTACGCATTTTCCAAAATTTCCAGTTTGTAAAACTTTGTCTTGTGAAAATCTTTCAATTCCCTATTTGCAAAAGTGACATTATGGTCCAAAAAATCTTAATGGTTCCATGTAACATAATTACTGTAAGTAAGAATTTTTTCCTGAATTTTTTCCCTCATATCCAAAAATAAAATCCATGAAATACGAACAAAAAATTGTTGAACTGCAAAAATTAATTCCGCAATATTCTATGAAAATTGTTAATCCGGAAAAATAAATTCTCTGGTTTTTTTACAATTTCAATTTGCATTTTCTTTGGTATTTTGATTGATATTCTGGCAGATTTTGGTCTGAGGTGGCAATTAGCAAGAAACAACAAATACTTAAGTATTTTCTTCCCGTAATAAATTAAAAAAAGAAAAGAAAAAAGTGGGGCCTTTTCTCCATGCATGACAGTTTCTATTGTTTGCTTTTCTTTACATGCACAGCAGTTGACTTGATTACTCTTTTTTCTGAATATTCCATTCTATAACTACACTTAACATATTTTTGAGGTTGACCAAAAAATAATAATATATAATTCCTTACAACAGTCCAGGTGGATAGAATGCCACTTTTTTAAAGTTATAGATAGGGTTCAGAAGAGACATAAGCTAGGAACTTGATTCTAACCCTTTCCACACAGTTAAGTCGCTATGTAAAGGAATGCGAGAGAAATAGACAGGTTTCCGCCGAGCTAGCTGAATAGACCTTTGAAACTTGACTTGGCTTATGTGTTATACAATACATAAAACAATAAAATCATCTATATATAACTTGCGAAACTTCCTTCAAGTACACACAAGTTTGTCCCTTTTGTAAATAGGACACGACTGGATCCAAATACGCCAAGTAAGTAAGATAGTATATCTCAAATTCTTATATGCAAGAATTTGAAACGAGAAAACGATATGTATACTAGATATGTTTGAATTTCCTTTTATTAATATTAGCAATACAACGACAGTACCATGAGATTAAAGATACTTCCCAGAATTCACTGCTTTCAAAGACAGGTGTTAAGAAGAAAGGATACTTTAATTAATACTTTAATTAATTTTTATTTTACTTTTGCATTTCAATATGCACAAGATTATAACTTATTTCTTAACCTAACAGTTCATCTTTTAATAATTATTTGTGATGTGCTTTTAACTTGTTGGTTGGAATGGAATATTTGAAGTTAACATTGAAGGGCGTTATTAGCGCGCGGGATTAACTACGACATTACACACTGACTGACTGACTGACTGACTGACTGACTGACTGACTGACTGACTGACTGACTGACTGACTGACTGACTGACTGACTGACTGACTGACTGACTGACTGACTGACTGACTGACTGACTGACTGACTGACTGACTGACTGACAGACAGACACGGGAAAATGAAAGATCAGCTACTTAGCGGCGCTGACCAAATAGGATACTCTCCAAAGGGTCTTTATGAAAGATTAGATGGTGTAAAATTGGTTTAAAAGTAAATATAAACATGAGATTTAATATAAAACTATGGTAGCTAAGCAGAGAGGAAGTTGTAACTGTGGCCGCCTGTACATAAGGTGAGGGCAACCACAGTACCAATGAACCACATTAATATAAATATTAAAGTTGAAAAGGTTTTACTGGTTTGTTGTATTTGTTTGTAGTTTTCTAGTTTCTTATCCCAAACCGCAGTATGGTGTTACATCTAACTGTGAACTAACACTAGTGAAGTCTTGGTAATTCCCGAAGTCAGGTGCCTCAAGTCCAAATATATAATATTGGAGGAACTAATAAAGAAACAAGCCTGGTAAAAAGCCAACATCAAAAACAACTTCATCAGTTAAAAAAAGCCAAAACCACTTCATCAGTTAAAAGTAATCTCAAATTAGATGGTCAGAAGGGCCAGGGCCTATTGCAAAAAAATAATGGAAAACACAAAAATTACTTTAATAATTTAAATCATTAAATAGGCAACATTAAGTAAAAGAAAGCTTGGAATTTTAAAATGATGAATGCGAAACAGCTGAAAGTATCTCTCAGCAATACATGATACTAATGTAACAAATAAATATGACAGAAATTAAAAAGGAGTTGCAAAACTTTTAATACAGTATAATATTGCATTATGAAAAATATTCGCAAAATTGACCTATGAAAAAGGTTTGAATAAATCTCTTTCCCAAACGGCAGTATGGTGTAACTATGTAAACATTCTTAACCATCCATAAAGATCTACGATTAAATTTGGGAAACGGAATAAAAGAAGTTTCCGATACCTAGAATCTGGGAAAAAATGTGTTTATGTCCTAGCAAGATGAGAAGATGTTCCAGGGATGCACAGTAAACTAGATAAACTCTGGTACGTGGTAGTTTGCACTTTAAAATCTGGTGTATGCATTCCTGATGGAGGCCTATATCAACTTAACGCCGACATCACTCATTGAGCAACCAGCCTCGATAAAAGAAATACAAAAAAAGACTTGTTTTGGCTATTTCTACGAGGGCCTTTATATCACATCCTCGAGTGTTACCGAACTGCAGAAGAAATCACAAAAGCCGTAGAAAAATAATTTAAATTGGAATGAGAGTAAATAAGGTCATTTCCATGTTTTACACAAGTTTATCAACAAAATAAGAAGAGTGCTGAGCATAAAAACTAGATTACAAAAACAACTATTTTCATGACGAAGTTTTAATTGACCACCGAATGTTGTTTCCAATAAGAGACAACGATAAAACGAAACAGTATAAAGACAGTTACTTTGTCTCTGATCTAAAAATATAGAATCACACAACAACTTCCTTGTTTGTCTATGTATAATGGTTACCATTTTCATATTTCATAATTTTTGTAAACATACATAAATTTAAAAACAGTTATATAAATCAAACCAAGCATGAAAGCATGCTCATTAAATTATCATCAATTAATATGATAAGTAATATTTCAAAGGAAAGATAAATCATGGATAAACATATCATACTCGCCTCGCTGCAACGCCGAAAAGTTTTTGTTTCTAGCAAAGTTTGGAATTTAATATTCCACAGCTTTCTTTTTTAGAACTTGCAATGATAAGGTGGTGGATGAGGAGGAGGAGACTTATAATCTGAAATAAATTATTTCTTTGAATATTTTAATTGCATGGTCGACAATTCCCATCTTCGTTTCAGGAAGGAAAAGAAAACTGTACTTCTTGCTCTAAGGATTTTAAACTCGAGGTTCAAACTCGACAAGCAATCATATTTTATGCGCCTGTACAATTTCTTTTACGATCAAGATATATTCTGTAAGCACTTGTCAAAGTATAAATTCTCGTTTTGCACACTTCTTCATCTCGATCAGTGTACTCTGTTGTCTTCAAGAATTCAGCAGTTTCCTCCCAGATCATTTTTTGCAGGTGCATGATTTTAATTTTTCTTGAATGTTCTCTTCAGATCATTTATCAAGCAGAATTTGTGTTTCCTTGTCATCCCAGTTTCTCGCACGAGCAGTTTTAATATCATTTTTTATTGTCATTTTTCTTTAACAGTGATAAGGCATGGAGGCTGCACCTGACTCTTTTCTCTCTGAAATGAAAAATGCCATTACTAGCAATTTTCACATTTTGGACTACAACAATAATTGGTCGCAATTTAAATATTTAGAAGCATATTATATCAAAACGATCGCGCAAAGTAGCACTCCTAACAGTTTATAAAACAACAATTTGTGTTTGTTGTCTATCTAGCCCTACTTCGTAGTCTTAATCCTTGCAGTCAGTCTTTGTGGTACGCTGGGGAAAATAGCATGCAATTAAATCTTTTTTTTTTTTGGTTTAAGAAATAACTTACACTTAGCTTTTATATAGGACGCCTTATTTGGTGCTTTGATTGGGTTTCTTGCCTCACTTATGTACTAGCTCGAGTCTCACAACAATTCTCAAGCTGATTAAAAGTAAGTTAATATGATATGAAGTCAAGTTTGAGTGAAAGAGATTGATCAAAAAAATCCAATCTTTAGTGCATATCACCGCCAATTTAAATTGAAAAGAGCTAAGTAGAGCAAGGAATTTCAAATCCTGGAGCTGGTTGAGTAAAAACCCAGTTGCAACTGAACTTCATCGTGAGCATGCCCACTGTTATTTGTTTTTTCATTCCATTTTCACCATATTTCTATCTCCTTTCTATCATAACTTACATCTAGTGGGAAACAAGAGATGAGGACGTGCTTCAAGTTCCCGAAAACGTTTAGATATTTTATTTGAACTAACTTTCCTCAAAAGTCCGATTTCTGAATTCTTGACCCAGATATCTCAAAAATTATTGATGGAAATGAGCTGGTACTCTGCAGAAATGTTATTAGCAGTAGCCTCGAAATGAATTTAAATCAGTATAGAGATTTTGTTGGCCTCGATTTTTGAGCCACACAGTGGGTTGTCAAAGCAGTCCAATTTCAATAAATTCGAGGTTTAATCGTCAACATTTTCGTAAAATTCGGTTTTGTTCAAATTTTCATCATTCATTTCACGCCGCTGACTCTTATGCGTTATTTACTTTAAAAGCAGTGTCCTTAAAACACAACCTCTCTTCCAGAGAATGCTCAGCGCGAGTTTAGTAAACCAGTCATAGTTTGGAACTCATTAAAAATCCTTGAGATGTCGAAAACATATATATTAATCTTTAGATACCAATGAAATAGAAAAACTTTTGTGACAAATTTAGATTTTCAAGGGGAATTTCCACCTTTACATAACGACGCAAAATGCTCAAGAAATTATACTTAAGTTAACAAGATAATATATTTCGTTAGAAAAGTAACTGAAACCTGAGCCTAGTCAAAATCCTATGAAATTTATGTATTTTTGTTTGTTTACGTTCTGTGAATCTTAGAGAGAGAAAAGTTCATGTCGGCTATTTACCAGTCAGTGAGCATACTAATAACTTTTCTGTTGAGTATTTACAATCGACTCCACAGTATTTACTCGAATAATCTACGCGTACCATATTCCTTTCGATTATAGAAGATCAGTTTGATGTTTGATTGACGTTAATTTATTTTATTATTCAAAAGGGAAATTATTTAAGTTGAAAATAACACAACGCTGCATAATCTTTTAAATTATAGGTATGCGGAACTTTTAAACTGATGATGCACGAGGAGTCGATTAATTGCTTCTAATTGAGCTGAACGCATATTGCGCAAATTCCTTATTTGATCGATGATTCACGTAAGCAATTTTTTCTTTCGGTGCTATGTGGCAGCACTGTTTATGTAAAGTTTCATGGAAAAATCCTATGACAAATCCTATGAAATTTATGTATTTTTGTTTGTTTACGTTCTGTGAATCTTAGAGAGAGAAAAGTTCATGTCGGCTATTTACCAGTCAGTGAGCATACTAATAACTTTTCTGTTGAGTATTTACAATCAACTCCACAGTATTTACTCGAATAATCTACGCGTACCATATTCCTTTCGATTATAGAAGATCAGTTTGATGTTTGATTGACGTTAATTTATTTTATTATTCAAAAGGGAAATTATTTAAGTTGAAAATAACACAACGTTGCATAATCTTTTAAACTATAGGTATGCGGAACTTTTAAACTGATGATGCACGGAGCAGTCGATTAATTGCTACTAATTGGGCTGAACGCATATTGCGCAAATTCCTTATTTGATCGATAATTCACGTAAGCAATTTTTTCTTTCGATGCTAAGCGGCAGCACTGACTATTTCAAGTTTAATAGAAAAATGTTCAGAAAAAGACTGATTTGGATTTAGTCACGGCTGTTCTAAAGGAAACAGTTTTGAATCTCCAATACACTTTAAAATAATTTAGACAAGAAAGTGAAACGGATTAACTTGATATTCTCTCGGTAGAGAGTATTCCACATCGTCATTTCACTGGAAAAGGCTGAAATGACAAAGCAAAATTCTTTTCTCTCTCATACATGTTTTCACGAGAACATAGAAGGTAAGAACGAATAGCTTTGAAGTTAAGAAAATTAATTATTCAAACATTAATGCAACATTAGTTTTTACGTTGTCCTAATGTTAATGATTCTTTAGATTGGAAGTCTTACGTTAATCTAACGTTATTCAAACATTCTAACTTAAGATTTAACGATTAGATTTTTAGGTTAACGTAACATAACATTACAGCAATGTTAGCTGAACGTGAAAGTAACATTGCCGATAATAGTTTTAATCACATCTTCAGTTAGTTTATAGAAAAACTAACGATCAAAAAGGTAATATTGTTTTTCTGATAGATGGTTAATGGAAAAACAGGAAAAAACAGTTAAAAAAAGGTTGCCCAGAAGGAATTTATCCATTCTTCCACCACTAAATAAATGAATGAGTAATGGCATTTGAGGTCTAAACTGGCCTAGAAGCATTTGCCAAAATATTTGGGACTTTGGGATCTGTGAAATCATATCATCATGTGACGTCAGTAAAATCCTGGGATGTTCATACATTTTCTTGACCAGCTTTTCTCGATCATAGTATTACTTTCAGTATAACCCACTGATGATTCATTCAGTGATACAGTTCCGTTTCAGCCTCATTCTTTCTGCTGCCTCAGGCTTTTGATATATGGTTTCCCAACTTAGCAACTAGCCCTTGCTTACGCAAACCATAATATAGTGATTAATAAAAACATTAGTGGTTGCGTAAGAGGAAGCTGTCGAGTGATTATGGTAGTCTTATAAATTAAGCTCAATTTTTCAAAAGATGCTTAATTCTACATTAAAGATTTTATTCCGTCATTTACAGTAATAGAAATGCTGTCCAAAAATATATTCTTTATACATTTATTTCAAAAATTTAATCAAATATTGAGTGATAATAAAAACACTGTTTTTTCTTTACAGTAACCTTAAAGAACTCAACGCCGTGATATAGCTGGTAAAAAAACAAAAAAATACGACACAAGTTTAGACTAATCGATGTATTTTTGACGACGTTTCGAACGACACATCGTTCATTATCAAGTCAATTTTTATACAACGTAAACTAACATTTTTTATAAAAGGCGTTCATACGCGTGAAGCATAATTAGCTATGTTACAAGTAGTTGCCAGATTAACACATATAAGAAACAAAAGATTATATGCATAAATTATCAAAAATCTATCCGTGCACGTTAATTATAAAGATATAATGAAGTGGAGCGAATAGTTTTATTAAGGACCTCAACGCTGTCACAATTTTTTCGTTTGGTATTAATCATGTAGTTCTGTCTCAAATTATGAAAATGCTTACGTTTTTCAAAATTGCACTACTGCCACAATAAATATGAACAAAAAAAATCCTAGAAGACGTGTTATGAAGGTCTCGTCCTCAGATAATATTAAAGATTAATTTTACTGTAATGTTTTTATGTTTTTACTGTAATGTAGAAAGTATTATTTTCTTTGAGATCGCTAAAATTGTTGTTGCATATCTAAAAGTTGACACAATTTTCTATCTTATGTCTCGTCTTATGGACTCGTGAAATATTTTTGTCCAGAAGTAACTGATACAAATTTATCATAAATACACTATCTTTTCATATGCGTTGGCCATCGTGATTTACCAACTTGATTTCTAATTTGGATCTAGATTTCATATCATATCATCACAATAGCTGCCCCACTGGAGAATATTGTCAAGTATTATTCAAACTCTACTTGAACGTACTTTTCAACTATCATATGAAAATTTACATTATTTATATTTGTAATTTTCCTCTAGACCGTATCAAATTTCTGATAAAAGTCCTGGTAACAACTTAGAAGGAAAAAAATGAGCACTTAACACTTAAAACCATTCAACTCAAACGGAAGGACTAAATTATTTCAGAAAGGGTAAAGGAATGTATAGAACATGGACTGAAAATACTCGTAAAGACATGAAAGTTCTAACTAAATTTCCTTAAATTTTTAATTCCAACAAGATAACTTTTCGTGATTTATTACATATTTTCCCCGTTCAATACAAAGGGAAACATTAAATTAGGAAGATAGCAAGTGGATGGTTAAGTTTCTAAGTAAGTAGACTGGAGTTTGAAGTCATTATGCTTTCATCGGTTATGTTGGTTACTCTTCCCGCAGACTTGTAACTGGAATGTTGGCTTACCGGCATAGGTACTTATGGACTTGCTTTAACATACCCAAAGCTAGTGTGCACTCAGGTGATGTCTTCAAATGAGTTGATCGATGCTTTTAAAGTGCATCGGATTGAGGTATCAAGGAATGAAATGATTGCGACACAAATGAATGCCTTAGTCGTTGCTTTCTAAAGTACTGTCATTTACACCATCTCAGCTTTCAATGGAATTAGACCTCATGTAAATTGTAAAACTTTCATGCAGCCAGATAAATGTCATCAAATCTTTACAAATAAATATTTTTCAAGTTGTTACATAAATGACAATTTATTTAAAAGATAACATTTTCCCACATTTTCTGTGCCAACGCAAATGAGGTTTCGTGACTTAACATGTTATAACTTACGACAAATGTTTACCGAAATAATGAAAATATGGTTATTAAACGCAAGTACAATTACCTTTAGTAATTCTTTTTAATGTACTCTTTCTTAAATCATCAACATTTTCCTCTTGCTTAAATTTTTCCGCATTTCCCGTCGCATTTAAGTACTTTTTTATTACATCTTCAATAAGTGGTTACTAAATTTAGTGAAAAACTAAATAATTAAAAAGGGTGAAATGTTTTTTCTGATACATAATCAATTGTGTTTAAGGAAATAACGACGTTTTTCATTTATTTAAATGTTAACAACAATATTTGACTAAGCGGATGCTGTAAATTTATTAGCAATA
This sequence comes from Turritopsis rubra, assembly GCA_039566895.2. NCBI lineage: Eukaryota > Metazoa > Cnidaria > Hydrozoa > Anthoathecata > Oceaniidae > Turritopsis > Turritopsis rubra. The sequence goes on along the minus strand of CM077617.1, from coordinate 5,905,006 downwards.
TTTATTATTAAAACATAATTAACGTTTGGGTATAAATGGGTATTAGTGTAGCTGGTTAACTCTATTCTGACTTGAATTTGGTTTAAGTTATAACAAAAATAAATAAAATCATGAAGACCTTGGTGATATTTTTCCTGCTGTCCATGGTTGTAGCGTTAGTGCATGGGCATATAGTCGGTATTGTGATTATCAATTTGTTTTAAAGAGAATCTATTTAACACCATAAAACTCCATAAGAGCTATCCAAGTCTTTTCAACAAGGTATTTATGTTTTTGATGGGTGGGATTATGAGTTGTCCTTTTTTATAGAAACAATTGCCTGCGCTGTAAATAAGAATGCATATGGATGCGGCAGAACTGGAGATGAAATACAAAATAAAGGTATATTATTTGCATCAATTGTAACAATGAGGACAATCTTTTAGATCAATTTTTTTTGAAACATTAAATAGAGCAAATTAAAATACGTTTTTGAACGGCTTTTGCATGTTTTCTCAATATATTAATGACATTATTTTATTAAGATTTGTGAACATTGAAACATTCATTGAAAATTTACTGAGCAGCTTCCATCGAAGTGTAAAGGAAAAACAAGAAATACCTTGTATTTCAAAACTTATCAGAACAGTTACGATTGAGAATATCTACAGTACTCACTTTATCACAAAGATATCCAATAACTAAATATCTAACTACATATGGGAATGTTTCAACGTAAAATTTGATAGATTTCAGTAGGAAAAGATACCTTGAAACCATAGCAATGTATTTTTGATATCTTTCTATTTAGCTGAATGGCAAAAGTTGATTAACAGTCTCAATTATGACGAGGACAGAGAAGGTGAGAAATAATTTCACATATATTAATTGTCATAAAAAAATAAAAATAAAAGAAACTCGATACAATCATTACAATGAATAATTATCATTCATAACAGATACGCTTAAAGACATGTTGGACGAATTTATTTCAAAAAGAAAGCATCATGGTGCGTTTAATTTGTGAATATTTTTATTATCAGTAGAAGAATCGATGGTATATAATGGCGTACAAACAAGCAGTAGATTTGTTTTTAATTAAATTTCGAATAATTATGTTTTAGATGCTCGCATTTCGGAACGATTTGAAAAAAAATAAAGATGATTTCTGATGCAAACAATTATGAACGAGAGGTAGTGCCGTTATGTAAATGTCAACGTCTTTACTATCTTGTTTATAATATTCATATATAAAGGCATATAGTTTCTCAGTAAATCTACCAAAGCGTAACTGCACCTAATGGACACTTTATAACAGACAGAAATTTTAGTCCCAAACATCTCTGATGATTGAAAAGTGAATGAAGGAAATGTATTATAAACCATTATCTAATATACTTTTCTAACATTCACCGCACATGTTGTTGTTACTTTCATAAACCAGTTATATATTCTTTGACTTTGACCTGAAAGTGTTTTTATATTGACTTGCATTTTTTTACGCTACTCATTTGTAATACTCTGAAATGTTAATAAATGTTCTTGTCTCGTCGAATTAGTTTATTTGAAAGTTTCCTATGCTAAGCCAATGAAATTGATTGCGTAACCTAATTAATCCCTCTGTCTTTCAAACCATGGATGTATAATAAAAGACGACAAATTTCTGGAACTATTCAAATAAAGCGTGTCTCGGGCAGTTTTAAATATCCTTCAAGTAGCGATATAAAATAGCTTTTCTCTTTGATAACATCATCAAATTGGAAAGACGTGTTTTGAATTGCTCCTCCGCTCTGTGTTATTTTTCTGTAATTTACGGTGAAATAGAAGTACTTTGTGATACAGATATCTTGTGACTTTTAGTCGATTTTGTTTGGATAGTTACCAGAAGAATCCAGTTTTAATTCTGGGAGTGCAAGGTTGAGGAAATAAACTAGTGGAATAAACTTCATTCTCTTAAATAGTGTTAAAAACGACATACGTGGTTGTGGTTATGAATTACATGAGACATTGATCTATAGGATTGTTGCTTTTATTTCTGTAATCTTCGGTTAACTCTTTTAATGACCTGTACAGAATCAGCATTCTATTTAGACCTCTAGTCAGTTTGCCCAAGGGGAATGAATGAGAAGAAGACGCAACTTTCGAAATTAATTTGAAATAACCCTGCTACAACCATCAAAAATGGTTTGGTTAAAATATTAGTGAAAAAGAAGTCATAAAAGATTTTGGTGATGTAAAAAGTAATACATCAACAGGTGAACATAAAATACCACCGAAAGTATTTAAACTAGCCTCACAATATCTTTTTCAGCTTCTACCGAAAGCAATTAACACCAGCATCAATAATAGTACCTTTCCAACTATAGTAAAAATAGCATGAGTCACTCTTTTTAATAAGAGAGGGAAAGATAAGAGCGTGTTAAACGTTTTTTTCAAAAATATAAGAAAAAGTAATGAAGGAATAAATTATGGCAAATTTTGAGAACCGACTTTCACAATTTTTATCTGGGTAAAGAAGAGGGTATGGAACCCAACATGTGTTAATACGACTGTCAGAAGAGTGGAAAAATAATTTAAACAAAGGTTATGTTGTTGGAGCTATTTTACACGATTTATGGAAGACCTTTGATTGTGTACCACATGATCTTTCGTTAGGTAAATTACAAGCATATGGTTTTTGTATTGAAGCCTTTGAATACTTTCACTCCTAAATTTCTAAAAGAAAACAATCGACTGATATAAATGAAATTATATCTTTAATTATATCGTTTTTTACTAGGTCCAATTTTATTTTATTTATTTTGACATGATTTATTGGATTTCTGCGTAAGGATAGAAATCCTTTAAAACCGTCCGTGTTTTTCGTTGTTTTTTTTCTTCATCTGCTCCAAACTTACGCAAGTTTTTTTCTGAAAGTTCATTGGTTATACAGCTAATTTCAGATATCTGATTGGCTGACAAATCTAGTTAGCCTACTTAACGTAGACGGTGGACGCAGACTGAAATTTACTTTGTTTTATCATCTATGCAAAAACGTTTTTAAAAATGGCGGACAAGTTACGCTTAAATTTTGTAATTCTTGAATAGTGTATGAAAACGGATTTTAGATAACCAATTATTCTCACAAGAACGTTAAATATAGAAGAATCTCTGCCCTGGAAACTTGTAAACTTCTTTACATTTAATTACTAACTGCTTGATATGTTATAAAAAGTTTTAATATGGGAACGGAAGAAACTGCTCCCTGAGTTGGTCTATCGGCCAATCTATGCGACATTGTATTTTTTGCTTTTCTGTCTTTTTTCGAATGTATACAAATGAATTTATTGAGCCTTAAATAATGCTTAATATGTTTCCAACGTTTCCAATGTTTTCAAGGTAAATATTCTTCTTCGCCTTAAGGTTTAGACCGTCTTCAAAAATATTACGGTTTCACCACATTTCAAGCTTCAAATGTTGATTCGGTCTCTATTGTCAGGATTTTCTGACATTATTCTAATTTATTCTGACAATACGGTGAAGCCTTAAAAATATTCTCATGCGTTTCCGATATGTACATGTTTTCAAGGTAAACATATATGTATACGTATACTTCATATGCTTTTCGAAAACCAATTAATTTCCTTTTTGACATTTTTTATATTTCTGGACATTTTTAGTTTTAAGCGGAATTTTTAATTTTAAGCGGTAGTCGGTCTAGTGACATGAAACCGTATTGTTTCTTCTGCTAGCCTTAATCGTAGATGCATTTCATTATTTCATCATATACTGTCTCATTACATGTGACACAGTGTATTTGTTCCTTGAATGTTTATTAGTGACACCTTGCAAAATAAAATAAAAATAAATTTACAACAGCCAGTTTACACAATTATGGTTAATTGAAAATATTTTGAATTTTGAGTAAAAGGGAATTAGTGTAAACAGAGAATTCTGATATTCTAAGATTGTCTTATAAGACTTTTCTGCACCTCGGCCTGGTGATGATATTCATCGAGATGTTAAATTTTCAAACGACCTACAGAAAATGTTTTTTGAAAATTATCAGCAAATAAAGCAGAAATCCTTGTGCCTGCAAGGCCATCTTGTTTTAATTTATAACAACATATAATCTACATAACAATGCCGATGACACAACCTTGTCAGCTTTCTTAAAATCTGTACCAAAGCGGATTGAATTATTAGAAAATGATATAGAAGTTGGTTGAAAACAATAACATGATAGTAAACCCTGGGAAGTTACATTCTATTATTTTATCGAAAGATAGAAGCAATGAAACTTATTATTTTAACATGCAAGATTGTACAAAAATTTCTGTCGGTTTAGATTAGTATTTATATATTGTAATATAAAAAGTATGTATCAATATACCGTGTTAAAAAAAGTAAACCAAAAAAAAAGGTGATATAATACAATCCACTTTTTAATCTCCGAAACACTATCAAATATCGTCACCAAAAAAACGCTTAATTACTTATTCTTGCTTTGTCATTGGTTTTCAAATTTTATTAGTTCTTTTGTTGTGTCTACTACGCGTTGCCAGTTGATTCTAAAACATCAAATTGACGAAATATGTAATCTCAGGTGTTGTAATGTGTCCTTTTTCGAAACTTATATGAAGCTTTTCATTGAAAGGAGTAAAACAGATGTATATATTGGATCTTCATTAGTAGAAGCGAGACTAATCTTTGCCCAGTAGCTAATCTAAAATTCTATCTTGAGTTGTCTTATGTGAATGATGAAGATTTCATCTTTAGAGCTGTCACCTCTACGGACAAAGCTCAATGTCTGAGAAGAAAAAATTAAACCATGGTCATACTCAAGGATGCGAGAAATCTTGCTTGAAAAATTAGGTAGTGGTCTAGATAAGAAGCACTTTAATTTGCACAGCCTTCGCAGTGGCTTACACAGGCGTACCTGATAGGTTATTTAAGAGACATGGGCGGTGAAGATCCGAAAAAGTGAAAGATGGTTACGTGCAAGATAAGTCCACTTTGTTATATGTGTCAAAATCCTTAGGGTTATGAAAGTAACCTATAAATTCTAATACTGCCCCTACTTTTTCACCATGGAGTTAAGATGACTCTACTACTACCAAGGTTGTTGATCATTCTTTACCAATCTGTCCTACCTGAGTGTTTCATAGAAAAATAAATGAAGTTATTTTCAGTTAAGTGCAACGTATTAGAAAATAATAGAATTTATTTATGTGAAAACCAGGCCTTGTCTGAAACGTGACCAAGTTTATATAAAGGGTTTTCTCAGCCAAAATGATTCACAAGTCTATTAGCACTGTTACTGTCGCAAACCCACCCATCCCCCACCCCTTTTAAACATATATCCTTTGTCGATGATGTTGTAGTTAATAATTGCCTTCATTGATGTTGTAATTTTAATAGCGTTGTAACAGTATCTGAGTTAAGATAACTCCAGTACTATCAAAGTTGTTGTTCATTCTTTACCAATCTGTCCTACCTGAGTGTTTCACAGAAAAATAAATGAAGTTATTTTCGGTTAAGTGCAACGAATTAAAAAATAGCGTAAACAGATAAACTTCATAAGACATGTAAACAATTCAACAAAGTCAGCGAAGAACAGAAACTTGTAGTTGAGCGATACCAGAACAGGTAAAATACTTTAGGAGTTGTCTACTAAGGTAATGTTCATATAGAAAAATATCTCAGTAAAAAAGGAAAGAAACTTTTCTACGCCCCAAAAATGAAAGAAATGACATGTACATGCACATGCACGACGTTCGGTATAAGAACAAAGGAATTAATTACAAAATAAGTAATGATTCAGAAAACATAAAAATAATTAGTGTAATTCTCTAAAGTAATCGTCTTTGTTCGAAATGTGAATTAATTGGCAATGTTGGATGAATCAGCACAAACGCTTCCAACACACAAACACCTTAAAATATGTTGATAAACTTTCATCCAAATCATGCAACATATTTTCTCATCCAAGATTGAGAGTGGGATTGATATCTAAGGGGGTTGTCTGGCTGAACGGCTGAAGCATACTTCCTTAGCCTAAATGGGGGCTTTAAATGCTCTTGGACCTCCTATGCAGGACCCTCATTAAAAACAGTTCTATCGGAACTGAAGAGGCCATCCTGGGTAAACATTAAAACAAATAATAGTAATAATTCAACACAGATTTTTCAATGTCGGAAGAAATGTTGCATACATTTCCATACGCTTAAGGCAGAACCTTTTAGAACCTTGCTACTAATATTCCAATTTTCACAGATTTAGAAAAAATTCGTGAACCAATTTAAACTTATCAACTATGTCAAAGGAAATACCTTCAAATTTTCGTTTAGAACTGAACTGAAAAACAACAATAACTTCTGAGTTGACAATCACAAAAACAACCATAACTTCTGAGTTAGCAATCACAAAAACAACCATAACTAATTTTGATGCCTCTGCTGATGGATCGTTGAAATGTTCAGAACCCGAATTTCTTTACAAGTAAATGATGAGCAGATTCAAGTGGTTGTTGATGTACGAAAACACAAGGTCATCAAGGCAGCATTTGGATGCGGTAAAATGTTGTTGCTACTTTACAAACAGAATTTTTGGCACGAATTGCTGAAGAACCTACAACTATATTTTACATAAGCTTTGATCCATTCAGTTTGATTGATTTTTACATTGACAAACACTTAAAAAACTTGAAGCTGCCAAAAGTCGAAAGTGAATTAGTTAATTTACAAATTACCAATGTCTCAGTAATTGGTGCAGAAATGATATCAGGAAGCATTCCCCGTGTTTCGAAAATTCTGGCATATATACAAGAGCAAGAAAAGACAACCGGTAGAAGATGTCACATATTCATTGATGAACTTAATTCATCCACTATGAGCAAAGGTGAAGTTAAATAAATTAATGAAATACTTTCTTCTATGAAAGATAATTTCATAACACTCGTTTTGCAACCATTTCAGCATGAAAAATTTGATATTGTAAAAGGAATCTTCTTCGAAAAGAAAACACGTGTTTCTAAGACATACGAGGCTCAGCTGGATATGGCCCAATTGCAATTGAGAAAAACAGAAGCATCTTGATTTTATTTAAATATATATTTTATTATTAAGACGTTTCGATGCTCTCCGAGCATCATCCTCAGTAAAATGAAATTCATATAAAAATTTTTTGTTAAAAGTTAGAGTTTGATCAATAAAAGGTTATTAAAATAAGTACAACAGGTGATCA